>PVJL010000598.1:0-377665 GCA_004026885.1 Lyroderma lyra | reverse complement strand
TGTCGAAAGCTTTTTCTGCATCAATTGAAATGACCATGTGGTCTTTATCTTTGATTTTGTTTATGTGGTGTATCACATTGATTGATTTTCGTATGTTAAACCATCCTTGTGCTCCCGGGATGAATCCCACTTGATCATGATGTATGATCTTTTTGATGCATTGTTGTATTCTGTTTGCTAATATTTTGTTCAGGATTTTAGCATCTGTGTTCATCAGAGATATTGGTCTATAGTTTTCTTTTTTTGTGTTGTCTTTGCCAGGCTTTGGTATTAGACTAATGTTGGCCTCATAGAATGAGTTAGGAAGTATTGCTTCCTCTTCAATTTTTTGGAAGAGTCTGAGGTCATATATTTTCTTAAATCCCTTAATCTGTGAGTTCTGTCTCCTTCATTTCTTTTTCCTTCTAATTTATTCTTTGAAGAAACCAGGTCAGGTCATTGGCACAGTTAGAATTCTCTGGGTTTGAATCCATCCCTGAGTGTCTTCCATATGTTCCTATCTCCCACGTTGCCTGTAAACTAGAAATTGGATCTCGAGCAGATTCAGCTTCAGTGGTTTTGGCAGGGATACTTCAGAGGTAGGGTATGGACTCCGCACTGCGTCCCAGTAATGCCTGAGTCTCTTCTGTGTGACACTGAGATCGATCAATGGTTTTAGGCGTTGCCAACCGAATCTACCTGTTAGCTTTTCCCCTAATTGTTTTACAGGCATTTGTGATCATTGCCTAACATCATTATTTGGGGTTGCGAAATGATAATATTCTAATTCTACCACTCTTTTTGCATTTATTAACTGAAACTACCACGTAAAGGAAAACTTTCCTTCCTAAATAATTACCTTGAGGTATAGTCCATGCAGGGAAGACAGGATATGTGCCCAATTCTTTCTTTTTTTTTTTTTCCAATTCTTTCTTTATGTACCACTTTTCAGAATAAGGAATGGGTCCCCTAGCATCTCCAAATATGACAAGTAAATTGGGGTTTTGTGGTTTTGTTTTCTGTCATTAGAAAATCATGAATTTTACTTGAGTTATTATTTTATTTTTCACTCTGGCCAGAAGCCGCAAGTGCACTATTTCCTTGGCTGTACCTCCTGAGACCCACTCACTCATTTCTATACATGCATCACTGGTTAGACAGAGGGCCAGCTGGCCTGGCAATTTGTCAAAGGAACTCACCTGGTTAGTAGCAGGATCCAGGTGAGATCCCAAGCCCATGCTTTTTCCACTGTAAGATAAATAAGGTAACTAAGCTATTTAGATTGCTAGTGTGCTGACAGATGCACAGAGTAACCACAATAATCACAATAGTAAATACTCTCATTTGGAAAGTAAGGAAGTAAAATTTGAATATCTTATAGTTCAAGTATGAAGACTTCTTATTGTGGTTTGGTCAACGTGGTCAGTAAATGGCAACTTGTTCACCAAAAAAAAAAAAAGCGGGGGGGTGGGGTGGGGATTTGACTCATTTGTGAAATCGAAGGACTCGAGTTTGGTTGAGAGAAAAAGATTTTTCTATGTTGATACTGAAAAGAATTTGTTTTTGCTTACATTTTAAAGCAGAACATAAAAAAGCAAAGCTAGAAAGACAGTGCCCATGGTTTGTTCTCCTCAGCTTTGTTTTATTTCATTTTAATTTTTAAATACAATATTTCAATGTTAAATGCAATATGCAAATCTGAAGTTCCAGACTCATAGCTCCTTATCATATGGATTACAATAAACATAGTTCAAATTACGTGTCCCTCCTAAAATATAACTGATGATGGTCAAGAATAATGTACTACTCTTGGGACTGTAAGGGGAAGGTTAGCTCTTCTTCCTGGTGCCAGATTTATAAAGTAAGTGATTTTAATAATAGTTTTTTGGGTATCTGTTCTATCATTTAATAACTGAGCCTGGAGTCTTTCATATAAAAAACTATATTTGAAGTCAACATGTGTCCTCTAATTACCCCTTTATGGTTTCGTATATATGGCGTGTGCAAGGTCTGACAATTAAATTCACATACTTTCCACCATGCACTTATGTTGGCAGCACTGTACAAACAACTTGGGCAAGTTTTATAACCTTGGTGTATCTGTGTCTCACAGCTGTGTTCATGTCAACGCATAGCATTGTCTTGCTGAGTGGTGTTCATTATTCTTGTTGCATGTTTTTGTGTGCTGTCACAAGAATATTGGAGCTTGAATCTGAGCAACGAACAAACATTAAATTTCTTGTTAAACTTGGCAAGAGTGGAAATGAAATCAGGGACATGTTAGTCCAAGTTTATGGTGATAATACCAAGAAGAAAACAGCATTTTACAAATGGATTAAACATTTTTCTGAGAAGACAGAAAGCATCACTGATGAAGAGAGGTCAGGGCGGCCAGCAACAAGCTGAACTTACAAAACACATTGCAAATGTTCATCATTTTTGCATCAAAATCGTCAGCTGACTATGAGAAGCACAGCAGACCAAGGAAACATCAATAGAGAAACAGGAAAATCTAAACTGAAAATGTTGGTATGAGAAAGGTGTGTGCAAAAATGGTCCCCAAGGAGCTCACCGATGAACAAAAGCAAAGAAGAGTCAAAGTTTGCCAAGACCCTTTGGAGAGGCAAGACGGTGTTTCGGGCCATGTTATCACCACTGGTTATGAAACATGGGGGTACCAATATGACCTTGAAACAAAGCATCAAAGTGCACAATGGAGGTCACCAATTCTCCATGACCAAAAAATTTTCATTGGTCCAAATCGAGAGTCAAAACAATATTGTTAACCCTTTTTCATATCAGAGGGATTATTTATTAGGAATTTGTGCCATCTGGTCAGTCAACCAAGTTTACTATTTGGAAGTGCTGAAAAGGCTGCATGAACAAAATTAGATGAAAATGACCTGAACTTCTCGCCAGCAACTCATGGTTCTTGCATCCCAACAATGTACCAGTTCACAGGGCACTGTCTATGATGGAGTTTTTAGCCAGTAAACAAATAACTATATTGAAACAACCACTCCGCTCACCTGATCTATCCCCCAATGACTTTTTTTCTTTACCCAAAGATAAAGGAAATATTGAAAGGAAGACATTTTGATGCTATTCGGGACATCAAGGGTCATACAACAGCTCTGATGGCCATTTCAGAAAAAGAGTTCCAAAATTTCTTTGAAGGGTGGACAAGGCACTGGGATCAGTGCATAGCTTTCCAAAGGGTGTATATACTTCAAAGGTGACCATAGTGATATTCAGCAATGAGGTATGCAGCACTTTTTCTAGGATGAGTTTGTGAACTTAATGATATAGTAATAAAATTGAAGGAACTAGAGAATTTTAACCTGAAGATGACTAGTAATTGTTTTTTTTTCATCTATTATATCAACAACTAAATACAAGATTGATGTGAGCCAGTAAATGCCTTCCTTATCTGCTTAAGAACTGATGTCTTGTGTGTGTGTGTGTGTGTGTGTGTGTGTGTGTGTGTGGTTCCATATGAAGACCAGAGAGTGTAAAATACAAGGACATACATTTTGACTCGGCAATGTCACAGGGGATCTGGGACCACCTTCCCTTCATTCTCCTCAGAACTGAAGCATCCAGGTAGGAAAGAGAAATACACATGAACCTTCTCATTCCCAAATAAATTTATTTTTGTTTCTAGAAAACTCTGATTCCTTTAAAATGATACTTACATAAAGTCTCTCTTTCCTCACTTCACTTCACCCCAGCAATCTTTCATGTTTCTCTAATGGCCAATCTGCACCTTTCTCTCCCTTCTCTACGTTTTCTCTCCTGCCCTGTTTCTTTCCTTTCCTGGTTCAGACTTCCTGGAAAAAGATATACAGAAGGCATCAGTGTCCAGGATTGGGGGCGTGGTGAGGGTGGAATCCTGTGATAGAGCACTGGTTCCCCAATCTTGGAGTTAGTTTAAAAACACAGATTCTAGGCATCAGCCCACATTTAGTGATCCAGATTTCAAGGGGTGGAGCCCTAAAATATGTATTTTTAACAAGATTCCCAAGGACTTGTGATAGAGTGGGTCTAAGGACAGGTGTCTAGGAGCACTTTCATGAAGCACCGTGATTTTTCATGACCATGGGCAGGGCACGCGTTTTCCTTTTCCTATCTACCCCCACCTAATTAACCCTAAGCAAACATTATCACTGTAATAAATTTTTAACTCCATACAACAAGCCCGAAGAAACTAAAAATCCTGGTATCTAAAATTTAAAACTATTATCTGCAGTACTTTACTTTCAGAGAGGAGACTTTGCTTAAAACCGTATTATTACTTTACACGTAATGTTGAAAACAAAATCTGGGCCAGATATTTGCATCTACTAAGGCACTGTGTCAGAAAAACCAATCTAACCCATCACAAGCAGACAAGGAAGGCAATTACTGGCTCACTCTACTGAAAAGTCCAGACACTATTAGGTTCAGTCATGAGTTGATCTAAAGAGTTCAAAATGTCATTTCAATTCCATTTCTCTCTGTCTACATCTCAGTTTCACTTTTTCTGGGCTGGTTCTGTTTTCAGCAGACTCTCTTCTCAAGCTTGCAAAGTGGTCTCAGCAGTTCCACATCTCAAGTCAAGTCCACAGAGAAGAGACTTCCTCTTACGCTGGAGTCCCAGCACAAGTCTTCTTACATCATTGATTCTGACTGGTCACATGACCATCCTTCACCCAGTGTGTGCTTGAAGGAATGTGACAATTGAGCAGGTCTGACTCAGTAGGACCTGCTCTCTGCTTAAGCTATTGGTGGAATCAACACACAGAGAGAAACTGCGGTCACGGGGGCTCTCAGAAAAGATGCTGGGTGCTTTAACATACTGGAGAGTCCCAGTACATGATGAAAAAATTTCTCCCCAGTATATGATGATCTCAAGTGTATTTTGACCAAGAAACACTAGTAAATTGCAAAATTGTAAACCAAACCATTATTTTTAATCTTTTTTATGAACTTCCCCATACATAATTCCCAAAAAGAAACGTCATGGACTGTTTTAACAAGTTCAAAGCAAGATCATTATTCCCTCCAATTTTGTTTTCTTTTTTGTCCTTCTTGCTTTCCTATTCAATTTTAAGAACTACATCATAATACATGAAAAAACTAAAAATAAAAAGTAAATAGTGAATGTAAAATGTCATCAAATATTGATGATGCATTTTATGGTAGCAGATTGCTACCAATTCTGGCATACAGTATCTTTTTCTACCTAAGTGTTATTAGAACCTTTCCAGACCTGAAATATTAATATAAGTTGGGTAGTAGTAAACAGAATACCTGAAAACCTTAAAAACATACCTAGCGTAAATCTGAACATAAGAAAATGAAAAACTTACCCAGCATATGTAAAGAACTTGTATAAATTGATAAGAAAAAGATAGACATCAAAAGAAAAGTGGGCAAAATCCCTGAAAAAACATTTCAAAAGAAACTATGCAAATGATGGATAACAAATGTGAAAAGGTGCTCACTTATTCATCGTCTAGGAAATGCAAATTAAAAGCATAGTGTGAAACCATTACCCACACACCAGAAAATAACAAGTGTTGGCAAGTATCTACAATGACAATGATTCTTGTCCACTACTCTAGCGTGTGAATTGGTACAATCATTTGGAAAATAATGACAGTACCTATTATTGTGAAAATGTGCTTCTCCTATGATGCGGTATGTCACTCCTAAATACAATATGTAGCCAAAAGACATGATCAAGAATGCTCATTAGAAGTACAATGTGTAGCAGTCAAAAACGAAAAACTACCAAACACCCATCAAAAGTAGAATGCATCAATAAATTGTGGTAGGATTGCACAATTTAATACTCTGCAGCAGAATAAATGATTACAAACAACATAAAGTTAAACAACAGAAACTAAACATAAAAGAGTAAAGTATAATATTGTACCATTTCATTTATATTAATGTAACAGTGAAGAACACACTATGAGATTAGAAGGCACAATACCAGGTGACCTTGGAAGGAGGGCAGTGACTAGAAGGACAGTATCTGAAAGACTTCAGGGGGTTGGGTAATATTCTGTCTCTTAATATGGGTGCCAGTTACACACGTGTGTTAAGTTTGTGGAAATGCAGCTAGCTGACACTTATGGGCATTTCTCCAAACACATATGACACTTCAAAGGTTAAAAATGAAAAAGGAAGAAATCAACCTGTCATTTTCAGCCTATCATTTCCTTCCATTACCAATTCCCTTGCTGTTTTATAAAAGTTGCCTTTTAGTGTTAAAATACCTGCTGTGTTTTAACAAGTGATGGGTGGTTGATGCGATTTCTCTATAAATAGCCGGTGGAGCGGTTTGGGAAGCATACTCTAAATGCTGGTTTTAAGCACTCGAGGGCATGCACAGTATTTTTTCTCATGGAGATCACATTATGAAGTCATAGTGCCGTTACTCTGTTTGATGTTTCCTCTGTGTAGCATGGCATCCAGGAGCACTCATGATTTCCAGCTGCAGATTATGTAACAATCGATTCCCATGAAGACCACCGCCAGCCACCAAAGAAGTGAAATTTAAGGTGAGAATCAGATAAAGCTTTCATTGTTAATCCTGCAATCTGGTTTGAAAGCATGAACAAAACCTGACAAGATTTACTGTGTTTTTCACATTATTGCTATTTCCTATTAATAGCTTATATCTAATTAGATATAGACTAACTCTTGGTTGGGTTTTGACAAAAATCTTGATTTTGGGACCCAAACTCCGATTTCCTCCACAGGAGCCCACAAGTCTTTGATCCAACCAGAGCTCGTCTCGGTGTTGCAACTTCCTCTATAAATAAAAGTAAAAGAGATAAATAATAGATAAATAAATACAGGTAGAGGCTGGATTAAAATTTGAGAACAAGTTTTCCTTATAAGCAGCATTCTATTACTCAGAACATTCACGGACCATGCAAAGCCATAAAAATACCAAAAGAATATAAAATTTTTTAAATTATGAAACAATGATTTAATGGTTAGACATTTGTAAACAGACAAAATAGCAAAGGGGATGCAGCAAGCAGTGAATCATTTTATTCTAAGGTCTCATAATAAATAGTGGGAAGATGAGTCACATCAGTGTCCCTTGATGTCAAATAACAGGAAAATCAAAGCAAGAGTTTTCCTAACCCATAATGCTGAAAATAATAACTTTTATCTTTTGGAAGTTGTTATATTTTACTTTTGTTGGTACAATATGGAGACTCCAACCTTCTACAATTTCCTTATGGCATCATCTTTTAATATTTCTCAGAACCATAGATTGACTTTTAAAATTGAATGAGACATTGAAGTTTATCTAAACCAATGATCCTTAAATTGTGCTCTGAAGAGCCTTGGGGCTCCTACTTGATATGTCGAGGGTGGCCAGGGATTGGCTGGAGAAGGACTAAGAGAGAACCACTCAGGACCCTCCCCAACCCCAAGCCAACATTACCAAGTGGAATGCCACCTTTTTTCTGTTTTTATAATAGATTGCCACATGTTTTTATGTTTTTCCACATGAAGAAAGCATTCAACTACTAAAAAATAAGAAATAATGTTTGAAGTAGACAACTCATCTAGTCCAAGTATCCTCAAAAACTGAACAGTTTACAATCAAGGAAACTTTGGACCAAGAAGGTTAAGTGATTTGCCCTGAACCCTAGAGCTGGCCTGGGGCAGGACTGGACCCGAAACTTTTGTATTCTGACTCTGATTATGAATGGGCTTTTCAAACCCCAGATGCCCATCAAAGAGCCTCTGCAGTTTCCAGAAAGAAAGGTTGGAATTCTTGAATTGAAACTGTCATATGCTTCTTTATACAGACTTTATAGATTCCTTGCTCTTCAGTGTTAAAGCTCTCACCACAGAAACCACCTGCATTTTTTTAAATAATGCAAGACACGCTACATAAAATAATACAGTTAGCAGGATCAAGGACAAACTATTAAGCATCCACTGCCTGTTTGCTCCAAAGTGCTATTTGCAAATGGAAAGATAAATTAGCGGCTAAAAACGTTAAATTGGTTACAATCCGGAATTCTTCCAACAGAATAAAGCTGCCATGGGAACTAAAAAGCTGATTTTAAAGCTTAAAACAGGTCTTTTAAATGTGTGTGTGTGTGTGTGTGTGTGTGTGTATATATATATATATAGAGAGAGAGAGAGAGAGAGAGAACAGGTTTTTTAAAATTTATCAGGAAGTTGGTTTAAGAATGCTGCATAATTAGACACCAGTTTTCTCTCAGTAGTGCCAGTTTTATTTTCTAAAGAGAATTTACTGCAAGTAATGTCTTTATCCAGTGTGGTAGCCAAAGGGTTAATTAAAGTTAAGAACCTCTATTTTTAGCTGTTACTATAGCTCAGCTCCCATTTAATCTAAAAACAGCCATGCCTTTTGCACCATTTTTAACCCTGCAAAGCTGAGACAGTGCCTATCCAAATTAAGGATGAGCTTAAATAGCACACCCTCAGTCAAAACCATGGCAACCACTACACAGTACACATCCTGCATCTTGCCCGGTAGTCCTGAAAATTCTTTAATCACAAGACAGGAAATCTGTTTTGTTTGGTTGTCATTTAAGAACAGATTTACAATACAGGATGGTCAACCAACAGCTTTTATTTAGGGAAAAAATGGATTATGATAGTGCAAGCTTTACAATCAGGGAGAGACAGGAGTAATTTTTATTGTTTATTTATGTATTTATTTATTCATTGCTTTACTTCAAAAAGAGATTTGTGGTTAAGTCCCAGAACCTCCAAAACGGGAGATAGCGAAAGTGAGAATGATTGGAGTGTGGACTTCCTACAGCTATGACTGTGTAAACAATGGTTTGGCAGACAGCTTAAATAATAAAAATAAAGTTTGATTCTGCACAGTAACACTACCCAAGTATCACTATTAAGCTGGAAAACATAAAAAGAGATTTTCATTGTTTTAAGTTTTTTTCAGTTGAAAATAGATTTATGATTTTTTTTTCTGATTATAAAGTGCATACATGCTTAAGTAGACAACCCGTGCATTTTTGAAGAGTATAAAGAAGGAAGTAAACATCAGCCCCAGTCATCCAGAGGCAACTGTTACTATTGTGGTGATCGTTCTCCCAACTGCCTCTGTACATGGACACATGCACACCTTGATAGGTATGTGGAATGAGGTGGTACTCTGCATAATGTTTTGTGACCGGCTTTTCCCATTCTATTTATTGTGAAGACTTTTCCATACCAATTAATATAGATCTGTCATACACTCCACTGCAGAGGTATACTGTAATTTATTTAATCCTCTATTAAGAATATTTTCAGCATTTTGCTATTATGAACAGCACTACAATGAAGATTCTTTTACATACATTCATTTGTGCCTTTGTTCCATTATCTCTACAGGATAAATTCCCAGATGTGAGATTGCTAAGTCAAAGTGTACATATATTTAAATTTTTGGTCTTTATCATCAGATTGCATCCTGGGAAAGTTGGATCAATCTATTAATATATATATAGGCTCGTTGGGCACGTGGAAAATTTTCTCTCCATCTTCACCAGTATTGGGTATCTCATTCTTTTCTATCTTTTCCCATCTGACAGACAAGATGTCATTATGTTTTGGCGGTAGCTACTCTTCTCCCATCGATTCATAACTCAAAGAAAAGAAGAAATAGAATTAAATCCACTGAAATAGTTGAACTAGATGATTTTGAAAAGATTTTCCTTCTTTAACATCCTACCATTCCACAAAATGTCCTTAATTCATTTCTCTATGAAGCATCAATTATAAGCAAGATCCCAGAAAAAGAGACGCTAACGTTGAGCATTTAGTGTGTTGGAAAAAAACCCTTTGAGATCATTGTTTTTATGCTTATTATATAAAGGGAAAATATGGGGCTCGGAAGGATAAATAAGAGCAGAATCAGAGCAGGCTGATCTGACTAGAAAGGTGAGCTGTTTCTCCTACACCGTGTTGCATCTCACTGGGATTCCTGTCCTTCGGGAACACTCGGTCTACTGTGAGGCAAGGCTGGGAGTTACAAGAGACACCATACCTTACTCACATAAAAATAATGCAAATCACATCTTCTGATTCCAAAGGCTGGGATCTTGTCTTCCTTCCCCTCCTCCTACCAACACTATGCCATTTCCTCAGCATTCAATATGGCACTTTACATATAGTAGGTCCTCAATAAATATTGTCTATGCTCCTCCCTACCTGCCTGACTACCTGGCTAGGAGGAGTGAAATTTTCTCATTATGGACCTAGTCACTGTATCGTATAATCATGGCCTGGCAGCTATCACAGAAAGAAATTAGCCTTGGGCTGGTTGTACCATCTAACTGGTTGCCCCCTCCCCTACCTGGCCTGACCAGGCTTGGAACCACGTGCCCAGAGAAACAGAGTGAGCTGCAGAGATAGAAAGACACTCAGCTCCAGGGCACAAGAGAGGCAAATGGCACTCTTTCAAACTTCTGTTTTTACCTTTTTATGTAATCTGATTAAATTATTATTAGATCTTATACCACTGACATTTTCTCCTAGCCCTTTGACACTTTGAGTGTCTTTAGACTTTATCAAGATTATTATCAGAGTTACTACTATTATTATTGTTATTATGATTGCTATTAATCAGTAGCCAGGGTTAACTCACATGTTCTGTCATTCAACATTAGTTTTAAAAGGCATATCTCAACAAGTTCTATTCTAGCTTAGTTACTGGGTTCTGAGAGGTAACATAGAGTGTCAACAACAGCTCAGGCCCAAAAAGCTACTGATTATTGATTGGTTACCTTCACTTGTGGCCAAAAATTCCAAATGTTAGCACTGATGTGCATTCACAATGGTCTAAGATCTAGACTTCATGTAACCACTCTTGCAAAGAAATCATATCATGTGCATTTTGTATTTCACATGGTACAAAATAGCTTTTTAACGTGGTTTGCATAAATATATGGCAAGCTGCAATTCAGTGGTTTCTGCCAATAAAATATGCTCCCCCCCAAAACTGAAAAGACATGTACATTTATACCCTAAATTTCTTGTAAACCTCACCTAGTCTATAAAGCTGGGCCACATTTCTATGCAATAACTAAGTGTTTCGTGTGCTTTGGTTAAGATGAGGAAATGCTGGTTTTGATCAATGCACCTTGAATCTTTCCAGGATCTTGGATATGACAAACTCTGGCCTACTTAATTGTAAGATTAGCCTTTCTCTAGGAGATAAAATGGCCCCAGGTGAGGACATCTGGGCTACAGTGACAACGCATTCCCAGGAAGAAGAGGGGGCCTATAATATTTGCTGCAATGGACTCACACTGTCCCTTCCTTTTTCCACACAAATGTGTTATTATTCAACAACAAAGGGTCTGACAAGATGCTGCAAAGCGCATACTATAGTGACATAAAAGCAGATGAGGAGTGTTAAGTTTGTTCTGGCTGGGTTTGCTTTAAAGAGATCACTTCCAAGAAACGCTTGGGCTCAGAACTTGAGGTATTAGAGACATGTCCAGACAGCTGGGGTTTATTGGAACGAGGGTAGCTTTCTTCTCTTTTATGTCTATTTGTACTGCATTTGTCATCAGTAACTGCTCATGCAGAGGGCAAAGCAGCAGATGACACAACGGAGTCACAACAAAGAAGTGAGAGATTCTCTCTGACTAACGCCGAGGAGGAAGGTTTGGCGGGCACCAGTTCTATTTTTAGTAGTTGTTGCTATGATAATGTCTAGAGTGCCAAGTCCAGCCTGTCTCCACAAATGACTTCATGTTTCAGCGTCAATATGTGTGTGTACAACCGAATCCATAACCTCTTCTTCCTGTGCTAGACTCTACTTTTCAACTTGCCTTGAGAACAGAGCTAATGGGATGTGAGCAGAAGTGATGTGGGCAAATCCTGGGCCTGGACTACAAAAATTTCAATGCGTAATCCTCCTCTCTCTCTTCCCTCATCTGCCAGCTGGATTCCCAGGTAACGATGGAGTCATGTTCAAACAATGGTGTAAGCCAGATCCTTTTTTTTATTGTTAGACTTATTGGGGTGACACTGGTTAACAAGAATTACGTAGGTCCCAGGTGTACCATTCTACAGTGCGTCCTCTATGTGTTGCATTATGTGTTCACCACCCAGAGTCAGTTCTCTTTCCCTCACATGTTTGACTCCTTCTCCCTCCTCTCCCACCCTGTCTCCTCTTCCGCCCCCTCTCCTCTTGCTCTCAGGTAGCCACTAAACTATTGACTGTGACCATGAGTTTTTGTTTCTTTGTTGCTTTCAGTTTTATATTCCACATATGAGTGAAGTCATATGGTTTTTGGTGTTTTCTTATCTGGCTTATTTCACTTAGCATGAGGACTGGATAAAGAAGCTGTGGTACATATACACAGTGCAATATTACTCAGCTATAAGAAAAGATGAAATACTGCCATTTATAACAAAATGGATGGACCTGGAAAAGCCAGTTCCTTAAATGTGTGTGAAGCTCAGCTCACCAACACCAATACCCCTGTCGATTGGAATTCATGAAAAGAAAATACAAACATCTATCCTATACTATCAGGCCCCTGAAATGTGAGTGGGAGGTCGGGGAGGTTTGTAATAGCAGTTAGCCTACCCTGACTAATACAGCGTGCAAGAGCCCAAGGAAAGAGTGTATAATGTTTCACTCTCAATGTGCCCTCTGTGATCACCTTTATGTTGATGTCCCCTCAGCTTGCTCTCTTAACAGCTGAACTACAGAATGATGGGGAGAAACATGTGGGCTATTACACACTAGCATGTGGAAATGACTTTGAAGAAGACACTGTGAAGATGACAAAGAGCACGCATTCTGGAGGAGAGAAATGCTATCTCAACCAATGAATGTTTGTCGGACACGTTCCCTAAAGGAATCGTTCTGTTAGGTACTGGGATAAGGTATCAAACCTCATCTCTACCTTGGAATTAAAACAAAAAAGATACAGCCCCATTCCTCAACAAACTTAACAAACTATTGGGGAAAACAAAAGATAATTGGCTAGTGAAAGAAGACAAGCTTTACAGTCAGGTGGAACTGAGTTGAAATACTATATATGCCACTTACTGGATTTATGGAAAATGACTCAGTTTGTGCCTCCATGTCCTTGGCTTTAAACTATGATAATACTTGATAACCATGATGATGTTTTTTTAATTTTGTATCTCAAAATGATTTTAAACTTACAGAAGAGTTGCAAAAGAGTTCTCATCTACCATTTACCCAGCTTCCCCTAATGTCAACCATTTACATAGCCATCATATAATTACCAAAGCTAGGAAATTAACATTGCTATAGTGCAAACAGCCAAACAACAGACTTTATTTGGATTTCTCCAATTTTTCCACTTACGTCCTTTTTCTGTTCAGGATCCAATCCTAGGACACCACCTTCTGCTTAGTGATCATGTCTCCTTTGTCTCCTCCATTCTATGACAGTTTCCTTATTTTCCCTGCATTTCATGACTTCACCACTTTTAAGAGAACCAATCATGTGTTTTGTAGAGGGTCTCTAAATTTAAGTTTGTCCAAATGTTTTTTCCAGACTACACTAAAGTTATCAATTTAGGGAAAGAAATTATGGAGGAGAATTTTCTTTCATGTCTCATCATGTCAGAAGATACAGGATCTCAACATGACATTGTCGGTGATATTAACCTTGATCACTTCATTCAGGTGGTGCCTGGAATTTCTCTACAGTAAAGTTTTATGTTTCCCAATTAATCAAGCCATCCTTATATATTCTTTAGTAAGGTATGTATTCAGATCTTCTGTCCATTATTAAAAATCAAGTTATTTATTTTCTTAGTACTTAGTTTAAGAGTATTTTATATATTCTGTATACAAGACTTTTATTAGATATGTAACTTGAAAATATATTTCCAAGCCTGTGGCTTATCTTTCTTTTCATTCTCTTAAGAATATCTTTTGCAGACCAAATGTTTTTAATTTTGATAAAACCCAATTTCTCAATATTTTTTCTTTTAGGGACATGCTTTGGTTGTCATGCTTTATCAAACCCAAGATGAGGCAAATTTTCTCCTATATTGTCTACTAGAATCTTTATACTTATAGGTTTTAGATTTAGGTCCACAATTCATTTGAGTTAACTTTTGCATAAGTTATGAAATATGTGTCTAGGTTAATATTTTTTGCACATAAACATCTAATTGTTCCAGTACCATCTGTTAAAAAGAATCTTTTCTACATTGAATTGCCTTTGCAACTTTATAAAAAATGCATTGATTCTATTTGTGCAAGTCTA
Source organism: Lyroderma lyra (assembly GCA_004026885.1). Taxonomy (NCBI): domain Eukaryota; kingdom Metazoa; phylum Chordata; class Mammalia; order Chiroptera; family Megadermatidae; genus Lyroderma; species Lyroderma lyra. The sequence continues at coordinate 363,423 of PVJL010000598.1, read as the reverse complement.
TTTCTGGAATCTCTTCAGGTGTATTGATCTATGTAATATCCTTTCACCAATACCACACAGTCTTGATTACTGTAGCTTAATAGTAAATGGTAAAATCAGGTAGTATGAGTTTTCCCCACTGTTTTTAAGTTTTACAAAATTGCTCTATCTATTCTAGTTTATTTTTCCATATAAATTTCAGAATCAGCTTGTTGAAGTCAGCAAAGAAACACACAATTGGGTCTTATTTTTTACTTAATCTGACAATCTGTAATTTAATTAGTGTTTAGATCATTTGCATGTAAAATACCTTAAAATTTACCTTCTTACTAGCTGTGTTCTATTTGTTCCATTATTTCTTTATCTTTTTCCCTTTTTTCTGCCTACTCTCCTATTTCTTAAGATTCCATTTGATCAACTTTATAGACTTATTATTTATTTCATTTTTTAAAATGTTGAGTGGATTCCCTAGGTTTACAATATGCATCTTTGATTAATGAGAGTCTACCTGCAAATTTATTAGACCATTTTATTTGTACTGTGAGGAATGTAGAGCAGTGTATCTCCAGTGTTTTTCAACCCTGCTGCACATGAGAATCCCCAGAGGCAATGAGGGAAAAAAACTATCAATGCCCAAACCTGACCCAAAGTGAATTAAATCAAAATCTTTGGGAGATTGGCCCAGGCATTAGTAGTTTTCAAATACTCCCCAGAAAATTGTTAGTCATCAGCCAGGTTTGGCCCCCAACTCCTAAAGATTGTGGGTCACGGGTTGGTGCTTGTATGGATGTGCGGCCTGAGGCTGTGTTTGAGTATGTCTGTTGTGGAAAAGGCCATGTCCCTGGGCAATGGTTTCACCTAGCAGCAGTGCCAGCGCCTTTCTCTCTCACATTTATGTCAATTGCCCACTCCCTGTAGGCTTTTGTGATTCCTGGTTTAGATTGTAACCACTAGAGGACACTGAGTTACGATGTAAGGAATTGTAAAAAGATATTTAATGACAGCTGGTAAAAGAAATCAGTTTTTTACAGGTTTAATATGAGATGCCTTACTCTAATCGGTCAAGGAGATATTAGGCAGAATAATTTACTTCCTCACCCTAAAACTCATCAATTTTTATAATGGTAGTGTCAACAATCCGGGTGTTTGAACATGATTTAAGACCATGAATAATTTTCTAAGAACAAAATATCAGTGAAGTCACTAACAGTAAATCTGCCATCTTGCACAAGCAGCTTGATAGCCTGGGACCTAAAATAACTCCAAAGTTTTAGTGATTTGGCCTTTGTCAGAACACTGGAGAAAGGTTACCTTTAAAAAAAGACCCAGTTTTTCATAAAATAAGGACTGGAAGCAACATTTATTGCATTTTAACCCTTTTATTTTAAGGGATAGGAAACTGAGGCTCAGAGAGGTGTCTTGTTCAATTTCTCACAACTTGTTAAGACCAGGCAGTCCAAGGATTCCAATCTCCTAAGTCTTCATTCTATAATGTTTCCATGCTATCATAAGCCAAACCTTTAGAGTCGTAAGAACAATTATTCTGGATAACCCCAAGAGTAAAGAAACAGTGGGGAATAGGCAACCTTTACATAACATTTGAATATGGGTTTGGTTTATTTCATGTCAGTTTTCAAATTGCTCCCATTAGAAACTATGAAAACATCCATATATAAGTTTTTAAACCTAAACAGTCATTCAGTAAAACCTAGGTAGACATTCTGAATTGATTGACTATTCTAAGTGGTCAATAAAGTTACTTTCTAGGAGAATCCATTTCCATAAACCAGTTTGAAGACCACAAAAATTCTATGATTAACTAGGATTATGTGTAACAGCGAGTAATAGAAAACCCAAAAGTTTAGTTTTCTTTTTTATGAAAGTCTGACTCCAGGGTTGGAGTCCACTGGGTCTACTCTAGGATTGGTATGAAACTCCACAGTGTCAGGGATTCATGCTCCTTCTAGTTTGTTACTATAATAAGCATTGCCTTCATTCCCCGGGCCACTTCACAGCCTGAGATGGCTGCTCCAGGTCCTGACATCACATCCACGTTTCTGCCAATGGGAAGGAAAAAAGGGATAATTCTCCAATGTAAAATGTTCCTAACTTCATGCAAATGATAGTCTCTCTGGATTATGGTAAAATCTTCAAGGTAGGAGAAAAGCTGGGCTCACGGGGGTTTATTTCATTTCGGAAGAATAATATAAGTAGATCTTTTAGAAAAAAAAGATTTTAAAACTCACATTTATCTTGGACAGCTTAAGGACAGGTTTGCCTAAGACAGAGGATTTAAGCAAACTCGCGTATGTCCATGATTGAACATGAAAATAACTTTCCCATTATTTTAGATAGCACGTGCTTAAAAGAGCAAACATGTATCATGAAATACCACTGGGATTATTGTCTCTCTGCTTATTTCCTGATTGAGGAATAAGCACTAAATCCAGAGTCAGAAAACTGAGTTGTGTGAGCTAATTATTTATCTTCTCTGGGCTCCAGTCATCTTTTCTGTAAGTTGTGGGGTTTTTCAACTTAAAGTTCAGTGGGATTCTTCTAGCCCCTATGTTCTCTGACATACAAGGAGAAATATTTGTTTACTGCCAGCCTTGTTTTAAAAAAGTAAATTAAGGACACTCAGATCATGACTTATTCTACCTTATTTGTCCGTTTATCTTATATAAGCATCCACTCCACATGTTGAAAGTGACACAGAGAAAGCCTTTCTGTGCTTAGCTCACCACCAAGTATCTAGACTGTGCCCTTACTGTGGGAAATGCCTCCCATAGTTACTTCTTGATTCACAATGTTTTTCTTTAATCTAAGAAAAACTATGAGTATATACTTCATTAGACACTTAATGTTACATAACAAGGAGCTGTTTTCATAACACATTTTTTTACTGTTGGACAATTTAGATTTTGTTTAAAAACATGAAATGCAGTAAACACTGAAAAACTGCAGACAAGAAAATAGAAGGACTCAAAATGGGTAAGAGAAACCTATGTATAAGCCAAGTCAGGTCAGAGATACAGCATGTCTGAGGGAGTCAAGAAACCAGCCCTCACCTCCATTGTCTAAGCTTACTTTCTCAAATCGGTAAAGAAATTAATGCCACTCAAATTTAAATCTGTTTCCAATGTACTCTCTAAACACTTTACATTATTAGGGCAAATCCAATAATATTGCCATATTTGACCACTTTTGATTTATAAAATAGCAATTTTGTGTTATTCAGCCTAATAATTTAAAATGTTTGAGGAATACATTCAGGCAGACATCCTAAAAGACAAAGAACTAAAGTACGACTGGAATGAAAATTGAATCCCTTAGCAAAGTTACGTAGGACATCAATAAAGGATGGTTTTCATTGGTGGCTTACAAAAGTCAGTTGGGACTTTTCTTAATTGATTTGTATGTGACAGTTTGTGAATCATAGATGCATTTAAAAGAGTTTTATTGCAACTTCCCAGAAATCCATTCATTGTTAAAAGTCCAAACTTTATTTTTATGTTAAAAAATAAAAAGGATTACCAGAATAGACTAACAGCATGGTTATGTTTTCTGTTTTGCTTTTATTTTGAATACTGAAGCCACTCATAAACAGAAAATGCATGAGGTGGAGATTATCAAACCTTTAAACCAAGTGTCATCCCTGAGATATTGTCACAACTGATTGACAGTGGAAGAAAAGATAAAATGTTCTTCTTAAGCTAAAGCTATAGGGACAGGTTACCTAGTAACCACAGAATGATGCAGTTCTGTTCAGAGAGACTTGTTATCTTAATTGGACAAAAAGATTCAAAGAGCACAGCCAGGGAGAAACCAGAGCGATAGAAGACTATGGCAGCTACTAGTCAGCCTAATACCTGCTGTTCCAGCAACCTTCACTGAAGGGTCACAGTGTAAGTAAATCTTTCGTTGGTAGGAAGAAGCCAGCTAAGCTACCCACAGAGCCATAACTTCGTGCTCTTTTCGACTGTAAGGAACATGAAAATAAAGTGTGGGATGGAATATATTAAAAAATGCAGCACCAACTCCACGTGGTGTTAGAGTTCTGAGACTGATTATTTTCTATGGACGAGATTGTATTTGTGTTTAGACATCAGAGTTCTATTCCTTAAGAGAACTCAAAAATAGCCATTTGGGGTCAGTATATCCTATTATCGCTCTTTTTTGTCTGCCTGTATTTCCTGCTTTAGTAACAGAATCAAGCAAAATTAAGCTATGGGTTGACAGTGATAAAGATTTTTTGTCCACGAAGGGCCTGTAGATAAAATAATACCGTAATTTCTTCCTGTGCTCAGAAAAGAGCTCGGTGTATGTGTCACCAACTATAACTGGAGAAACTCTCCTTGGAGTCACTTTTCAAAGTATTTCTCACTTCTCACACTCCTTGAGTAAGAGTTGTAGGTTAATATTAGCTCGTGTTGGCAGCCTTCCTCACACAGATTCAGCTTAAAACTTTCCTAAAGCTCCCTCTAGTGACCAAGAGCAAATGAATCCATTTCTGCATAACAGGCTAATTTTTCCAAGCTCTAAAGTTCCACATCCTCGTTTAGTTATTAAATGAATCAATAGCTATAGTATTTTGATTGGAGAATGACTAAAAGATAGTCAATAGCTTGAATTCTCAAGCATTCTTCAGTCCCTAAAACCGGAGGGATTTTGTTTCGACACTGAAGTCAACACCAAGTGCACGCACAACCACTTAATTCTGTTTCTTTTACTCTGCTCCGGTATGCATTTCTTAAAAAATATTTCTTAAATGTCCTTCATTCTTATTCTCCAGGAACTTTAAGGACTAAACTATGCTTCTAATAACCCAATGAATGGAAAGAGATGATCTTGGCCTTTGTCTCTTGCTGCTTTTACTACATTTATTAGATAATTTTCATTGATGTTACTAAGCATGTCCAAGCAGAAAAATATGAATTTTAGGAATTCTCTGAATTATTAAATTAAGGGTTATGAATAATTATATAGATTAAATGTAAATATAAGAAAATTTAAAGTTATGAATAATTAAATACAATAATTAAATTATTTGCACTTCTATTTCCAAAAGGTTTAGAGCTCATCTAGTAAGCAGTAGACCCTATTGAGCCATTAAAATAGGAGTAGATGAATAAATGCTGCCTACCTAATGAAGGGAATTAAAGAGGTAAATGGAAAAATAGGCTGTAAATAGTTATTGCAACTGAGCACAAATCTTAGTTTTGAGCTTCTGTCAGCTCAAAAGACACAAAGAGAAACTCAATAATAAAAGTAACATACCAATTCATTAAGGGAGAAAAAGTTTTTCCTTCTAAAATACAGATACACAAGTTTCTAGATATCAATAACAAATATATACTACTGGAAGAATTTCATTACAATGAGAAGTTCATGTTTAAATATTCAACAGGTCTTTAAGAACGCCTACTCTCCAAGGCCTTTGAGGCTGGCGGTAATTCCACCAACAGAAGGGTATTCCTAGGAGCTAACTGCATGTGTCTGGCCATGATCATGAATGACCTCTTGGGAAAAGCAACCAGAAAGGATCTAGTCTCTCTTGCTTATACACACAGAATGAAGACTAAGGACATATCAAATTACACTTACAGTAATATCTTCACTGCTAAAATTGGAGAGGGGAAAAAACAACCACCCTATTCTCTGCTTCTAGAGAATTGCAACAAAATACCTAAAAGAGAAATAATGAAATGGTGGTAACTTCAGCTGAAGTTGGATACCAAGCAAGTGAAGTTGGATACCAAGCAATGTTTGTCTTCAGAACCCTCTCCCATTTTGCAGTCCTCTCCCAATCACAGAGTCCCTGTCCTATTTTAATCCAAAAACATCTACTTTTCATCCCAAAATCTACTTGAAGGGTTGGAATCACTTTTGTGTCAATCAAGTCATTATGTTGTCTCTGCCAGAGGTGTTTGCCCTTTAAGCTTTAGCTCTGATTCAATTTAACAAATGCTTCTTGGAGGCCTATTACCTGCAAGGTATTTTCCAGAAGTTAGTAGTGGAATAAAAAGCTTCATGCTCTTAGATCGGGTTTTCAAGCATTAGTGTGTAGGTAGGCAAGAGAGTTGTTCCCTGGGTAAGAGCTGACTCTCTGCCCCCGTGCCCCTCCTCTCCGCATCCTTCTAAATGACCTCTGGTGTTAGGACCACAGAGCATCACATACACTTCCACTTTCCTCAAGTTTTTAAGCTAATTCCCTCCTTTTCCTAGAGTCTTAGAGAATCTAGAGTTCAGGTGTGTTACTATGCCCCTTTCCCTTTTCTTAGGGTTCCTGATTTATTCTCTTATGCCTGAATTCCCTGATACCCAAGTTCTTCTGAGACAGCAGTCTTAGAAGACAGAAAACCGTTATTTATTGAAGACCTTGTTTTATTTGGTAGGCGCTGTATATATTAATCCTTGTAACTATAAAGTTAGTAGCATCTTGCACATTTTAGAAAAGAGGCACCTGAGATTCAGAGAAACTGATTCAAAGTCAAGCTGGTAAGTAGCAGAAAACTCACAAGTTCCACACAGCTGGCTCCAAAGCCAGTGTTTTTTCCATTACAGCAGTGGTTCTTAATGGGGGTGCTATTGCCACCCTCTCCACCCCAGGGAACATTGGAAACGTCTGGAGACATTCTTGGCACCAGTAAGGGTGCAGCGGGTGGGCTGCTACTTGCATCGTGTGGGGAGAGGCCAGAATGCTGCTAAACATTCCACAGTGCACAGGACACCCCCACCCCACCCCCGGCAACAGAGAATTATGCAGCCAGCCCCAAATGTAAATAGAGCCGCTGTTGAGAAGCGCTACGTTGCAGAGTGCTCCCTGCCCTGTTCTGGTCTTATTTCCAAGGATTCACAGGTAACTGCTTCAAAATTAAACAAATTGTATAAAGCCAAGGATAAATCGACGCCTTGCTCATGTTGCAGCTCTGGGGAGTCTTAAGATTTAAAAAAAAGGGAGGGGGGGTGGCGGGGTCGGGAGTCGAAGGGGGAACCCGCCGGGACCAGGCCCGCCAGGTGCTGCCGGCTCGGCTCCTGGCAGGAGGCCGCTCTGTGGAGCCCAGAACAGCAGATTGGCGCTTGGGGCAGGTCGCCCGCCCAGTCCCACGAGTCTCCACCGTTCTCCTCAGGCCAGGTGCCCCTGGGGGAGGGGCTGCGGGAGCGCACGTCCTGCGCTGTGACGTCACAATCCCGACGCCTTGGAGCCGACCCTTAGCAACCGGCCTGGCAACGGTCTGCAGCCGCGGCGGCCTCCAGTGGCTCCTCCTTCGCAGTCTTCTGCTCCGGGTGCTGGCCCGGCCCGGGGAAGGGCCGAAGGGGACCCAGCGTGTCCCCAAGGCGGCTGCAAGAGGATCTAAGCATGAATGGAAGCCGGAGAGGTAAACGGCAGCTTTCGCGAGCGACCGCCGCGTCTCGAGCCTCGAATCCGGCGTCCGGGGTCCGGCGTCCGGGGTCCGGCGTCCGGCGTCCGGCGTCCGGGGTCCGGGGTCCGGGGTCCGGGGTCAGGGTGCGCGGGTAGAGCCGGGCCGCCCGCTAAGCGCTTTCGGTCCCCTGCTTAGTCTCCACTGTAGACCTGAGTGTTGCCCCGCACTGCCCGGGCCCCAGCACAGGAGAAGGCCCCGCTTGCGGCGTTCACAGGTCCGCTTCTTGCTCAGCCTTTGTCGCCCTGTCTCCAGCTTTGCCACTAGGAAATCTTCAGCAAATCACTTTACCTCCCTGGACCTTACTTGTAAATGGTGGATTACATAATGTGTAAGATCTTTCCAGCTTCTCAAGGAGTAGCAAGGCGGAAAGATTGAGAATAGCAAACCAATATTCATTCTATTATCAATGAGTTTTAGGGAGAAGAGGGGGAAAGACAACTGATTAGTATAGATAACTGAAAGTAGCTAGAAAAAAAATTTTTTTTAATCTGTTGGTCCGATAGAGGCATTTATCAATGGCTTCAGATTCCCACACTTCTGGTATGCCTGGGGAATTCTGCCACAAGAAACTCTTCACCTTTCCTCACTAGAGTGCCTCCTAGCTATCTCAGTGAAATCACACTGTGTAGGGAGCGGGGCTGCTTGCACATGCTGATGAATTTCACTACTCTAGCAAGACCTTTGAACTCATGGGCAATTTTAATCCTAACCTAGTTACAGGAGGGTATTATTTCCTGGCATTTGGTTTGAGGCTACTCTTTCATATCCCTTTGTATCAACCTGGATCCAATAAAGATAGAAACCATAAAGTGATTTAGATTAGAGAAGTTTAAAGAATTGTTAAACTATCATGGAAGAGTAATTGTAAGACGTAAGAAATCTCTATAGGGCACCCAAGAGCCAAGGGAGAATACTCAAAGAAAGACAAATTTGGAAGGGGAACTTCCAAATATAGACTGTTTAGATAGGATCCAAGCAAGAGGGCATGTGGGCTGGACTAGATGAACCTTACAGCAGCTTTTAAAAATTAAGTTCTGGTTCTGACTTTTATATACATGTATTTATTTTATACACTAATTGATATAATCTCTAATTTAATTACTTTGTGGGAGGATTACTTAAAATTATATTTAGGTCAGACTAGCTTAATGATAATTGAAATAGTTAATACATATGTATTAACTCCAAATCTCAGTTCTACTGTATCTCAAAATCATTTAAAAATCCAGTGGGTCAGTGATGTACAGAATAGTCAACGTGTATCATATCGATGTGCATTTTACCCAATGAAACCAAAGTCTCAAGGTACAACTGTTTTGAAAACAACTTTTCTTGAAAGAGAAAACGTTTTATCAATAGCTGCAGAATTTTTGTCTCATGTGTTCTCTCTGGTTAGTAATATGATTGAATAAAATTTAAACAACTCTAAGTCAGATTAAATTTATTATTTTTTTAAATGTTCAGCACTGTTATCTTTGTGAAAGCTGTGTTTCATTTATCCTAATTCATGTGTTTTTGTTAAAAGTCAGAGCCGCTTCTGTCCTTCCCAGATATGGTCCACCATCCCTATTTAAAGGACACTTGAGTACCAAAAGTAACGGTAAGTGAGGCACTTAAAATGGTAAAGGTTATTTGTTGAAGACTGATGGTCTATTTCCTTATTTGTGACATGACCAAAAATTATTTCACTTAATCAGTACTTGAACTTCATATTATTAACTGTAATGAAATATAGGAATCGTTGAGGTGAAAGAATCTAGGAGTCCCTTTCACACTGTCACTGTGCCCTGGATGCGGACTTGGCTGCCTCCTGCCCGCTGCCGCCCTCCAGCCCAGCTCTGTCCAGACTCTGCTGGCAGGCTACCTGCTTGAGCCAGGAGGCCTTCCTTGACAACATGGTGATTAGTAGGTTGTTAAAAGATGCAGACCCTGAAAAGGAAAAGCTGTGCAGAGAAAAAGAGCACTTGAAAAAGCCATTCTGTGTCAGAAGCAAACACAGGCCTATTCAACTGGATTTCTAGGTCCTATGAAAGGACAGCCTGTGATGTTTTCTTATTTTAAAGCCTTTAAAGTAAATTTTTAATGTAAACTTAAAATACATTTTTGTAATTGTAGCTAAAAAGTTTTAAATCTGGGCTTTGAGGCAAAACAATTTAAAGTCCTTTTTCCTTTTTTTTACATGAAAAATTATTGATACTGGTTCCTCCAAACGTGAAAGAAGGATACATTTTCAGTTACCTCACTTATTTCTTTGTAACAGAGTATAGATATACAGAGCCAGAATCAAACTGAAAATAATTTTTAACTAAAAATGTAAAATTAGATTTAAAATATTCTTTTCTAGACAAGCAGGATGAATAATAATACGTAGTTTGCTAACTTTTCTTTAAGAATATACATGCAATTATAGGTATAGTGGTTGTAAATATGAGGTTGCCTTAGTTAACATCTAAACTGCATCCTTTATCAAGTTGTGTGATCTGAAAGACCTTACACATCTCTGGGCCTCAGTTTCTACTTGTATTAAATGGTGATAATAATCACTAAACAGGTTTTTACATGTAAAGAGCTTAGAACAATACATGGCACCTATTTAATCAAGCTTACTAGTAGTAGTATGAAGCTTATCATTATTGTATATTCTTATACTATATATAGAATTTCCCTGGAAGGATACATTAAAAAAGTAACAGTGTTCTTCTGGAAGGGGAGACTAGGAGTCAGGAAAGTCACGTATTTTTCAATCTCTGAATTTGGTTTTAGCTAGTGATTATTTTTTTTAACCACATGTATGTATTGCTTTTCAAAAACTGTTTCTAATGTTTAACAAAGTTATGCCTACGTTTACATTTTATACTTGTGTATAAGTGCTTAGATGAGGTCAAGAAGTTTCATGTCATGGAATTTCTATATGATAGTCCTAAGATAGTCCTAATAATTCAAAAAGAATGTAGTAAGCTGATTTGTAGATCTTATTTTCAGGTGTGAAGTTAGAAGTTTGCCTCTCAGAATAGAACCTTTAGAGTTTTGGAGTTCAGATTTGTTTGACTTCCCAAACTCGGCTAAGCATTTTTAGTTACAAAGTTGAGAGGTGTCAGTAGGAAATAGCTTTATAAATGTAGTGATAGATTATACACTAGAATCTCTTCCCCAAACTCTCAGGTTTGTAAAACTTAGAAAGGTTTGATAGCTCATCAATTATCAGTGCAAGATTAAGATGACATGTTCAGTATCACCTAGTTATAATTTCAGTATTTCTGGTTGAAATTCAGAATATTTTAGAAAAATGAGCTTAATAATCAGTAACTTGTTTATCTCACGATGACTTTATATTACTTCTAAATATATAATGATTGAATGTGCTTTAATTTTTAGCTTTCTGCACTGACTCCTCCTCTCTCAGACTCAGTACTCTCCACCTGGTTGAGAACCACATGGCTGTTCACTATAATAAAATCCTTTCGGCCAAAGGTAAAAATGTGCAAATGTGGACTTTCTGTACCCAGTTTAAACCCTCAACTTCACTTCTATAGAGTGAATCTGTAGCAAAAATGAATACATTATAATATCTGGATTTATGTTTGGTATAGCAAGGTATCAGCTACTGACATTTATATGCATAGCAAATTGAGAATGCCATTTTTGTTAACTATATTTGAAATCTATACAGTCCCTATATCATTTCCTTCTATGTGCATTATCCCTAATATTATTTTGTGGTTAGATATTGATTTTAATATAATTAAACTTTCTAATTTCCTTTTTGTTTTCTTTCAAATATACTAAAGAAGATGCTAGCTAATCTCTTTTCCTTTTTTTGGTCAGTTATATTGATATAACTTACATACAACAAAAATGCACTAATTTTAAGTCAACAATTAAATATTTTGAAAAAATTATACATTTTGTAACCACCACCACAATTATGCTGTAAAACGGGGATCCACGAACTATAACTTACAGGCCACATCCTCCTACCACCCATTTTATACAGCTTGTGAACTTAAGAATGGCATTTGTATTTTTAAATGATTGGAAAAAATCAAAAGAAATTCAAATTTCATTGCCCATGCATAAACACAATCACGTCCATTCTTTTACATGTGGCCTATAGTGGCTTTCACGCTAACAGAGTTGACTAGTTGCTGTACAGACCATATCACCCTGCAAAGCCTGAAGCATTTGCTGTCTGACCCTGTACAGAAAAAGTTCACTGACCTATGATACAGGTCTTTCCATTTCCCCAGAAAGTTCCACCTAGTCTTTTACAGTCACTCCTCTTCCCTAACATCCCTGGCATCCCCTGACTTGCTTTCTATCACTATAGCTTTTTACCTTTCCCAGAATTTCACATAGGGGATGTGAAATACGAATATGTATTGTTGAGCGTCTGGCTTCTTTCATTTAGCTAACACTTCTAAGAGTAATCTTTGTTCTTGTGTGTAGCAACAGTAGTTCTTCCTTTTTATGGATAAGGTAGTATTCCATGTAATGAATATACCATAATTTATCCTATTTACCAATGGATGGACATTTGGATTATTCTGACTCACTTTTGGCTGTTAGAAATAAAGCTGTTGTAAGCATTCACATGGTTTTTGAACATACGCTTTCATTTCATTTGGATAAATTTATTTACTAGGAGTAGAATTGTGGAGAATTTGCTAAGTGTATGTTTAACTTTATAAGAAACTGCCAAACTTGCCCAGGGTGACTGTACCAGTTTGCATTCCCATTATTTTCATAACCTCACCAGCGCTTCCTATTGGCAGACTCTTTTTTAGCTCTCCTCATGGATATCTGATAGCATATCATCTGGGTTTTAGTTTGTATTTCCCCATTGCCTAATGATTTGAACAACTTTCCTTGTGCTTATTTGCCATCTGTGTATCTTCTTTGATGAAATATCTGTTCAAATATTTTGCCTATTTCTTAGAATGGTTTGTTTATCTTCTGAGTATGAAGTTGTGAGATTTCTTTATATATTAAATACCAGTCCTATGTCAGATATATTTTACAAATATAATCTGTGATTTATCTTTCGTTTTTAAACTTACTTGAAATAATTTTAGACTTATAGAAAAGTTGCAAAAATAGTACAGAGTCACAGAAACTCTTCACCCAGCTTTTCCCAATGTTAAAATCTTACCTAACCATAATAGTTTATAATGCTGTGTTTTCAATTTCACTAGTATTTTCTTCTGCATTATCTAATGAGCTGTTAATTCTAACCAGTGTGTTTTTTTGTCAAAGATACTATTATTCATCTCTAGGAGTACCGTAAAAATTAAAACAAGGATTGGCAAGTTCTGGAACTTTTTGTGATTTCCACATTTGATATTTGTTTTCATTTATAAATATTAAGAATACTATTAAACAACTGATTTTTCTCTTTCAGCTATGGTAGACTGCTCAGTTCCACTCAGTATGAGTACCAGCATCAAATGTAAGTAATTTTTGACATACTGCCTTTAAAAAAATTATAGTAAACTATGCATAACATAAATTTACCTTCTTAACCATTTTTAAGTCTGCAGTTCAATGGCATGAAGTACATTCATATTGTGGTACAACCATCACCCTATCCATTCCCAATACTCTTTTTATCTTGCAAAACTGAAGCTCCCCCATTACCTCCTTGTAACCACCATCCTACTCTGTGCCTCTATGAATTTGACTACTCTAGGTTTTCCATGTAAGTGGAATCATTCCATTGTATGTATGCCATATTTTGTTTATACATTCACAAGTCAATGGACACTTGGGTGGTTTCCACCTTTTGGCTATTATGAATTATCTTTCTGTGGACATAAATGTACAAACAGCTCTTTGAGACCTGCTCTGCTCTCAGTTCTTTTAGGTGTATATGCACAAGTGGAATTGTTGAATCATATGGTCATTCTATTTTTAATTTTTGGAGAAACCACCATACCGTTTTCTATGTAAACTGCATCACTTTATAATGCATCCCCACTAAAAGTGTGTGAGAATTCCAGTTTCTTCACATCTTTCTCAACACTTGTTATTTTCTGCTTTTTTATTATAGTAGTCATCCTAATAGGTATTGACATATTGCCTTTCAAGGAAGCATTTCTAACTTTTAAATATTACCTATAAATAAAAGAAACTTGTATTTCTAAGTTTAAGAACTTAGAATGAGTCCCAGCTTTGCCACTAAATTGCCATGTGATTTTAGATCAATTATTTAAAATTTAGGTAACACTAAGAGGCTTATTACCAAGGTTTAAATTCTAAAATTCTGTTATTCTCACTACCCTTGGCTTGTTAAGATTACTGAATTATTCATTAAAAATACTATGACTAGCTCTTTTCTCCAGATAAATACTATCTGTCTGTATCCTAACAGCCTAACTGAGAACCATAGTAGTCATATGTATCCAAAAAGCTGTATTGACATATTATATTATAGAATCATGTTATATTTACCCTTTGACCAAATATTTTGATTTTTAGAAATCTGTACTAAGAAAATAATCAGACCACAAAATTTTAAATTCCTATTTAAAAATATTGATACTATTTGAGACCATATGAGGACTTTGAGTTCACCAAGAAACAAATACTTAAAAATAGTCAAAGAACAGGGATATTGCAGCCTATGCTTATCTTATTGGTAAACATATAAAAATCAATATAAATTTTAAGTTTAGTGTTTTCTTAAGTTACTATTTGAATGTAATTGTTATGGTTGAATTGAGGAAGGATTTCCACAATAAAAAAGTACTGTCAACCCTAGGGAGTGCATGCTAAATGACTGAACGAGAACCTAGATAGGAATACCCACCAGGTCAATCTGGGGGAGATCACAGACAGCAGGATTAGTTGGATCCATCTCTTCCTGTGTGTCTTCTTAGTGGAAGAGAGAGGACTTAAACTGAGTCAGGAGCGACCAGCTGCCATCAGTGACCACAGTGTCTGTACGACCACTGTGCTTGCATTTTGTGTGTTCCCCCTTCTGCTGCCTTTATGTGTGCAACAAGCCCTAGTGTAGGCTCTCATGTCTTTGAAGGAATTTGGGGATTCAAATAATTTTTTAGGAGGGGTAAAATCAGTTTAGGCAAGAGTAGGAACTTGAGTGTGTACTTTTAAAGACCATGTGACCACAGCACACAGGTTATATGGGCAAGTCATTTTACCTCTCACCCTTCTCTTTTACCCTCCTCTTTTGTAAAATGAAAGGTAATTAGATAATCTCTAAGGACTTTTCCAGATTTTTAATTTCTATGCTTCATAATTTTCTTCTGTATCGTATTAATACACTTTTTATAGCACAAAAAGATTGGTTCAGTATTTATGCGCTTTGAAAATCTGAATTATTTGAATTAAGATGCTCTTACCCCTTGTCATAAGATAGGTAATTCTTTTTAACTAGAATCACCTCTAGGAAAATTTTGCTAAATTTTCATACTGATACTAATTTCCTAAGCAATAGATATATATAATTAGATTATCTCTTTTTTATTTAGGTTGTATAATAAAAAGCCTGGCTGTTTTAATCCTCTTATTCAACCATACTCTTGGATTTAAAATCCAAATCCACCAATTTAAAATAATCTGGCATTTTGTGTAATATTTAGTTCATTAGAGATTATTCATTGTTAAATTCAAAAAATACTTATTGGGTACCCACTATGTGCTAGATGCTGTTCTAAGGGATAGAACTAAAGAGTCGTGCAAAACAAAGTACTTGCTTTTATATAGAGTTTACATTCTAGTTGGAGGAGACAAACAAAAAGCAAATGCAGAGAAGAAAGTAAATATAGAATAGGTCAGATGGCAAAAATATGAAGCACAGGATAAGGGAGATTGAGTGTCTGTGGGAGGCAAAAGCATAACTGATATGGTGTCAATTCAGCAGAGGCCTGAAATAGTTAAGGGAGAAGCCAGTGGGTATCAGAGGGGAGAGCAATCCAGACAACGAGTAGAAAAGCCTAGAAGTGGCATCATGATTGGAGAATTCAGGCAACAGCAAGGACAGCTGTATGACTGGTGTCAACTAATCCAGTTGAAGAGTGATAGATGAGGTCAGTGAGATGGGACAGAGAGATGCAGACCATGTAGGGCTGTGGCCATTGCAAGCACTTTAGCTTTCACTCTAAATGAAACTGGAAGCCAAGTCGGGAGTAACAGAACCAGTTTAATTTTAAAAGCATCTCTCTGGCTGCTGAGTTGAAAATAGTCTGTTGGGGCAATGATGGACGCAGAATGAGTAGTTAGGAGACAGTAATCTAGATGATAAACAATGGTAACTTGGACCAAAGTGGTTGCATTAGAGGGAGTGTGGAATGGTTGGATTCTGGAAACATTTAAAGCATGTCAACAGCATTTCCTGATATATTGGATGTCGACAGGGCATGAGAGAAAAAGAAGAGTGAGTTGAGATGACTCCCAACACTGCAGCCCTTCAACCAAAGCGACAGTTATAATTTGCTGAAGTGAAGAACATGATAGGAAGAGATTTGGGTGAGGAAGTGAGTCAAGAGTTCAATCTTGGTCATTGTAAAGTTTGAAAGACTCATACTTAGTAGCGATCCAAGTGCAGATACTGAGGAGACCGACCAAGTTGGATTATATAGAGTTCAGGAGAGAGTTCCAGGATAGAGATGAAAACTCAGGAGTTGACAGTATATATTTAGGTTATATTTTAAAAATTGCTCCTTTTTTGTTGTTGTTTTTGGAATTTAGACTTAGCTAGTACTTATTTATCCCACAGTATCTTCTGCTGTCAGTTAGTTGAAGCAGGAGTTTTTCTTTGTTGCCATGTAAATGAAGAAATTTGTGATAATTAGAATAATTGTGAAGATTGCAGTCACTAAACTAAAGTGTAATTCATAATCATTATTACTTCTTGTGTTACAGAGCTGATACTCATTATAATCACTAAACTACCTTAGAAACATGTTTTATAGACCCATTAAAAAAAAATAATAAGTCTCTGGGTTTGAGCCATCTCTGGTTTTATAATATACACTCTCTGTCACAGCAGACTACTGACTTGATAATTTCAGTCTTCATTGAATTGCTTAAATAATTCCATATTCTGTTGCATTTAGAAAGGCTTTTTTATTTTTTATTTTTTTGGTGGTTCCCTGGCTGGGAGTCGAACCCAGGCCACAGTGCTGAGAGCGCTGAAGCCTAGCCACTGCACCACCAGGGAACCCCCAAAGGCTTTATTTTTATAGCAGTTTTATTGACAAAAATCACATACCATATCACTGATTTTTACTAAGTTTAAAAAATTGTGCAACTACCACCACAAACCAATTTCAGAATATTCTCATCACCCCAAAAAGATTTGCTTGTACCCCATTGCAGCTGCTCCTCATTCCCACCCCTAGCCTCAGGCAATTGCTGGTCATTGTCTTTCTCTACAGATTTGCCTTTTTTAGATATTTCATGTAAATGGAATCATTTTTGTGGTTTTCCACATTCAAATTTTCACTTTGTATAATGTTTCTGAGATTCATCTGTGTCCTAGCCTGTATCAATACTTTATTCCTTTTAATTACTCATTCATAATCTACTGTATGGATAATACCACATTTTGTCTGTTCATCATTGCTCAACATTTGTAGTATTTCTGTTTTTTGGCCATTATGAATAGTGTCGCTATGAAAATTCATGTACAAGTCTTGTGTGGATATATGTTCTCATTTCTCTTGGGTATTGGACATACAGGTATGTATGTTTATACATACCTATATGTACATATACATATAGGTATATGTGTGTGTATATATACATATACATACATATATATATCTGAGAATGAATTTGCTAGGTCATATGGTAAAATTATATTTAACTTTTTAAGAAACTGCAAAACTGTTTTCCATTGTACATTACCACCTCCAGCAAGTTAGGATTTCAATTACTCCATGTCCTTGCTAACACTTGTTATTTGACTCCCATTTTAATTATAGCCATCCTAGTGGGTGTGAAGTAGTATCTCATTGTGGTATTAATTTTCATTTCTCTCTAATTAATGATATAGTAGAGAATTTTTGTCATATACTTATTGGCCATCTGTATATTTTTGGTTAATATTCAAATATTTTGCCCCTATTTTCATTGAGTTATTTGTCTTATTATTGAGATGTATGTTATTTATATTGTTTGGATATAATTCCTTTATTAGATATATGATTTGCAAATATTTTTTGGGAGTTCCCTGATGGTGTAGTGGCTTAAGGCTTCAGCGTTGGCACTGTCAGTGCTGCGGCCTGGGTTCGATTCCCAGTCAGGGAGCTACCCACATACCAAAAAGCAAAAAAAAAAAAAAAAAATTTTCCCCCATCTCTGGCTTCCCTTTTTATTTTCTTCAGGGTGTGTCTTTTCAAAAAGTTTTTTATTTTAATTAAGTCTAATTTATCTTTGTTTGTTTGTTTGTTGTTTGTTTTGGCTTGTGTTTTTGATGTTGCGTCTAAGAAATCTTTGCCTAACCCAAGGTCTTGAAGATTTATGCCTGTTTTCTTCAGAGTTTTATAGTTGAAGTCCTTAAATTTAGATCTGTGATCCATTTGGAGTTGATGTTTGTATATGGTGTGAGGAGGCTTTACTTAAATGAACAGATTGGACAGATTTGGTAACATTTAAATATTTAATAACAATACTATCTGAGGACTCTACTTTGCCATATATTTTTACTCTCTTGTTTTATCTTCAAGTAAGATAGTAAGTCTGAGAAAATTCTATTTAATGTACTTCACAAACATTATCATCTGCTTCAATTCAGTTAATACATTCATCAAGCAAGTATTTGAGGATAGAATAAGCCAAAAGTAATATTTTAGTCTACATTTCAAATGATAGGTAAATATGTTTACTTTAGCATGTTAATTCATTTTCTTAAGAATTATCATTGACCAAAGTGCCCTGCAACAGATGACTGGATAAAGAAGCTGTGGTACATATACACAATGGAATATTACTCAGCTATAAGAAAAGATGAAATATTGCCATTTGCAACAACATGGATGGACCTGGAGATCATCATGCTTAGTGAAATAAGCCAGACAGCAAAAACAAAGAACTGTATGACTTCACTCATATGCAGAATATAAAACTGAAAGCAAAGAAAAAAGAAATGAAGAAACAAATAACCCATGGACACAATCAATAGTTTAATGTTTATTTGGGGATGAGTGGGTCAGGGAGGGGAGAAAGGGGAGGGGGTGGGAGAGGAGCGGGGAAGCTAAATATAAGGTGATAGAAAGAGAAGTCACATTAGGTGGTGAACTTACTATACATCAAGTTGACAATGCACTGTAGAATTGTATGGCTGAAACCTATGTAGTCCTTGCTAACAGATGTCACCCCAATAAGTCTAACAATAAAAATGAATTAAAAAAAAAAAAAATAAAAATATATCATGACCAAGAAAAAAAATAAATAAATAAATAAATAAATAAATAAAATAAAAAAAAGAATTATCATTGAAACTAAATATACATATAAATTACCTTAGTTTTTTCAGTGTGTAGAAATTTTTATAAATTCTGATTCAAATCAGGGTGATTTGAAACTTGAAATTATGTTTTCCATTAACTTGGGATAGATTCCAATAAAAAACATGTATGTTAAAATTTTATATGAAAATACAAATCATTCCACTTTTAGTTAACCTCCTCTTTAACTCTGAAATTTGACTAGCTTTCCCCCCGCTACCGTTTTCAGTTATTATACACTTAAGTCCTGATAATGACCAGTACCCAACAGAAATCACTCCAAAGTATGAAACCACTTTTTTTGTTTGTATTTTCAAGTGAATAGCAGTTGAGAGAAACAGAAATGAATTATCCTGATGGAAAATGTTTTAAAATTTAATGTCATTTTTAAAAGTCATATAAAACTTAAATTTTATAGCATGTAATGATACTGCCCCTAATATTTCATTTGGGGGAGAGTCTGTGGACTAATTCAGACCCTGCAGTTGGTGATTACAGAGTCACCAACAACACAGGCAGGCATTTCTAACCTTCATATCTCAGAGTAGCTTCCAGGAATTGCTTTCTTGACCCCTTAGGTTTGGCCACTTCGTCATATCTTATTTGTGTTCATTAAGTAGTTAATCCATTTGAAGTTTTTATAAAGTCATTATTACCTTAGTTTCTCTTTATATAGAAAAGTATATGGATTTTTATTTACATATCTGTAGTGTAAATATTTTTAGCAAGGGAAAAGTAGCCTTTATTAGTCTTCCAAGACCAAAAAAATTAATTTTTCTATTTTATTCTGTATTTCAAAAGATGCAGACCAACAACGGAGAGAGAAACTCAAAAAGGAAATAGCACGATGTGAAAGAGAGTGGAAATTAACTAAAACTGAAGTGCAGGCCAATTCTAAAAATAATTCCAAGTCATTCTTTAACACTCTACAAAAGGTAAGGTAGTATTTTTACCTTTTAAAAGCAGATGTTTCTAAGTTACTTCATTAGTGGTACAACCTGACTTTTTGGTAACATGGATAGTATACCTATGAGTCAGTAAACTTGTCCTATGAAGAGCCAAGTGGTAAGTATTTTAGGTTTCTCAGGCCACACGGCCCCTGTTATAACTACTGTGCTATTGGAAAGCAGCCATAGACAGCACAGAAATGAATGGGCCTAGCTGTGTTCCATTAAAACTTTATTAACAAAATGGACAGTAGGCCAGATTAGGCCTGTAGGCTGTAATTTGCTGATTCCTGTCATAGGACCGACAATTAATTTTGCAAATTCCTTCTAGAAACATACCTCATTGCTGAATATCACTACAGTCACCTTTGAAGTACTCCCCTTGGGAAGCTATGCACTGACACCAGCGCTAATGCACCCTTCAAAGCAATTTTGCAACTCTTTTTCTGGAATGGCCATGAGCTGTCATTGTATCCAAAATAACTTTGGCAAGGTTATGACACCTTACCATGTTGTTTGTACAGTGCTGCCAACGTAAGCACAGTGGCAAGTTCTCGAACTTGTCAGATTTTCGGTAAACGACAGCTCTGAAGTCCTTATGTAACTACTTTTATAAATTGTATATATGTAGGAAGTTGTCCATGTCATCTAAATTTTCATATTTTTGGTATAGATTAGTTCATAATATTCTCTTACTTTCTCTTGAACATGCATTTATTTCCCTCCTTTTATTCCTAATGTTGTTTATTTGTGCCTTAATTTTTGAGTACTCTCACCAGAGATTTGTCCGTTTTATTCTTTTTAAAGGGCATATTTATTTTTACTTTGTTAATTCTTTCTATTGTATTTTGTCTTCTGTTTTGTTACTGATTACTGTTATATTTATTTTCTTCTTTGGCTTTCTTTGAGTTTATTTTTATGTATTTTTTCTACTTTTACTTAGCTTGTTTTCAACCTTACTTCTTTCATAGTATGAGCATTTTTAAGGCTCTAAATTTTTCTTCAAGTACTACCTTACTTGCATCCCACAAGCTTTTACATGAAGCATTTTCGTTATGGTTCAATCAAAATATTTTACAGTTTTCTTTATAACATCTTCAACCCAGGAATCATTTAAAAGTGCTTCTTCATCTCTATGTCTATTTTTTCCTAGTATTTTGTTGTTGTTGTTGTTGTTGTTGTATTTGGATCAGGAAACATCTGTTATGATACCCACTTCTTGAAATTTGTTGAGACTTGTTTTATGCCCCAGTACATGGACAGTTTCTTTTTAATGCACTGTGCCGCTATGTGCTTGAAAATCAAATATATCCTATATTTGTGTGTAGTATTTAATATACAGTATAGTGTACTCATTAAATTAAACTTTATATCTTGGAGATTTTTCAAATCTTAGTTGAATTTTTTGTCTGATTAATCTATTATTTATTGAGAGAAATCTTCTACATGATCATGTATTTAGATTTTTCTCCCAAAATTAATACTACCAAGTTTTTGTTTTATAGATTTTGAGTATGTATTATTCCATACATGCAGATTTAAAGATGGCATATTTTCTTGGAGAATCAAGCCTTTTATCATTATGTTTTTAACTTTTACCTTACGTTGTTTGTATTAGTTTCTGATAGTGATATAGTTAAACCAGCTTTCTTTTGATTAGCAATCTTTTGGTGTATCTTTTTTCATTTTTTTAATCCTAATATTTTAGGTAGGTTCTAAAGTTTTAGGTGGGTCAGATTATTCACTCTGATAATCTTTTTAAGTGGAGCATTTACTGTGTGTTTTTCTCTGCCTTCCTTTTTTTTTTTTTTTCCTGTTGGTTCCCTGAGCGGGGATCGAACCCAGGCTGTGGTGGTGAGCGCGCCGAAGCCTAGCCACTACTCCACCAGGGAACCCCCCTCTGCCTTCTTATCTTGCACTGTCTCTTTGACCCACAGTAGTAGGCAGAATTCCAAGATGACATTCCCCACAGTGACCTACACCCTTAAATAATCCATCTTGAGTATAGGCAGGACCTGCAACTTGCTTCTAAGCAGTAGAGTATGGAAAAGGTGATGGGATATCACTTCCATGATTATGTTACATGGCAAAAGTGAAAGGAATTTCTCTGTAGATTAAGGTTTTCATTCCTTGAGAGAGAAAGGGAAAATGGATCAGGGAGGAATTTCTGCAGTGGCTGCTATAGAAATGTTTTTCTCCTTTACCAGCAATACCAGGGGAACAAGGGAAGGTGGGAGCTTTCTCAGGATTCTCCTTGCTCTTTCCTGTGAGCTCCTGCTGGGGTTCCTGGAGGAAAAATCTGCAAGAGGGTTTAAAC
Source organism: Lyroderma lyra (assembly GCA_004026885.1). Taxonomy (NCBI): domain Eukaryota; kingdom Metazoa; phylum Chordata; class Mammalia; order Chiroptera; family Megadermatidae; genus Lyroderma; species Lyroderma lyra. The sequence continues at coordinate 341,288 of PVJL010000598.1, read as the reverse complement.
TCCCCAAGTCTCAGAGGCTTCACACACTCACACTGGTCTATACTCAATCTTTAGCAGTTAGCTAAAAGCTTGTAGGGTAATCTTATCAGTTTGTATGTGACACTCAGTAGCATCTGTCCCAAATGAGCAAATGCTCAGGTCTTTTTTCTCCCTGCTGGGGCCTCTCTCTCCAGTTTTCAGGTTAGCTGTTTGCTCTGTGACCTTAGTTCTCTCATTAATTCAAGAATGATCATTAATTTGCAGTTCATCCAGCTTTCTTCTTGTTGTCATGGTGAAAGCGAGGCTCCTTTCATCTCTCAGCTGAAACTGGAAGTCTGATTTATTTTTGTGTGTGGTGGCTTCTTTCCTAAATTTTTTAATTTTGAAAACTGTAGCATCTACAAAAGGAGTCATATAGTTAGCCCACATGTTCTTGTCCCTCCGATGCAACAGTGATCAGATTTATTTCACTTACATACTGACTCACTGTCCTCATCCCAGATTATTTCTTTGTGAATCCCAGGTATCATATAATTTTATCCATAATTCTTTCTGGGTGTATCTAAAAGGTAGATCACAGTACTATTATTGTGCCTTATAAATTGGCAGTTCTTACGTATTATCAAATACCCACTGTTCAGATTTTCCCATTGTCTTATAGTATATAAGGGCTGTCCAGAAAATATCCATCCATAAATGCCTCTTTTTCATATGGCTGGATACTTTCCAGACAGCCCTTCATGTATTTTTTTAGTTAGTTAGAATTGAGATTTAAATAATTTCATTTACCAATAAATTTCATCTATAGCTTCTCCTTCCCTTCCCTTTTATCCCCCTACAATTTATGTATCAGGAAAAAACCAAGTCCTTTTGTCTTGGCTTAAGGTTTTTGTGGACCATCTGGGTAACACAAATTTAGTCTACAGGCCTGTGGGGGGCAGTATATGATTTCAGATTCTCTAAAGCCAGTGTTCAAGATAGACTGGTTTCTTTGCAAGTCACCTAGTTGGGGTGTGGCCATTGAGAGGATCCCAGTTTCATGAGCATGGTCTTCTAGACTGTCTCGATCAGTCCCTGGGCTTTATTTTCTGTCCTGCAGCACCTGTGATGTGATTTAAGAAAACAAAAAGCTATTGCCTGTTTAATAAAAGCCAGTTTCACTGCTCTGCTTACTAGGTATCGTGTGCCATATTTTTTATTCCAGCTCTTTCCATTGTACATGAAGTTGTGACATATCAGTAGGCAGGGGAATGACTAAGGGCATTTGCACCATAATAATGAGGCCCACTTGTTTTGAGAAATAGTGGGGGTAGTGCACATAGTCCAGTTTTTAGTTGTGAAGTTGTATCACCATACTGACTCTTACAAAGACTACACTGACAGCAGGGAAAGGCAGACTAATTATGAAAGTTATAATAATCTGGGGAAGAAATGATTAAGACCTGATCCAAGATAGAAGGATCACAAGGAATATATTGAGGAGATATTAAAAAGTAGAATCCCCAGGACTTGGTGACTGTTTCAGTGATGTGAAGAGCAAGAAGCCAAAATTAAGGAGGTTCCCAGGTTTCTGACTTGGGCAGCTTGGAAGATGGTAACATGTCATTCACTGAAGTAACAGGATGAAGTGCAGTGTGTTCTTTGGAGGGGTGGATAACGTAAGGTATGAGTTTGTTTGGATGTGGTTGACTTGAAGTGCCTTTGGGACATCTAATATATTCAGTAGAGAACTGATATTATAATTATCTGCATCAGGAAAGAGGTCTGGGCTGAAATTAGATTTGGGAGTTACCAGGGAAGCTGTATTATGCTTAAGAAACCCCAGGGATGAAAGGATGAAAGGATGAGGACTGGAGCCGTTTCCTTTGGAGTAAGTCTACTGTCCGCTGTACTAGTTTGCCATCTGGGAATCTTTCATCATTATTTTACTCGTGTGTATTTTCATTTTGAATGATTGTGCTTTGCAACTGAATATTTAAAATATTTTTCTATTAACAATTTTCTATTAAAGTATTTTTCTATATAATTTTCTATTATATTTTAAATATAAATTAATAATTGTATCATGAGATAAGAATGTGTTTTGTTGAAAATAAAATATACAAGGGCTGTCTGGAAAAAATCCAGCCATAAATACCTATTCATATTACATGGCCTGATACTTTCCAGACAGCTCTCATATAATTAAATCTATAAATGTTAATTTTTTTTTATTCATTTTTCCTTTAGCCACTGTAACCCTACAAGGGAGTTAATTTATGCTTTAATCTAGGTATATTTTCTACTCCGTTTAGAATTCACAGTAACTTATAATTTGCCTACATTTTTATAAGCCTTGATTATAAATATTTATACACATTCAAATTAAAATTATTTGGTGCATAATATTTGATAATTAGATATGTTTTATGGTTAACAGACATCTGTTATAATCTACATTTACTGAAAAGTTTGCTACAGTTAGGAAAATGTAACTTTAGCCTCTGGACATACAATACTATCCATTTATGTTCATGAGATCATGTAATTAGAAATCTTTTAATTGCCCATATTCTCATGCTACTTTTTTTTTCTCACAGTTTGACTCACAAGCTGTCATCTCAGGACCCTCCTATGCCTTCTCCACCCCCACCAGTTTTTTATCACTCGTTCCCTTCACTGGTGAAGCACTCACTGTGTGCTATTAAGATTAAATAAATATGTGGATATGATCCATATTCCTAAATAAATCTATTTTAAAAGCAGTATTAAACAATGAAAATCAAGAGCTGTCCGTTTCTTTTATAAAACATAATTTGAAACATTTTTGTAAAACAAATGTTAACCAAAGTTTTAAATAATTTGTACCCATCTTATTTTGCAATTGAATTGATTCCTCAACTGTTCTAAAACCTGACAATTGGAAAATCTTTGTATACCATTTTTTCTGACATTATACCTGAAAAAGATTGATTTAGGACTTAGTTGTTATGAGACTGTAAAATTGGATCGGTGGTCTTGACATAAAAACACGTATATATAAACTATGCAATGATTATCATTTTGAAATAGTTTACAACAAACTGTGTTGGACTGTAAGGGTGACATAAGAACATGAAAGTGATGAGATTACCACCAGAATTTTTGTTCAATTGACATATAATTGAGCCCTTTTCTAATTTTAGAACTTTACAGTGCTAATCAAATTTTGGTGAATTCACCAGTGTATTGCACATTTTCTGTGAACATTGTATCCATCCAAGCTTTCTAATATTTATGGCTAAAAGAAACACTATATTCTCAAAAAAAAAAGCAGATTGATACAGTTGATTTCATACTGTATTCTACTGGTTTCTAAAGAAAGAAAAAGTAGGATACAAGGTAGGGATTATGAGACAGAAAAATTTCATGCCTTCAATCAGTTCAAAAGCAGTTTTCCAGCCCATTTCAGACAGATGAGAGTTTATTTCTGCCTTTAAAGACTTTCTTTGATGTTTCATTTTGTTTATTAAATAACCATTACTGATAAGAATTTTCTTACAGGCAGTCTAATGTCTTATGCATTTCTGCCTACTCTGATCTGAATTTTTACTGTTCCTCTAAGTGTAAATAATTCCTGTGATTATTATTTAATAGCCCTAAAGGATTTTTCAGATTGTACTTAGAAATGTTTTCCCAGGGAGCCAAACTCTTCTAGTAAACAAGCTGTAGTGTGGGTCTAGTTGGGAGTACTTTTTAAAACTAATGTATTAAAGTCATTAACCAAATAGTACCCTAGTGACTCAGACTTTAATGCCAAAATACTTAGTTGCTTTGAGTAATTTTGCTTTGTATTTGGGATGGGGTTAGAAAATACTTGGAAAGGAAGTAGGTGACTTTACCCATTTTAGGCAGTAGTCATAATACCCAGTTATCTACAGTTCTTTACTTAAATAAATCAGTACTTAGGTTAGCTGAGTTGTTCACTACCAGGAAAGAAGTTTAAGATTCCTGGTGGTATAAAAACATCTAAAACTGTATGACTTTCAAATGAGTCTTTAAAATAGATAACATGATATAATGGTGAAGAGCATAGACTCAGCCTACGTTCAAATCTGTGAGACCCTGCACCTTAGTTTCTTCATGTATGAAACAGAGGTAGTAATTGTACTGTCATCTGGAAGTTCACGTGATGATTAAATGAGTTGTAAATCAGTGTAAATCAATTAAAGAGTACCTTGCACATGATGAACTTACTATATTAGTAGCAGTAACAGATGTTCTTATTCTTCCTCTTTTATCCTACTCAATGGCAAGAACAGTACGTTGCACAAAGGAAGCACCTGGCTCTTCCCATACTCCTTGTTTTTCTCCCCATGGCTTGTAGGACAGATGTAATGGGCTAAATCCTAGCCATTTGCACTTCAGTTTCTGTTCTTGCCATTGAGTAGAATAAAAGAGGAAGAAGAAGAACATCTGTTACTGCTACTAATATAGTAAGTTCATCATGTGCAAGGTACTCTTTAATTGATTTACACTGATTTACAACTCATTTAATCATCACATGAACTTCCAGGTGACAGTACAATTACTACCTCTGTTTCATACATAAAGTCTGGAATCACAGACAATGCTTTGGGGCCATCTGATCTGTTAAAAAAATAAAATGCTATGTATGTTTTTAGACTTTATAGATGTTCGGTACAAATGGTTGTTCCATGATTAAACCAAAAACAAAAACTGGAGCAGTCAAAAACACTTTCCCTTTCAAAGCTTTTCCCACTGGTCAGGACAACTTGAGAAACCTAAGGGAACTTTTTTATGTCATAAGTGTTTCTTAATTATATTTAAAATATCAGTTACTCAAGTCAGCGCTCTACCTGTTGTGAGGAGGTGTTCCTTTTCATTTCTTCAAAGCCTTGAACTCACAGAGGAGCTGCTGGCACTGAAGATTGATGTAATGACAAGACGTGAAGGGGTGGGTGCTGCCACCAGCAGTGGTTGAGAGGGGATTGGGCTCACAGTTGGTTTAGAAACTTTTAGATAAAACTGAGATCTACCAGTAGATCTCTAATACAAGTTCAAGACCCCCAAAATAGGTATATGTTACTCATCATCTGTTTTGCTTCAGAAAGAAAATTGATTGCTATTACTTATATTAAGAATTATATTTTTATATCTTAATAATTCCAAAACTTAGCAAATAGAACTTTATGTACAGTGCTAACATCTTCAGCAACATGTAAGTTAATTCTTTAGACCCCTGAGGCAACCATTTTTGAATATGTAATCTGGAAACCCCCAATTACATGAATTTGCAAATGTTATTGATGATGATCATACCCAATGTTCTTAGCCTTCAGGAGAATCACAAAATGAAGATGACGTGTTAATCGAAGAAGTGAATGGCTATTCATCCTTTGCAAGGTCACCAGGAACTTCTAAATCCAATAAAGTCCTCACAAGTGGTGCTGAGAAGAGCTCCAGCCCCTTCCTGTCCAGTGTGGGTTACACTGCCGCGCCCAGGAGACTGCGCTCTGGGACCTCCAGCGGCAGACGGCCTAGGAGCACGTTCCCAGATTCCCACCAGTTTCGGTTAGTTATTTTGAAAGCATCCAGTGGGGACCTTTTGGATAAACATTCTGAACTCTTTTCTAATAGACATCTGCCATTCACTCCACGCACTTTAAAAACAGAAGCAAAATCTTACCTGTCACAGTATCGGTATTATACACCTGCCAGAAGAAGAAAGGCTGTCACAGATCAGCGGATAGAAGCTGAAACCCAGACTGAATTGAGCAGGTATGGCACATCCAATAGTAAACACTCAGGAAGTTGTAGAAATTAAATAATATTCCTTATTTTATATCATGTACCTTGTGTGCCTTTTGAAGGAAATGAGATGAGTGACTTTGCTGCATGTATCACTGGAACTATCAGAGTAGTTGTTGAAAAACTAGCTATTAAACTTGTCAAGCTCCTTATAAAAATGAATCTTACGTATTTTAATTTGTTTTAAACATGATATTAGAACTTGTGTATGTTTTTAAATATTATACTCCACAAAATCCTTAAAATATGTCATCAAATAATATCTGTGTACATGTCTATTTCTCTATGATAGAAAAAAAAAGGCAAAAAATGTGCTAAAGAGGGGAGGTAAAAACTGTTTATCTAATTACCCCTGTGCTCCTGTCCCAGCAAATGTTCACCCCCAGTCTTGGATAGCAACAACTCCCCAGGCATAATTTAGACAATTGGGATAATTTCCAGAAATTAAGTATAATTCACCTCAAAAATGTTTTCATGTACAACAGTGCCTGGCACATAATGAATATTCAGTAAAAGTTTTCCAAATAATTAAAGAAACAAACAAATCTTATAAAGTGTTAAGTATTAGCTGATTTGTGATTGTTTTTCCTAGTGTTACATAAACAAATATTTTATCAGGTACAAGGATTTCATTATTTTAGAAAGTAACAAACAATTTATGACTAGTATTCTTTTCTCTGGGTAAAGATAAGAGGTACAGTAATATCACTTAATGTATAGCATACATTTAATCAAAGAATTAGGGAATTTAATATATGATAGAACTTGTTAAGTGAAGGGGAAATGAGGAAAGCAAGTGTGTCATATGCTTTTCTGATTATATTTATGACACCTGTTGAAGGTAATAGTTCCATTTTCCTAGTCCCATTCTGCCCAGCTGAAATTTAGCTGCTATTTAAAAAGAGGGAAAAAAAACATATATAATCCAAACCATATCTATTTTCTGATTATGTAATTAGAAATAACACATTTATAGGACGAGATTTCATCTCCTATGTTTGAGTTTATTTTTTCTAGACAGTAAAGCTCATTATCACAGTGTTTGTATTTTGAAGGCTTAACAGGAGTTCCTTTTAAATATTACAGCTTTAAATCTGATTTTGAGGCAGTTGAGACTAAGAACTTCACAGATTCAGAAGTGGACATAAAGCAGGTAATAAAAATGAGATCTCTTGTGTTCCACATTGGAATTACAGATGCTTTAACTCAGTAGAATACGTATAGCTGTTTGAACTGTGAAGAGCAATCTCTTGGTGATACTTTGTATATATGATATAGCCAGTATACGGAATGTTTGCCTATTTCCAGGTGGTTGTAGTTCTCTGAGAATGAATCCTGCCAATTTGGGAAATCATTTGTGATTAGCATCTCTTCCACATGTTTGGTTGACTGGCTGGACAGGTAAATGGGTGAATAAAACACCATAAATGTTGTTTTCAGAGATACAGACTTGGATTACTAAAGGATCCGGAAAAGTTGTGCAGAAGTTATTTTAGCTTTTATGCCTATATATTTTTAAAGAACTGTCCCTGATTATATTATTTAAAATTATACATTTTATATAATAGAGGGATATATCATTCTCTTACGTTTGCTTCTTTTTTGTATACCATGAAGGTCTTTTTTACACTGTTTATATTCTGAATGATTAACAATAATTTCTTTTAAAATATCACAACTTTGATTTTTAGACTGATTATTTTTATTTTGGGGGTATTAATCATATACTTGTGGCCTAATTAAAATTTATTATTCGTTAAAAGGTTTGTCTATTAAAATGTCAAACAGATTCAGGGATAGAACAATGAAATATAATCACATTCAACTTCCATCTTCCTTTCTGAAAATGGGTGGAGGATTGTAGGTTTCTATCTCAGCCATTAATAGCTATTTGACTTAGGGACCTGCCACTTAAGGACCAAGGACAAAGCACTCATCCTCTGAGAGCTGAGTTTCCACATCTAGGAAAACTACTTAAGTAGATCATTGGAAGGAATAAATGATGTAAGTCAAGTGCCTAACAGAGCCAGGGCTCAAAAAATGATGGCTATGACCAGCTTGAGATATAGGAAGAGAGTTAATTCTGTATGTAACTAAATAAACAAAAGCAAAATAAGTCCATTTGCTATGGCATTGTGTTCCAAATGTTTATCCATATTCCTGTAAGAAAATGATGTGTTACCATATTCCGTAATCAGTACCAGCAGCTATTTACCTGAGGAAGCTAGTAGAGTTTTAAGTCGTAGACCCTCATTTTAACAGCACTTTTAAAACTGTAAAGCACTACACATAAGTTTGCATTGTAAAGATTACATCTTTTCATGTAAGTAAATGCTATTGACACAGTGTGTGACCCTTAATAAGGATTCTATAAAAGTAAGCTGCTAGTAGTTCTGTGACTGGTATTGTTCACTCTGCCATGGCTAACACTGCTTCTACATATGTGATATGTTGGCATGGAAACAGATGGGCTATTTGAATTTCTGGAAAATGGGACAGTTTTTCTCAAATTTACCTAAAATTTGCATATTTTTATATATTATTTGTGGTGATTTCTTAATGTCATTTAAAATATTCCTTCTTAAAAGATAAGAAATAAGTTGTTTTATATTACTTTAAATAAATTTAAGAAAAAAGTCCTGATTGAATAGAAAACATTCTAAAACATCTTTGGTTGTAGTTTGTCTGTCACTCTCATCTATTGGATAGTTCTACTTTCTTACTTTGACTTTTTTGTTTTGAAATTTGCTGTTTTGCTTTATTTTTGCTTTTATAATGTATTTTTGAAGCAAAATAAAAATTTATTCTTTTCATTATATTCCCCAGGCATCTTGTACGATATATGATACCAAAGAAAAAATAATCCCTTTACCTTTACAAGGGCGTGGCTTACCATGGGATGAGATTAAAGACAACACTTCTCAGTATTCCCCACCAAGGTATTGGTAGAGAAGTCATTTCCACTGTCTCCACCTGCTTTCCTGAATAACAGACATGTAGTATTTGTAACATGAGTATGATTTCATTATACTCTGGTGTTACACAGTTCAGTGGCAGTGTTAGTTTTGCTAAGGAAATTTTACAAAGTATGTACTCAATAAAAGTTTAAATGAATTCATCTTATTAATTCATTTAAAAAGGGGAAAAGGACATTGGCTTGTATTATTTGCTATCACTATTCATGTGAAAAAGAATTTTTCCCAAGACAAATCCTCCAGCAGTGATACTAAACTGTTTACATAGTACAAATAGTAATGAACAGCTTACCATTTGAGGATTCATAATTGGTGACTTTGAATATTGACCATATGCTAGTGCTCAATCTATTCATGCTATGTAGAAGCACTGTTTTTTAAAACTACTCATCTTGTTTAGGGATTATGAAATACTACACCTAAATAAAAAAAAGATAGATTTTGTGCCTGTAGAATAGACTTTTAAAAGATGCCTTTGATAGTTTGAGCTATGTCAGAGATCAGATATGAGAGAAAGGAAGTGGAAGAAAGAAAAGACCAGAGTTAAAAAGGAGGGCAAGAATGAGGTGTATCATAGGCCAGCACCCGCCATGCCTCAGGGTCCAGCTCCTCCCTCAGGCCTTTCCTGGGGAGATCTCACAGGCAAGATTGCAGGGTCCATTGCTAATCTCTTTTGAAATTCATGGTGTGTCAGTACTCACAATTTAAGATTTATAAGCTACTCTTGAGTCAGTCTGCAATGATTGTAAAGAATCACTTAAAAAAGGAATATGTACGTTTTCTAGTAGCTTCTATCTAAATATATATATAAAATTAAACCATACCTGAAAAGCTTAGAATTAACTAATGATGTAATTGAATAATGACAAATTCTATCATAATGATCACCTTTAAAATTTTTTCCATAGACAAATACCTGTTTTCAGCATTATATATTTTAACCTTAGTCAAATTGTCATTGTTTTCTATGTAAGTGCCATCGTACAGTTATAAAAAGGCTTGTGAATTTCTAATTAGAAGACTTGGTTTAAAAATCTGTCTTTGCTACTTAGTAACACGTGCAAGTTACTTAGCCTTCCTTCCCCCTGGTGAACTCATTAGTGAGAAAAATAATACCCAATCAAATGTGCCTGACAGGGTTGTGAAGATTAGATTAGATCATGGATATAAAACAATTAGTAATATATAATATTATTGAACACTTATTTTACACCAACCATTGTTTGTTCAAATATTTTAATTTTCTCTTTCCAGAGCAGTCAGTCAGTATTCCCGGAAGCCTCCTCCAAGGAGAAAAATCTATTCTGAGTAAGCTGTTTCTCACCTTTTCATTTTGCTTAGTGGAAATCAAGAATTAAGAATCACACAAACCAATATTAAATAAGTCAGGATTACACACGAATCTTATAGCCAGCTTTAGGATTGAGTCATGTAACACATGCTAACTCTAGGAAATGACCAGAATTTTCTGAAATAATTATCTATCACTTCATCTTTGTGTCCAGTGGAAATCTGTCCCTAAGTTGATAATACCTGCTATTTTTTATAATTAGTACCCATCATTCTTGTTTATTTTTGTAAGTAAAAATAACAGTTTTTGAGAAATTCAGACTTTTGATATAATAGCTCAGGCTAGCCTTCCTGGAGGTTTCTAACTTCAACATTTCTTTGAAGATACTTACACGTCTAGGTTTTAATGTTGTTTTATATAAGCTACATTTTTTTCAGGGAAAATAATTTACTCTTATTGTTATATTTATTATCAAACTTGTTATTTAAATATTAGAGAATGTGAATCAGTTTGAAAGTGTAACTTCTAATACATTTTAATCTTCTATTATCTGATTTGCTTATTAATGTCTCCCATTATAGTTATTCAGTAATTGAATATTTACTTTTAATAAATGCTATTTACATTTTTTATCAAATTACTTTCAGCTAATTAAAATGAAACTTATAATAGTATCCTAATTTTCTTGTAAGAACTACTAAAATATAGTTATCTCATAAGGTAGTATAATGAATGTCCAAGTAATTAAAAATTGCCACTCTATTTTTGTACACAAATTTTCCTATTTGAGTGTTTTCCTCCTCTCCAAACATTTTGAGGGAAAAAAAAAATTTTTTTTCTGCTCAATAACTTTCCCAACCTTAAAGCAAGGTGCTCCCCTAGAAGAAGCAGGAGCAGATTTCATAGCTGAAGTTCTAGCTTCCCTGGACGACTTCCCTCTTTCCTGTCCTGCAGTGGCGTGCAGAGGGCTCACAGCTCTGCTGCGGGGCGTGGTCAGCAGCCAGCGGACTTGTAAGCCCTCAGCAGGAACGTGCGTCCCCGTTGGATCATATTTCGTTGCCCTCTGGCCCTTGGTTGATTTCTTCTTTGTTTATTTAATCCCTGCTTATTTTTTTACTGCTGGATGGATGTTGCGGACAGCTATGAGATTTTGCTCTATTAGGGAGTGTTTTCTCACCTTTAATATTTATCTTTGCATAATTTCAGAAGGTCAACATGTTTTATAATAATCCGCTTAATAATGTGAGAGAGAAGTGCATTTGTAATAGAGATAGATGTTTCTAATTAGGTACTCACACTTCCTGTAGTTTTCAGAGTAAGTAATGAAGAACTTACTCTGTATATGCTTTGCCTTCACAGTAAAGAAGAACTGTTGTATCTGAGTTTCATTGAAGATATCACAGATGAAATTTTGGAACTTGGTTTATTTTCAAACAGGTTAGATTTTTAAAATAATACATGGCTTTAAGGAGCACATTAAATACTCTTAATTTGGTGTTAATTTTTTAAAGTTATTTCCAAATGTAAGGAAATGAAAAATTACATTGCTTTCTTAGGGGACCATATCCTTTTAATTCATACCTAGCAAATTGTAAAGAATGTTTAATTCATACTCTAGGCAGGCTCATAGTTTGGGGATGTTAGTGAGAAAAAGAGATTTTATTTATTTAAATACTGTTATATCTCTTGGTTATAGTAGACTAGTAAAATAAATTTTTGCTTATTTGCAAAGATTCATAATCCCATTTTGCTATTTGAAACTGGTGAGAATCAAAACCAGGCATTTTGGTTACAACTGTTACTAATAATGTGAGGACAAATTAAAATAGGAAGTTGGCAAAACCAAATTATATCTTACATATCTAAGGAAACTGTGAGGCAGTGAATCAGCTTGAACTTTTATTCATCTAAAAGCATTGAACACTGAGCCCCACTTTGTTATGCAGCATAAGATCCCATTATGTCTGCTGCCTGCTTTCCCTGTCATATAACAGTATGTCAAATACAGACATTCTAAGGCATTATTTCTACTTCTGCGTGAAGTTCTTTTTTAATTAAAGCAAACACTATCATTAAAAGATATACCAAAAAGATTTAAGTTTTATTAATAATTCTCTTTATCTCTCTTTCTTTTAAAAAGATTGTTAAAAGTATTTGTATAATGAATATAGAGTTTCAGATTTGTAGGATGAAATCAAGTTCTATTAATGCGTGTCACAACAATGTGAATATACTTAACACTACTGAGCTATACAATTAAAATAGTTAAGAGATGGTAAATTTTGTGTTTTTTCAACAACAAAAATATTAACTGCAAATAAAAAATCAAAAGTAAAACAAAAACATTTGTGTAAAACATACGTATTTGCACTAAAAAAATCTTACATTTTTCCCTTAGATTTCATAAGGCTGTTTATTGCAGTGTTTTTTTTTATAATAGCACCAAAAAATTGAATCAACCTAGGTGTTTAATAGTAAAGGTTTGGATAAATAAATTGTAGAGTATTATGAAAGTCCTGTTCAGAGACTTAAATAGTATGCAAGTGAATTTACTGATACAGAAAGATATTCAAAATTTATAATTAGAATAAAACAAAATAGGTACCCAAACATGTATGTATTGTTTAATCCCAGTTTTGGTAAAGAAATAAATACACATAAAAAATTGCCTAGGAGTGAATATTTCAAAATGTCAACAATCATCATAAAATGTAAAATATGGATTTCTTGAGTTTCTAAAAATTATATTAAATTATACAGAACTACTGAATATAAGGTTGGTTCATAACTTCATTGTTAATATTATAACAAATGGTAATAAAAGAAATTAGTTGTTTTTCAAGAAGCCTATTGATAACATTCATGTGATAGAAGACAAACCTGATGTACTTGAGACAGTAAACTCTCGGGAGCCAGACACATGTGAGTTAAATTCTCTAAATGGCTTGTGACCTTAGGGGAGAGGAAATCAATTGTCTTAGAGATTAGTTTTCTCATCTTTTACATTTTTTACAATACCTTTCTCTTCCACTATTGGTCATGATTAGAGGTACAATGATTATTATGTGCCTAGCACTGAGTGGTGCTTAATAATTGGTAAGTCATAGGTTATCATATAAATTTACCATCAGTGGAATTTTTAAAGTATACTTTAGGAAGCACTGTAAAATAACTATAAAATAATTTTCTTCAGGGTTTGGTTTATAGAGGTAGTGTATATGTGAAAGAGAGGGGAAGGGGACCTTGTGCTGTTTACATGTGTGAGAAAAGAAAGAGACCTTTTTAGTGTGTGTGTGAGAGGAGTGGAATTCTTGGGTCTCATTTAAAATGTTTTATTCACAGAAATGTAAGTAGCAGGCAGTCTTTCAGAAACGTTGGCATCGGTCATGTTAACTTTTAGTGGAAGCCATACTAACTTCCAAATTGGAGAACCTGACAGAACAAGGAAGGTTGGTCTTCACCTTTTGGAAAAAAAAAAAAAAGAGTAATCTAAAAAATACTGTCCAACCTTTAGTACTTTAGTTACTGCATGGCTATTTTATAGTTAGTTGATTTTCTGATTTTGTGACATTAACATTTTTATCTATTATTTATAGGTTTTTAGAACAACTGTTTGAGCGACATATAAGACAAAATAAACACCATTTGGAGGAGGTTTGTCTTTCCTTAGTACTTCATTAGAAAAATTCTAACAAAGAATTTTAAAGTTTTTCTATACCCTCAAATAATGCATGAAAAGCAAGTCCTTTTTTTCTCCTTGAGTTCTGTATGTATTTAGGGATGGGGTGGAAGGAGAAGTATTGATCCTGCTGAGATTAGCAGCACTACAGACAAAAGTAATTCAATTTAACTAGCTTAATTAACGTGATCACTCTGGTCTTGTTCTTAATCCTAGAGGAAGATGCGCCACCTGCTGCATATCCTAAAGGTGAACTTAGGCTGCATATCTAAGGAGAACTCAGTAAAGCCAGACGAAGCTGATATGTTGAACCTACCTGATTTTGAAACGGCTAAACATTCAAAACAAAGTGAATATAAAAATGAACAAGCTGGAGGAATTCAAAATGAATGTCAAGAATACCAGAAAACTTTGGATATGTTATTGTCTGCACCAAAGGATGAGAATGAGATATTCTCACCAGATGAATTTTTCCTGCCTGTCTATAAATCGAAGTATTCAGAAGGGGTTATAATTCAACACATAAATGATGAAACAAATCTTAGACCTTCAATTTGGGATGAAAAAAATCCAAGTATTTCAGAGAACTTACCAGACCAAGAAACCTCTGTGAATGTCACTGAAGGTGATGGTGATACTGAAAAGGTTGAGACTGCAAATGATTTATGTTGTCTTAGCACCGCAGTTTCCCCATCTGTTCAGCTCTGTAGTGTCAGAGGTGATGACAATCATGACGTGGAACGACCAACTCTAAAGATCATGGAAATGAGCATTGAGGACTGACCTTTGGATGTTTGATCTTCATTGATAGATATCCAAAGGGCCAGTCATTCAGTATTCCTTTTCCTCTTTTTTCTTTTATATATTAAGATTTTCTGTATTTATTTTCTATGCTGTATAATAAATTGCCACAAACTAGCAGCTTAAAACAAAACACACATATTATTTATCCCACAGTTTCTGCGTCTCACAGGCTGCAATCCAGGTGTCAATCCAGGTGTCTGAAGGCTTGGCTGCAGGGAGAACCTGCACCCTCTTGAGGGTTTTGGCCAAGTTTCTTCCTTGAAGTGACAGGTCAGAAGACTTCAGGTTCTTGCAAGCCATCAGCCATAGGATGCCCGCACCTCTTAGAAGCTGCCCACTGTTCCCCTCCACTTGGCCTTCTCCATAGGTAGCTCACAATGCAGCTGCTAGCTTCTTCAAGGTTAATGGGAGAATGAGAGCTGCTAGCAGGAGTCTTATATAACATAACATAATCACAGGAATGACTTTCCATCACCTTCGACATTTTCCTTTGGTTAGAAGCAAGTCACAGGTCCCACTACTCACTATAGGAGGATGTGAATGCCAGAAGGTAAAAGTCATTGGTGTCATTTTAGAGGCTACAATTTTTAAAGTTGTTTTCCAGGAGAACATAATTTATGCAAACATAAGTGGTTTTGTAAGCAGTGGTAAATGGGTTATGATTTGGCAAGATCTGGAAACATTAAATCGAATCTATAGTATCTTTAATTTCTATTTTTTCTCTCTCTCACAATATCTAAAGCAGGCATGTCCAACCTGCGGCCCAAGACAAATTCTTAAAACATTATGATAAGTTTTGCAAATTTTTTTCTCATTTATTTTTATTTTTCAATTACATTTGATATACAATATTATTGGTTTCAGGTGTATAGCATGATGATGAGACATTTATATAACTTACAAAAGCCTTATTCTGATATACCTGGTTCCCATCTGACACCATATATCGTTACGACAATGTTATTGACTATATGCCCTGTGCTGCACTTTACATCCCTGTGACTATTTTGTGACTATGAATGTGTACTTGATTTCTTTCCCCTCTTCACCCACCTCCTACCCTCCTCCCATCACCCCAACAAATCTGGTACCCATCTGACACCACCCATAGTTATTGCAACATCATTGACTATATTCCCATGTTATACCCGATATTACCATAACTATTGCTTTATAACCACCAAATTCCAATCTCTTCCCCTTATTTCACCACCTCCCCCAGCCCTCCTCCCATCTGGCAGCAAACCAAATGTTTTCTGTATCTGTGAATCTGTTCCTGTTCCACTTGCTTATTTTTTTCTTTGAATTTTACCTATAAATAAAGTCAGCTTGCATCTGTCTTCCTCTGGTTGACACTCCACTCAGTATATTACCCTTCATGTCTTTTGATTGGAGCTTTTAATCCATTTAAGTTGGAGGTGATTGTTGATGTGTACCTATTAACATTTTATTGCTCATAACTTGGCTTCCCTCCCCGCCAATCTTAAAGCAGTCCCTCTAACGTTCCTTGTAATACTGGTTTGGTGGTGATGAACTCCTTCAGCTTTTTCTTGTCTGAGAAGCTCTTTATTTGTCCTTCGATTTTGAATGATAGCCTTGTTGGTAGAGTAATCTTGGTTGTAGGTCCTTGCTTTTCATCACATTGAATATTTTCTACCACTCGCTTCTGGCCTGCAAAGTTTCTGTTGAGAACTCAGCTGACAGTCTTATAGGAGCTTCCTTATAAGTAACTAGGTATTTTTATCTTGCTGCTTTTAGTATTCCCTCTTTGTCTTTAACCTTTGCCATTTTAATTATAATGTGTCTTGGCGTAGGCCTGTCTTGTTTTGGACACTCTGTGCTTCCTGGGCTTGTATGTCTTTTTCCTTCACCAGGTTAGGGAATTTTTTAGTCATTATTTCTTCAAATTGGTTCTTAATTCCTTGCTTTCTCTCACCTCTTTCTGATATCATATATGTAAATGATGTTGTGCTTAAAGTTGTCCCAGAGGCCCCTTCAACTACCCTCATTTTTTTGGGATTCTTTTTTGCTGTTCTGATTGGATGTTTTCTACTTACCTTGTCTTCTAATTCACTGATTCGATCCTCTGCTCCATCTAGTCTGCTGGTGATTCCTTCTGTTGAATTCTGAATTTCAGTTATAGTAGTCTTCATTTCTGACTGGTCCTTTTTTATAGTTTCTATGTCATTCTTTATGCTTGCTATCTCTCTGTTGAAGTTTTCACTAAGTTCTTTGAGCATCCTTAAAATCATCATTTTGAGTTCTGTATCTGATAGGTTGCTTGCCTCCATCTTATTTAGTTCTTCTGGAATTTTCTGCTGTTCTTTATTTGAGATATGTTTTTTCTTTCCTCATTTTGGATACCTGTCTCTATTTGTTTCTTGTATTAGGTAGATCTGCTATGTCTCCCAATATTGCTGGATAGCCCTATATAGTAGGTGTCCAGCGGGACCCTAGCACTGTCTCCGTGGTCACCTGCACTAGATGCTCCTATAGATTCTGGTGTGATGCCAATGCTGTGCCTGGAGCTACTTGGCAAAAGTCTTACAGCACACCAATGCTGATTGCCACCAGCCTGGGGCTTGCAGACTTAAATAGTTTTCCAAGGAAGATTGCAATGTGGGTGGGGCTGGCTGCTCACTGGAAAAAGTGCATCTGGGATTGGGGAGTTGGGTGAGGTGGGATCCCAGTGAGTCAGCAGGGTGGAACAAGTAAAGCTCAACAGACCAATCAGGTTCAAATTTGCTGTGTAGGTGTGGGCACAACACAGGAAAGATGGCGCCTACCAATTGGAGCTCACCAGACCAATCAGGTTCAGATTTGGCTGTGTGGGGGCGGGCACAACACAGGAAAGATGGTGCCCACCAGCTGGCTTCATGGGAGTAGGGCACACTCAGGAAAAATGGCACTCGTCCTCCAGCACTCGCTCCAAAGTCACACACCTCAGTCTGCCCCCTGAGTCACTGCCCCTCCCGGAGCCCAGGGTGAGTACCCACAAGTGACCTGAGTCTGCGCAGGCACTTGAAGAGGATCTGTGGGTTTCTGGGAGCCTTCTATCCTAACTTGAATGGTCGCAATCCCCACTTTTTCAGTCATGTTGTGGGGCTCCTTGTTCTAGCACCCATTCCAGGCTAGGGATCCTGGTTTGGGGTTAGGGTCCCTCGCTCCTCCGGGGGGAACCTCTGAGGCTGAGACATCCCTCCTGGTTCTCTCCTGCCACCGGAGGTTTGGCTCCCTTCGCGTCTGCGCCCCTCCTACCAGTCTCGCTGTGGCCTCCTTTTTTGTGTCCTTAGTTATAGACCTTCTGTTCAACTAGACTTCAACTGGTTCTCCATGTTGGCTGTTCAATAATTTAGTTGTAACTTTAATGTGTTCATGGAATGAAGCAGGCAGTCTTTACCCATTCTGCCATCTTGGATTTTGTTTTGCGACCTTTTTAGCTCATCGGCTATCGTTAGTGTTAGTGTATTTCAATTGTGGCCCAAAACAGTTCCTCAGGCTTTCTTTTAAAAATTAAGTTTAAAAAGATGACAGATATCAAAAGTGGTTCTTGGATATTATAAAAATTGTGTGAAGATAGGAAGTAAAGGGTAAGTTTGAGAAACTGACTTGGACTCTTCAAGCAGCATTTGAATTTAAATCTCTCTCTCTACTTTCTCCCACAACCCATCCTCACTTTCGATTTGTAGAGGCATAATGAGTGAGCCTTTCATGCTGGCTCACCTGGGTTTGATCCTTAATAACTGTGAGACCTTAAGCTGGGTGACTGAGCCTCTATGCTTCTTCATTTGCTGATTGGGGGTAATGACAGAGCCTTCATCGTAACTACTCACAGGCTGCCATTATTTTAAAGCAGATTGTGCCACCCACCTCTCAAAATCTCCTTTTAGAGTTTCCTCTTACTAAAAAGATAAAATACATGTTTTTAATTGTATTTCCCTTCCCACTCACCTCTTGTCATCCTCTCCCAGGCATACTAAGTGTCTGTCATATCTAATTGCTTGTTCCCTAAATAAGCAGAAGACTTCTCTGTATGCCTTTACATTCACTATTTGCTCAGAAGGTCATCTCCTCTCTGCTGCCCTCTTGGGCCTTCACGGATGTCCCAGATTGATTGTAACACTGTGAAACCTTGAGTGATTGTCACAACTTTCATTCCACCTGCTCTGGACCTGAGATCTTTCCTACCTACAACATGAATAATATTGGTTACATACCCAATTTGTCTCCTGTCTAGACTGTGGGCATCTCAAGGACTTCTCCCTGGATTCCCAGGTCCTTGTCTGCTTGAGTATGAATGCACTTGTTCAAGGAGGGAAATGGTTACAGCTGGAGGGGAGGTTTAGCTACAGACAAGGTTATGAGAAAACAGGACAGATGTTTTCTCTTCTCTTTTTACTCTCAAAGTGCAAATGCCCCACGTAGAAGGGAGAAAGTAGCAAATCGCTAAATTACATGAAAATGTCCTCATTCGCTCACATTTTAAATGGTGTAAAATACATGTTTGCATCTTCCTGAGAAGCCTTACTTTAAAAGGTCATGTTTTCCCCCAGTGAATCCAATCAGAAAAGCTCAGATCAGCTTTTACAGGGCAAGATGATCATTTGCCAAGTGGATTAATTAGCTATGTAGTCACAAGTGAATTAATCACTTTACCCTGGGCCACTGTTTAAAAGAGTTTGGACTAGCTGATCGAAAATTTGTTTTTTTATATGCCAAAGTTAATTCTTAGGGTCTTTAGAAATTGTAACTGAAATAACTTACATCTAGAAGTAGATACACCTCTTCTACTTGCCCTTTGTATTATTGCTACATTGGTTCACACTTCAGTGATAGAAGATACCCCTATCAAGTTAACTCTCCCAGACCTTGTAAAAGCAGCAGTTGAGCCGATAATGGCATATCCCAAAACACAAATACACATGTTCAAGGCCCAGGAAGAAGGTACTTTCAAACTGGGGAAAGGAAGGTTTTGCTACAAAGCCAACCTCGTTGCCTCGAGAAGTCTGTCGCGCCCCAGCATTTGTTCTGAGGTGATCGTGGGTGTGAGGTTTCCACCTTCACCTGGTTCTTACAGGATGTTAACACAGGTAAGTCAACGAGCAAGATTTTCCTGAGAAAAAATCTATACAGTTTTATTAGTTTTCTATTGCTGCCCTAGCAAGTTACCACAAACAGTGGGGAAAGGTGGGGGACGCTTATTATCTTATCCTTCTAGAAGTTAGAAGTCCTAAAATCAAGATGATACCAGGGCTGCATTCATCTTGGATGCCTTTCCATCTTTTGGAGGCTGCCTTCATTGCCTCACTTGTGGCCCCTTCCTCCACCTTCAAGGTCAGCTGTGTAGCATCTTCAAATCTGTCTCATACACCTTTGCTCACCATGGCCCTCCTGCCTCCCTCTTAGAAAGCGTCTTGTGATGACTTTGGGCCCACTTGGGTAATCCAGGACACCCTCCCAATCTCAAGACCTTAATCACATCTGCAAAGTTTCTTTTGCCGTGTAAGATAACATTCACAACTTCAGGGAATGAGGACATGCACATCTTTGGGAGCCCATTATTCAGCCTACCACAACTGCAAACTTCATTAACCTAATAAAAAATGCCTAAGCAAACTTCAGTGCCCATGAACTGTAGCTTGACTATGTAATGAATCCCAAGATCTGTATTGAATATCTATGGCTTTAATTACTAAAGCTGTGGTTCTCAATTTTAATGTATCAGAATCACCTGGAGAACGTAAGCTAGATTTCTGGGCTCCATCCCATAGCTTCTGATTGAAAATTTTCAGATCTGCGATGGGCCTCAAGAATTTGCATTTCTAACAAGTTTCCAGTGCTCCCATTACTGGTTGAGAAACAACTCCACTAAAAAAGGAAGTGGACATTTAAGAATAATAAGTTCCACTACAGGTAGAGGCGTTTTGACAACCTGCTGGGAAGATGATATTGGAAACATGTTACACAGATGTTCTAATTAACGAAGCTGGCTGTTTTTGTAAGATGCGTTCTAACGCTTACGTGATGGATGACTGTGGAGATGTGTGGTGATAGATTGGCAACTACTAAAACATCTATTTCTAGTACATTATTTAAAATAACCCAATGAGGAAATGGAATTATATACTTCTTTGCAATAAGATCTAAAGTTAAAAAGAGGCACTATTCACACACAAATCGTATCTTGCTTCAAAATTTATTTTCGTGGCAAAAATATATTCATTTCACGTGTATTATATTCAATCATTCAAACTTATTTTCCCATTAAATGTACACACTTAAAAATCAATGACAGTTTAGAAGAATTAAGTTCTTTTGATTATACATTTTTACATTATTCATCATCAGACAGTAGCACATAAAATTGCTTTTTAAACTAGAACATAATATTAGACAACTATTCATATTACCATTTCATTACATTGCTTGAATTATAGGGCAGGTTTCTAAGAAAATGTTTTCCATATAAATTTTCTCCCAATTTTTGGTTTAAGTTTGTTAGGCCGATTGAGTCTTATTAACCTCTGCTGGAGTTTAAATAGACTTGCTATCAAAATGTTTATTTTTAAATTATACTTTGCTAATTTACTATGGGTAGTATTTGGATTGCTTCTATTGTTAACCATTCAAATATATAACAAATTTCTGGTTTGTTACCATCTAATTCTTCATGTGAACTGAACAACATCATTATAATTCAGAGTATCTCCCTCTATTAAGCACAACAGAATCAAACATTAAGGTGTTTTATAGGAAAATAATTAACATTAGCATGATAAAATGTGTTTTATATTTTGGTATAAATGCTTGAATACAGTAAAAAGCAAAAATATAATGGCCCAATACCAATCAATATTTTGAGAAAAGTTTGATTGTATATCCAAGTTTTTAAAAAGTTTTAATATACCTACAAATACCTTTATTTTTCCCCTCAATTTCAATGTGTTGATTAGAAAATGAATATACTAATAATTGTGTAAAATTTTTCCCCTCATTTTCAATGTGTTGATTAGAAAATGAATATACTAATAATTGTGTAAAATAGCTCAATACTACAAGAAATTAAGCTGCTTGATTTTAATATAGAACTAGAAAAAATCTAATACAGAGCAGGTCTAAACTGATTAACAGAAAAATTTCAAAAACATTAAGAATCATCCCTATACAATAACTAGTTCGATTTCTCTATTGTTCTACAAAGCCAAACTATGCAAATAAAACCCTTTAGAGTTCTACCAATCTAAAAGTTGTTATAGTGTTTTTTTCTTGCATCGTTTTGTTTAACTCGTGGGTTTGCTTTGTATTAATCTGTTCTGGAAATGAGTGTGCCACCCATGGAGAATATTTATTTTGTTCAGGCTATTTGTTGCACTGGTATTCCAGTAAAACTACAAAACTGTTAGATCCTTTCAGGACACTTAACTCTTAAGGATGAATTACTATGTTAAAATACATAAAAGATTTGTCTCATTCAATGGTCCATTAATTTAACAGTGATTTCTAATAAATTTCCAGGATAACAAAATTTGGACAGTTTCTTAGCATTTATCATACTAGTGTGATCTGTAATATTTGCACTCTATGAAAAACGAGTCACTGAGCTTATATTCCCCACTTATTTGTTCACTTTTTGTCAGCCAATAAATGAGCAGATGGAAATGGAAAGCCAGTTACCATTAAATTTGTACTGCTCTCATCAACCCACCCCAAAATGGAAGACATATTCATGTTAGGACTAACACAGATAAACCTTCTGAACTCCTTTGGTAGTACAGATCTGCTCCTGAGTGAATACTGCACATCCTTTTTCACCAAGCTTTTAGAGTGTCACAAAGTCAATAGTGACAACTGAAATCAAGTACATGGTTTAAAAGCCACCTACCTACCAGTTCAGTTTAAATTGCAGATTTTACACTGGGATCATGTCCTGCTATAGCCAGTGGGTACACTATTTTCTAGATGCAAAGCCAAAGGTAGAGATTGTAAATGGTCCTTTTAGATGAGACCCCACAAAGTCATTAATGGAAGGTAAGGGATAATGATCAAAAGATTAACCTAACAAGTAATTTTCAAAAACTTGAAACAGTATGTCAGCCCTACCCTTAGTTCTATAGTTAGTTCAAACACAATTATTCCTTTTTTGTCATTCATTTGTACTTATTTATAATAGTGAAGCATAATTTAAACTTAGTGTATATAGTTACTCTTTCCTACCTCATCAATATATTGGAGAAAGTTTAGATTTACTCTAGTTTCTGAAAACTAAGTATTTTAATTTCTCAAATATAGTGGAGTAAACGTTTTTGGAAATATGATGTGGAGCCAGACCCTAATTTATGTACCTGTGACCTGGAGATACCCTTTACATGGGAATATTTGCTGTGGAACTGCTGCTGCTGCATTTGGGTGTTGCAGACCTTAACCTTTCTTCTGGCCCCTCCCGTACTTCCCATTTCATGCCAGTGACAATCCAAAGGAGACCATGTGAGTGGAAACTGGAAAGGGAGGGGGATGTATTACCGATTCACACTCCTCACAACCAGTTTCACAGGCAGCAGCCCGGCTCACTTCACATGTCCCATTCTGTCCCTTACCCTTCATGTACCACACAAGTTTCTGTAACAAATGGTGGGACATTATTCACTTACGTGGATTCTCTCAGGAAACACATCAATCTGCCTTCAACTGCTTGGTGCGGCTCAGACCCCACTGCCAGGCAGGCAGAGAGAGAGCACTCCTTCTCTGATCTCACCACCAGGGAGCAGTCGGGGAAGAAACTGCGGCATGTTTCTCTGAGCATACTGATTTATCTATACCGCTGCTTCCCATTCAGAGCCCCTGAGGTTAAGAATAAGCGTTGGGAGGAAAAACTAAGAAAGGTAACGCCCATTTAGAATATTGTTTACAAGGGGAAATACTACTGTATCTCAGTAATTCAACATATAGCTGAACTTTTAGAGCATAATTTTTATTTTGGAACTACCTGTAGTAATATACAGAAAACAATGCCACTTCACTAATCTAAAGACCTCTTTAACATGTTTTCTAAAATCCTCTCTCTATCCACTGTCCCCCAACACACACAAACTTCAAACAACTGGACTTTCTGGTTTTGCCTAATTTTTTCCTAAGTACTGTAGATATGATGGTAAGTGGTGCCCTTATCTACAGGAATTTGAAAAACGTTTCTTTTGAGAAATGTTTTCCCAGGCAAATTCCTAATGTACTAATTTCTCTTTTTTTGAAATGTCTGTTCCTCAACTCAAAAAAGCCCCCTCCAATTTGGATTTTTAAAAACAAACTTTAAAATGGGGAAAAGATAGTTTTAGCTTGTTCCACATGCAATCTTGATCCAAAACAAATTCATATCCAAGTGTTCTGGTGTTCTTAAATTTAGTCTGATGTTTAAAGTGATTTACAATAAACAGTAATTTTTGTTTGTTCATGCAAATCTCAAATATGCCTACACCTGATAAGTTGCAGCTGACCTTCAGTTTTCTATTTTAATACATATAAAGTTTCATATATTATATACATTCAAATTTTCTTAAGATTGTGAACATTAACATATCAACCCATTTGAGATGATTGTTTTCTTCTGATAATGAAAGTCTCACAAAACAAGTTGGCCATGCCACGCTGTCATCGCTCTGTCCTATACCCCTATACTCTGTGTTTCTGCCTAGGCCTTGCTTTTCTGGAAATTTCTACAGGAGCACAGGTCCAGCTTCTGTTTTAATTCTGCCAAATGGTTTTAAAGGCTAAATTCTAGGGCTTTCTGAATGCTTCACAGTTGCTGTTCCAGAAGAAAGTAGGTAATGATGACTGCAATTAACATTCCAAATGATATTCTAAAATGAATGTTCTGTGCTCAAAAGTATCAACTAGAAGATTTCATCAACAGACTCCCGCTAATCAGGAAACTGATACCAAAATTGATCAGTGGAAAACACTGATTTATAACCAAAGGAGAATAATATATCTTGAAACAGTAGAAACATTTTGTAAAAATATACATTTTAGTAATTTTGATTTGAAATTAATAATATCAGGGAAGTAAAGAATGTTAAGATACTGAAGCACTGCCTAAGTTTGGCAGTTCAGATGAGGTAAAACTGAAACCTCAGTGTTTTACAGTTCATTCTTTAAAATCACATTATTTCAAAATCTAATAATGCAGATTTATTTTTATTCTGAAAGAGTTTCATAGTCACTAACTAAAAGTTCAAAAGGAACAAAAAAATTACATGGATCTTAGAAGCTATATCAAACATGCAACATTTTAAGGGTGACATTTAAACTATGATTTAGCCCTCTTAATTTTCTTATAATCAAATTATTACAACAGAAACAAAAATATATATTACTCTTTAGATTTTTGTTTTATAATATGTTCTTGTCACTGGGGCACTTAAAAAGGTTTAAACCTGACAGAAAAGCCTTTTTTAAAAAACCTACTATAGACAACAAAAACCATCATAAACACTGCTGTCCCTATATATGGGATGGAGATAGGAAATATTACTATGAAAAAAAAGTACATTCCATTCTTACAGAGAGCTCTTTCTGAATATTTATACTGGGTCTATTGTGCTTTACATAGCACTCTTAAAAACAATTTTAGATTTAAAATTAATATTTTGTTCCTAGGTGACGAATGTGCCCACTTTCAATATTCCTTTTCACTACTATCTTTTGAATTTTCCTCCTAAGCAGTTGGTCTGAGCAACTCTCAGAGGCAGAATGTCCATGCTGCTTGAGGACATCCTGCCTCACAGCTGATGACACTTGCTGGTCACAACAGTACGTTACTGCTTTAGGAGTTAGCCTGGGAATAGAAACCAGTCCTAGGATATTGTATTTTGGGGAAATAGCCCTAGATTTGACATTTTGGAAGCTCTGTATTTTGGAGAAGCAGCTTCAGAAGAAGGATAAAGAGATGGCTCCTCTGTTAAAGTGCCCATTAGTCCCTTAGCTACTCATCTCTCACAGTGACAAGGCCATCTTAGCCTGAGGCCAAAGGCGACAAGTACCCTCTAATTCAGCCTGGTTCTGCCCACTGAGGTTGGGGAGGAGGGCTAAGAAGCTAAAACTGACCTCAGGGGTGAAGTCAGGGGATTAGGGAGCTGAATGAAACTCAAGTACCTTGTGAATACCACAGCCATCTCTGGTGGCCCCACAAGTCTGAGCTGTGGTTTTGGAAGATGAGGTAAAAACTATTACTCTTATTTCAATCAAAAGAAAATAAAGCCTCTTCAGGGCTTCTTTCAATGAGAATATAAACTTGACTTCATTTGTTAAAAAAGAAGGGAGGTTTAGGTGGAAGAACTCCAAACAAGTGAGTCACTGACAGGCCTTGAACTTCCTGGGGATACCTAGCTCTGGAGAACGGAAGTCAGCCCCACACTCCCAGAACCCGACTCTCCATGCCAGTGTCTCAGTCTGAGGATAGCTAATACTGAGTTTTTGTGAAGACAAAGGCATCTCGCATTTACTGTCCTGCACATACTCTTGTCCTAGTCATCCTACATACTTACTCCTTATCTCTTCTAAAACACCTGTTCTAAAACAATGTCCATTGTTAGCATTTCATCTGTAGAGCAGCACATATATTAAAACTCAGATGTATTGTTTTTAACAAAAAGGTGCTAAAAAGCATCCTACGCCATTGTTTTTCACTTCACTTTAAAACAATTAAATCAAACTCATTTAGGTTTATGAATACTGAAAAAAAATGGTGAATCTGATTGTTTTCTTACATTTTTAAATAATGTGCCTTCACGCCCAACTTTCCCTTAACTGACTCACTCAGTACCTTAATGAATTGAACCCTTGTTTGGAAAATATAGAAGGTACAAATATAGAATTTTTAGGATAAAAAATTTTCTGAATATAAAAACATCTAAATG
The DNA here is from genome assembly GCA_004026885.1 of Lyroderma lyra. Classification (NCBI taxonomy): domain Eukaryota; kingdom Metazoa; phylum Chordata; class Mammalia; order Chiroptera; family Megadermatidae; genus Lyroderma; species Lyroderma lyra. The sequence continues at coordinate 314,861 of PVJL010000598.1, read as the reverse complement.
TTTCAAAATAACACTTTTAGATTCTTCTTGTAGTCTGGATTTGGTAACTAAACTGTTTTAAGTACTCAAGACTTATTAAAAATAACAAAAGATAGTAACATGGTTTGAAATACAAAGTTATAAAGGAACCACGAGGGGGGTTCCCTGGTGGTGTAAAGGCTCCGGTTCGGAGCCCTCAAAGCCGCGGCTTGGGTTTGATTCCCAGCCAGGGAATGACCCCCGCGGCAAAAAAACAAACAAACAAAAAAAAAAACCACACATTATCTGTGGATCATCCCCATGGAAAGTTCAGTTTCTTGATAAGACAAGCCCAAATATTTTAGTCAAAAAACAACATTCCATGATCAAAAACTTGTTTAAGATAGAAATCTATGGGCCTGAATGATTGCCAGAATTGCCCAGCACCGCTTCAGTAAAATTCAGAATTATCTAGAAAATACAATCTGCAAAAGGTGTGCAGCTGCTGCAATCAGGCAGACCGGAGACGGTGGTGCCCTCAACATCACGTCCCCTCTTTAGCCTCCGGCTCTGCATACTCTCAGGGCACCACCGCTCACAGCCACAGCGACATTTTGTTCCTGATGCAGCATTCTGCGTGGATGAGTGTCCAGGAGAAAGCGTGAGTTAGGGAAGCACTTGGTTTAGCTGTAAACGCTTCACATGATCAGGCCCCCTTAAGAATCGGTGGGACCTTTATATGAGCCTGGAGCTTTTCAGGAACTGAATGAGAACTCTGTATACGAACGTGTACTGGCAGAGGGTCTGCACCATCATCATTCTCTGCTGCCTCAGCATGTCCAGCACCCTTGGGATGTCTAGCACCTAGAATGAGAGAAACAGCGATGAGAGTGAGGCATCCCCGGAGAGAGAGAGACGAGGAGGAGGGGTGGGCGTCCTAGCAGAAATCTGGTTAGGAGACGCGCAGTCTCATCCAGATTAGTATCCTCTACTAAAAACCCAAGGAACTCCATTCAGAAAGAGCTGCTGGGTCATAGGTCCCTGTCTTCCCCAGCCTTGTGCCCAGCCCACTTCTCCCCACACAAAAGGGAAATAAGCACCTCATTGTGTTCCAGGCAGGCAATCATGATCTCTGACAAGATAATGACACCCGTCCTTCCCACACCGGCACTGCAGTGGACCAGTAAGGGAGGGTTGGGGCTTTTTGGTTCATTTGTACTATTGGTATGGCGTCGAACAGACTGGATCTCTTCAAGGTATGCTGTAAAATATCAACGAAGCAGCAAATACTCAGGATTACGGCATATCAAATTGACAACTTTCAGTTATCTCCACTGACTGAGAAGACTGCCCTTAACCGACCCCACCACTGACTGACAGTTTGACCTTGGGTTTGTCACGGACTCTGCCTGGGGTTCCCATCTTCTCATGTACAGAATGAAATGGAGGAAAACTGCTCTAAGAGTCAGTTCTAGCGTTCTACTACCAAATTATACTTTAAAAACATCTTCTCTTAAGCCTCTCTTAAAACACTTAAAACTGTTTTATTACAAGGCCAAAGTTTCTATGAGGCAACATAAAGGAAATGTGTCAGGTACAGAAGTCTTCCTCCCCGCGGCTGATTTAATGGCTCCAGCAGAGGCCGTGCTGGGCACCAGACACTCACACAAAAACCCCTTGAGGTCCTCTGGGCAGCCGTGCTCGGGCCAGTCTGTGTACTGCAGGTGCCAGACGGTCCTCTCCTGCCCCGTGAGAAGGTGCTTCATCTTCAAGCCCGTGGTGGCATAGCAACCCGAGTCTGTGCGGAACCGGGTTGTGATCTTAAACCTGCCATAGGTGACGGTGTTGTGCCTGGAGCCCAGTCGTGGCCAGTACCTAAAGCTCTTCTCCCTTCCACCCTCCTGTTGAAGATGAGGACACGGACAGTCAAAACACAACAGCACACGCAGCAGCGATGCCCCTCCGCACAGACCGCACGTCTAAAACGCAGAGCCGCCACCCGACCCTGCCTTGGTCCCTAACGGTCAGGATCCCGCAAGACCAACAATATTCACTTCTCATTTGAGGCTGAGCAAACCAATGAGGAGAAAGGAGTACTGACCTCTTCTGCTGTCACCATTGCTATAATTGCAATTCCCTGTTCCCAGACCATCTGCCAAAAGTCCTGGCAGGTATTCTGTAATGGTCCCTGTGTGGCAATATAATCCCATTCAATTCCACTGACAGAGACCTGAGATTGATGAGAAAAGGTTACAAAAGTTAGTGTGGTGTGTAAAAGACATGCGTGTGTATATATGCATGCATATACATTTGTTCATGGTAATATTAACAGATGAACTGAATAAAGAAAGGCTTTCATCTTACTCTTTCTCCTTGTTGGTACAATTTCCATTACTGACATCTTTATAAAGTTCTGTGCTATGAATTCACATAGTATCTATGTAACCTAGGGCAATTTGCTTATTAGCCTCTCTGAATCTCACTTGTCACATATAAAATAAAAACACTGCCTACCCTCACAGGCTTGTTCCAGAACTGAGTCCGTCTCTACAGTGCCGTGAACTTAATCAGTCCTCAGTAAGTGGTTGTTATCGCTCTTCCTCTTATAAAAATAATAACATCGCAGTACCCCAAACTTCAAACACAGTTTCCCCTTATGAAGTACAATACACACTGGAAAAAGTATTAGTAATTAAATCAAAGCCTACGTTCAATGTCAGATTTTTAGGGAAGAAGAAAATCTTCCTACCTCTGAACTTCTGAGTTGAGATCACCCTCCAAAATGATACTAAGTTTCCACTTAACACCGACCCTCCTTGAGAACAGTCCAATATAATAATGACTGGGTCTACAGTCAGGGGGTCGGGGTTCAATCTCAGCTCCACTGGTAATTAGTGACAATAAGAACCATTTTCTGCGTGCCCACTGCACGAAATCCCTGTGCCAAGCACTGCTCCACCCACGCTCACGCCCATGTCCTGTCACCAAGCACCCGCTTCAGAGGGGCGCGGTGGGGGGGTGACGGTCCCACAGGGAAGTAGAACTGAGGGGGAGCCCAAGGGGAAGGTGTCAGCATTTATTTCCTCAGAGACAAGTGCCATGAGGTCCCACACTGGTGAGTGGTGAGTCCAGCAGTTCTGAAGCTCACACTGTCCACTACCTCTCAGGTTGCCTCTGCTGATTCTGAAATGCCCAACATGATTCAGTTCCCATCTCTCCAGTCAGGAGAGACTGCATGAGTGATTCCAAAGAAATGCTCGCTTTTTAAATAAAGTATGTCCATATCGAAGAGCATGAGCACAGATTCCAAAAGACCACACAGGGTCCTGCCTTTCATGAGCAGAGTGCCAGGTCTCTCCAAAGCCTCCAGTATGAAATTGCTCTTGTCAAATAGCACTTGCAAACTAAATAAAATGTGGGAAAAAAGAAAAACAACACCTGACCGCAGACACTTATGCACTCACCAGAAGGAAATCTCTCCTTCTCAAAATAAAGAACTGACTCTCTGGCCAGCAAGAGTAAAGTGTACGGTGATGGACAAGACAGAGCATTGCCCCACAACCTCCAAAATGATACTAAGTTGTGAATCACCACTTTTTCCATTTTAACGGCTGTAACAGTACCCCGGTTACAGGGCATTACACTACTTCCAGGGTAAAAAGTAGCACTGCTTCTTAGAACAACAAAATAATGTTCAAAAACAACTGCAGGGGTATGCAAAGGGAACAGATGGCAGCATTGTCAGTAAAAGCGCTGGTGAACACAAAAAGCCCAGACATTTTTTTGTTATATAAAAATGCGTGTAGGTCTGTCATGAGGATAAATCAAATCAGGTGCTCCTTAGAGAATTTATGAGCCAGAAAGAAGCCTTCAGATTTAGAAGGACCAAGTTCTACAGCTGGGCAAACCAGTGCTTCGAATCCTGGTGACACTGCTGGGGACAGAGTGGTTTACCATGTGGAGAGAGCAAATGTGGCTTTGGCTCTGCTGAGAAACACCTTCCAGCCCTGGTGTATGGATTTCTCAGCTAATAATACTGTTTCTCTCGCAATGGTTCAAAGCGCGGGTGTTTTAGAACACAAACATGAATACAATTCTAATGTTCTTACAATTCAGCTCAGAACTTCACATCCTGTTTATTATTCTGGACATTCCTCTCACCTTAATATGCGATGCATTGATGTAACCAGTATTGTTTTCTTTGGTTGGGACCAACTCCACTCTGGTATCGTCATAGGGAAGGACATCTTGGAATCTATTTCTTTCTGCATTTTCAGGGAGTCGGGCTGTTGAGCACTCCCCATCAACCACCCGTTTTTTCAGAATTCTTTCATATTCTGTGAATACCATTCCCTGTTCCAACCGCTGTTCCATAATTTTACACTAAAATAGAATATGTGGGATAATATGAATATAGTTTCATGCCACAGCCACATTTTGACTGTACATTTGAGATCTCATTTTCTACTCTAAGTCTAGCATTCTCTAATACTTAACATTCTATTTGAAACCAAAGTTAAAGCCATAATAACAACAAATGGAATAATCTTACTGGTGAGAAATAAATGCAAAGTTCTGTTTAAAGGTGAAACTTGACCTCAAGCAATTTGTTGAATTCGTTTTTCTCTAAATTTATGATCAGTTTCATGGCCCCTATGAAACAGAAAATTCTCCTGGAGAACAGTAAATCCAAAAGCAGGATAATTAATTCCAAAATCTATGAACAAATGGTTCAATTTTATAATACATAATTATATTAAACAACTGAAAACAGTAGCAAGTATTGGAAACTATCTCCAGGATCTAGTGGTAAGCAAATTAATTTTTGCTTCCCATAATTCATGCCTGGCTCAGTCACAAATGAAACTTTGAAAAATTCAGTTAGGTGTTTACTCTTGAGACAAATTTTCAATAAAATGAAAAGCAGTTGGTGTCTGCTTTCTTTCCTGTGTGTACTCATATTTGTAAGTTTCCTCTAACTTTATGGCCATCCAAAATCAATATTGCCACAGACAGCTGGAAGGAGGTCATGAACAACATTCAAACAAACAAAAAATCAATATTCTAGCCTGAAATAATTTATTAAGACATTAGCTATAAATGTGCCCCAATTTTGAGGCCAATTATAAAATTCTTTAACACTCCTTTAAGATTATCCAAGGGGCTAGAAAATTCCCTAAACTCTCAGGACCCAGCTCTGCAGCATTTATGCACTGTCCCAGAGCCGGGGCACAGCCCACGTGTTGCATACGTACCCTCTCATCGTTAGTGGCTCTGGCAGGCACGTCTTTTCCTTCATCAGGCAGAGGCAGCCGGGATAGGGAGAGTCCATTCAGGGCAGCCAATTTGAGAGGGCCAATTTTTTTGGCATCTACTCGGCTCTTTTTCATTCCCTGTAGAAATATTTATATGTATATACGTGAAATATACACAAATACAAAAGAAATGTCATTGGACTGAAGATGGGAAACAAACAGAGGGAGCGTTCTCCTGGGCTAGCAAGCACAGGAGAAACTGCACTCCACACGGCTCACGCACATTTGTTTAACAAATATTAGTAGGAATACATTCCTTTCAAGGCCAAAGCCCTGATAGGCCTCCAGATAGAAGGTTTTGAAATGCAGTTGGTTTCAGGGTTCTGTTGTAATGAAAGGTGAGGCTCCAGGCAGTCACCATTTAAACAGAACTCCTTAAATTTCCAAATGTGGCACATCAAAACAAACAAACAAACAAACAAAAAAACACAAAAACCAGCTGTCGTCCCCAAAGAGGGTTTTTAATGAGCTCAGTAAGCTTTTCTAATTTTCAAAAAATATAAATTAGTTTTTTAAATCACTCTGAAAAAAATAAATCTTTTCCTTGGTAGCTCTCTTTATTCTGTTCTACACCACAGTGCAGACTTGCGTGGCCTGGGTTGGATCACTCCACCTCTCAAAACTGCCACATTTTAAAGCCGGAAAAATATAAAAAGGCTGAGATCTCCATCGTGACACCAGGAGGATGGCGTCTCCAGAAAAGAGGGGTTTCCTAAAGTCAGTGTTAACTAATGATTTTCTTCTAGGCAAACAAGCCTAAGAATTCTGAGTCTCCTTAGATGTTCTACATTTCTCTGAAGCCATAATAATGATAATGACAGTAGCCTCAATTTGAAAGGGATGGTTTTCTCAGCTCTGTCTTATGAAATGAAACCAGCTCTACCAGCCTGGGAGGGAGGGAAGAGTAGGAGACAGAAACACAGGGAGAGAGGGAGACTGACAGGTTCTTGCACAGACAGAAGTGTCACCACTCTAACGTGTGCAGAAAACAGTGGCACGGTGGCAAACATTTAACAACTACCTCTTAGGCAGGAAGCTCTGACTTGTAAAGTTTGCCCATTTCTGTGGTGCAAACACTCCCATCCTGGCCAATCTCAAAGTGCCAATGTAATATCACCTGGCTTACAGGAGTCTTCAATATTTAATAGCTCTCACCAGCTCCAGCACTTCTCTGTCAGAAAATGACCCAGCACAGACGTGCTGGGTGAGAGTGACCAGCCAAGAGGTCTGTTCTAACACCAGTATCGGAAGAAAGGGGCATATAGTCCAAAGTAGCCGCAAATACCCCTTACTTGGCCCTCAGAGTACAAGCACATGGTTTTAAGTGCACAAGCTGCACTGTGATTTCTTATGTGAGAACCCCACACAAAACTAAGGGTGCAACAGACAGAAAATCCTTATCCAGCTGTATGAGCGCTCAAACCAGTCTACCGTTGTCAGATAGCAATCAAGTCCCTGGAGGTGCAGATGGGTGGAGAATTTGAAAATGTTCCTGCTTGTCTGCAAGTTATTTCAGTTTTTAATACTAAAGCTCTCTAGCCTTAATTCACATTAGCATGTGAACTAAGTTTGTCTGTTGTAACAAGCAATAAAATGGCAAACCTGTATTAGTTACTATGAGGGGTCAGAAGGCTTAGTACAGGATTGAGTCTTCAATTCTTGGGAAGCCAGTTAAGTTAAATGTATGATGTAACCTTATAGTAATAAATTAAATTTGACCTGGCATGTTGCATGTGCCAGGACCTCACTTTATCCCTTCAACAACTCTCTGGGGTCCTCTTCTTTTACAGATGAGAAAACCAAGTCAGAGAGATTAAACAGCTTCCCCAAGGTCACATACCTGCCCTGCCTCTTTATAGAGAGAAATGGTAATCAGTGTCAGAACAATAAAAACTACCTTTCATCAAATCAGTTATGCTACATCACAGAATTCAGAAGGCATTTTTCATGTCTGTGGGACTCAACACAATGCCACAGCAGTCAGAGCAGAGGGGATGGTCCCTGTGAGACAGATGGAGAAGCTGAGGTTCTGGTACATGAAGGGTCCAGCCCACTGAGCAGAGCACTAATAAAAAAAAAAAAAAAAGGCAGAGTCCAGACTCAGACCCAGGTTTTCCTCTCGTGGGTCCTGTGCCTCTTCCCCTGGCCACAGCTGCCGTACACATTCTCTTATGGAAAGGGGACGATCGTATGATTTTATTAAAACCATAGATCTTAAAAGTCAGTGAGAGAGAAATTTGTGTTTTTAAAGAACCAAACTGATCAAAGCCCTCAGATTTAGCAGAACTGTCTAGGCCCATTAACAACATACAGGGACAATAGGCTTGAATAGTGGACCACAGGGAAAAGACTCGGGTCACACACAAAAACGATGGGCAGTTCTTGATGTCATTAGGGAAGAGCATTAACTATGAAAGGGCCCTGTCCAGCTGGGTTACTTTGGAGGACACATGCACAGCTGTGTCCCTACCATGAATATACACTGATCTTGAGTTCAACTCCACTTCAGCCAACCTGACACTAGACTATACTGTTCAGGGAGGTGAGTGAGAATGAACTCCCAAGAATAATTAAAAATAAAAATTCAAACCTAAAATTCATTAAAAGAAAACATACTTAAATCCATGGCACTACTATAAGTCATTTTAGTCTCTGTATATTTAGCCACTTCATGAGCACAATAATACTGTATTGTGTGAATTTTTTCCCCACTTATGAAGATGTTCCTATCCTCTCAGAGGAGCTAAAATACGTACTAAGCCAGAACCACACTTGTGGTGGGTCCTCAAGTCTGAGTTTGCAGAGATGTGGGGAGAAATCCCAGCTGCCAGGACACTGGGAGCAGAGGGAAGGCAGAACTGATGGGTTAATTAATCACCTCAGCTTGGCCAGAGTGCAGGGCACAGGGAGTGGAGGCATGGGCATGAGGAGTTGGGAGCCTGCGCAATGCAGCAAGATGCCTTAGTGGACCTACTGATGTGACAAAGCCACAACTGCTTCCCCTTGGGGACTATAGTTAAAAGGTATCACTGGAAAGACAGAGACCAGCAAGGCTTAGATAAGCAACTGTTACTTAATAAAATATTATACACAATATAACTCAATGCAAACAGTGTATAACAGAAGACAACGGGGTGCAGAGATAAATAGAGGTTTAAAACTCCAGTTCAGCCCCTCACTAGCTATGTGACCTTGGGAACGTTACTTAATATCTCAGTCTATTTCCTCATCTGCAGGAACAAGAGGCCTGTTGTAAATTGGACAGTAAAGCAGATGACATGCTGGGCGCAGGGTAAGTACGCTGGAATGGCAGCCAAAGATGATGTTTTGCTCTTTTCTATTTTGCTTCCAATTGGTAAGACATGCTTAACTAGTTCATGGTTAGTTATTATGCTGAATATTAAAGAGATGCATTCTACAAGGGACCTTCCTCGGGTTCTCAGTTCATTTCCTGTTTCTTGTAAAGAGACCTGGCGCTCTCCTGACAAAGTGCCACCTTCCCAACTCCAGAATCACTCTCCAGCCCTCAGCGTTCACGGCCAAGCATCTGAGATGTGGCCACGCGACTCCAGCGTAAGGGTACACTAGGCACACTTCCGTGGGCGCTGTTCTCATCGTGCAGCAAACCAGCAAGCCAAGCCGACGCGGCTCTGGGCCGCTGCGTCAGCACAGGGTGCTCTGCGTCACTTCCACAGGCAATTAAACCGACATGTTCCAAATAAGACAAAACTAGAGTCTAATGTGGGAGGGTACGAGTTAAAAGGAAAAAGGCTGAAAACCGTTAGAAGGAAGGAGTCAGAGGAAAGACTGTTAGAGGCTGCCCTGCACACGGCTGGCTCACCCCTAGCGGCGGAAGCCCTTCCACGATGTTCTTCTTTCCCGAGAGCAGGTCTGACACGGGCCTCTTCTTCAGGGAGTCCCTCCTGGCTCGGTACCTGCCCGACGTGGTGAGGTCGGACTCGGACATGGAAGGCGTCAGCAGCCCGTCCCTCCTGGGCCGCTGGGCCTCCGCGAACAAGTGCACAGGGCTGCCCTCCAGCGCCCTCCTCTCAGCCTCCGCCACGTGGGCCTTGGGCTCGAGAATGTGCAGAGGGCCGGCGGCTGGCGCGGCGGAGGCGCGGGCGCAGCCGGGCTGCAGCTCCTGGGAGTAGCGGCCCCGGGGCTCACGTGCCCGCGGGGCGAGCGCGGCGCGTGCCCTGGGACCCTCCTCCACATCCTCCTCCTCCTCCTCCTCACTGCTGTGGATCAGCATGGTGGCGTCTGAGAGATACTTGGTGTGGATGCCTCTCAGCCCTTCCTGCTCAGCTGGCTCTCCTCGTTTTGCTCTCTCCACGAAGAGCCCGGGCTGCACGCCCGCTGCCACCGCCCTGGGGGCCACATCCGCAGCTGAGGCAGACATGGTTCTCTCCTTGAGCCTCAGGCCTTCAAAGCTGTGCATCAGCCCGGCTATCTCGACGCTGTTCCTCTTGTGGGAGTGGGCGTGCCGGGCCGACCTCAGAGGCTCGCTGACCTCCTGCAGAGAGTGGGCCACCGGCAAGCTGTCCTCCTGGAACGTCTGCACCGCGTGGTGGACTCGCCTGGTGATGAGGTCCGGGTTGCTGCTGCTGATGTAGACATGGCGGGACAGGTCGGGCGTGCTGTTGGCGGGCCGCGGGCACGGGTACGGCGGCGGAGGGCGGTACGCCTGCGTTTTGGTGCTCGGGGCTGGGTAGTCCTGGGCCTGCAGCTGTACGTTGGTCAGCTCAGGCACGCTCACGGCACCCACCACAGGCCGCCGCTCGGCCGGGTAGGGGTGCGGAGACTGGCTCTGGAAGCTGTAATTCGGACTGAACGGACCGTGGGCCGACTGCGGAGAGGGGAAAAGGGCGTGCTCGCGGATCTCGGGCTGGCTGTAGACCAGCGCGTCGGGCCTGCTGTACGCGTACGAGTTGCCAATGCTGAGGTTCCTCAGCGAGTGGCTCTGCCTCTCGGCGTGCATGCCTCTGTTGAGCTGCCTCATCACGGTCTCGTAGTCAGGGGTCGGGCGGTACGATGGGGGGATCAGAGCGCTGTGCCGATGCGACGGGATGTAGTCAGGTCTTGTGACGTCACTGCCAGTAATACTTGGGTTAGAGGACATGGGTGAAGGCTGCAGGTAGGGCTGAGGATTATTTAGGGAGTTGGTGCTGTGCGCACTATAGACACTGCCGTTGCGAATCCGACCAGTGAGATCAGTTTGGGCTCGATCCAGACTTGACTGAGAGTGACAATAGTATCCATTCTGGTTAGTCACAAAGAGGTTATCTGGAGGGGAAAAAACCATTTAAAATGTATTTTAAAATAAGATTTTAAAAATATTAAATTGGATCAATCACTCCAAATATCAAGATAGGTCCTGAATGATGATGACACTTGCAATGTGACTTAAGAACATCCATGCTGAAATGACCTAGCTTTTCCCACTCAGCCGAGGACCCTGAGCATGTCAGTTCCTGGTATGGGAATGTAAGTCCTTTCTTCCAAATAAGGGCATAACCTCTCTACTTAGAAGCCCACCTTAGGAATCTACCTCAGTGCAGGCCCCTATCCTCTCCCCCAACTCATCCTGTTTACACAAAGGTCACATGGCCTGCCTTGGAATTTCTTTGTACCCGCAACTCCCTCATACCTTCCCCCTCGTGAAATATCATAAAAACATAAAATGACCAGTCAGGTAAGGCTAAGAGTGTGAGGTCTGAAGCCCTAGCCAACAGGGTAAGACACAAGTTTAATTAAGCTGGCGTCAGGGATGACAAGCGCATGACCCTCCACTCAGGGTGCCTGCAGCTTTCGTCTGAGCTACTGCTGCGCACAGCCTTCTGGAGAAGTAAAGATTGCCTTGCGGGAAATATTTGAACCTCCAAGTATTTATCAATCTCCAAGTATTTATCTGCGGCACCGCACTGGAGTTTTACTCCCAGCACTGGAGCCTCGGCTTCCTCATCTAAAGAATAAGAATGGTTCCACCTACTTCCAAGGTGGTACTCAGGACTTGGCACCCAATAAAAATTAGCTAAATCTAAGTCCAACAGTAAAAGCAAAATTGTATCACAATACAGTGTCTTTTTTTTTTTCTTTCTGTAAGTCAAAGAGATGTTTCTTACTAAAGAGACAAAACAGACTTTCGGGAACTCTAGGTGGCTGTAGGCGGAGATACCGCTGGAGGCACTGGGCCAGACACACTCTTTTCCCCAACCCCACCCCACCCCCCACCCCACCCCCCGGGTAGGGATGTGGCCTCACTGATGCTGAGCTAGTCAAGCACCAACTATCAGTAAATCCCTAAATGGAACTGCAGGTTGTTTGTATAAGTTCTTCCGGACGGAGCATAAAAGGACAATAGTTCAGCAAGATCTGAGCTTCTCTAGGTTCAACAGTGTCACCAGTAGCTGTATACCTCACCAGGGGGCCAGAAGCCATGAGAGGTTGAAGTGACAAGAGATTATCAAAGTGAATACTCCATAGTCTAATGTATGGACTTCATTCTGGTGGCACACAGCCACAAAGAAGCAGGACTCATATGCATCATCATGTTCTTCCCACTGATATGCACAATAATGCTTCCTTATCCCTGTAGTTTCTGGTATCTGGTACACATGCTACCCCTGAGTCTCTGAGTCCCCTTCTTCTCACCGCCTGCACTCCAGCCTGCCTGACCTCCCCTCCAGGTTCCTCTGTGCACCCCACAAACCATCCATTTGTGTGCCTATATGTGTAAGACACTATTGAGAACTGAGGAGTACCAAATGACTGGAATCCAGGCAAATAAAAGGGGAAAGGTATGTACAAAAATCACCATAATTCAAGGAAGTGTTCCAACTTAAGGAGATAAGTATTGCAGGAATCCAGAGTAGGGTAGGGTCACTTCCAGCTTGGGCTAGCTGATAGGGACAGGGAAGATAAGATCAAGGCATTGCAGGGGCCTGGAGGGGTAGGTGGGTGGGGTGGGCCAGCTCCACTTTTATCAGTAGCCAGGTCCACCTCAGGAGTGCACGGAGTGCACGTAATTATGCCTCCTCACCTCTGAGGTCAGGCATAGCCTAGGGACCCGTATGGTCAAGGGAACAGAGCAGTGGCAGGACAGCACGTATCCATGCTCCCTCTCCCCAACAACCTAACCAACAACATTCCATATGCAAGAGGCTCCCGCATGAGCCCCAGAAGTAACGCGGACATGGGGCAGGGACCTGAGCAAGAAGCAACCTTTACTGTGTAAGCCACTAAGTTTAGAACTGTTGGTTCCCACAGCACTGCCCACCCATCCTAACTGGATGGAAGTATGTAGGCAAGAGAGAATGGGGGATAATGGCCTTCTGGGAGAGCAGCAAGGGCAAAGCCAGAGACCATTCCTAGCGGGGTGGGGTATCCAGTGCTAGAGAGAGTAAAAGAGCAATGCGAAATAAGACTGCAGAAGTAGCATGAGGGAATGTGGAGAGAATGATCAGCAGATATGTAAGCCTGGCTTCTGTGTATCAGATGAACCCGGGGGAATGGAGAATGAAGATAATCAGCTCCTGTGATGCAATAGCTAGTGAGAGCTTTAGAAAAGAAACTGGAATGGATCAGCAGCAGAGGGACAGGGAGAGGAGATATGGAAGAGATATTTTATGAAGTCAGAGGCAATAGGATTTGTAACTGACTAGATGTTAAGGGCAAAAAAAGAAAAATGACATGCAGTTTGGAATCCAAGTAACCAGCAGAGTGACTTAATCAAAAAGTTGAAGTAAGGAACATGGGTATAGGGACAGACTGTAGAGTGAAAAGCTCAACTATAATATTTCAATCAATGTGCAATAAGTTTTAACAGCTGATGTTTACTGTGTGTCTACCATAAGACAGGCACTCCACGGAGGGCTTTCCATGCCGTAGCTCCCTTAACTGTCACAACCACCTATCAGATAGACAGAAACGTGGGGCTGGAGCACAGGGGTGATGAGAAGGTGGGAAATGCATATCTGACAGCCATCCTTGCTGAAATCTGAAATGCGGGTGAGCCTGCTGTGGAAGCCTGCAAAGAGAAGGAAGGCAGCCAGAGACAGTGCACATCTCTGATGGTGCAAGAGGAGGAAGGAGTGCCCAGCACACTGAGAAGAGAGTTTTCAAGAAGGAGAGAATGCTGGAATTTGATAGTGAGGAGGACGTGTGGGGTGCTGGGGACCTGTGAGAGGGCAGCTCGACCCGAGCAGCAAAGGCAGAGGAATAAACAGACAACCAAACAGAAGCAGCACACAGGTATTACTCTCAGAAGAAATGGGGTAAAAGAAGAAAGGAAAAAGGATCATCCAAACCATAGTTAGAAGAGAGAGGAGAGGAAAAAATATTAGGATGTTTGAAGACCCAGGAAAAGGAATGAGTGGGAAGGAAGCACTCACAATACAGAGAGAAGAGCCTTTTCCTGGAAGTGATGGGGCTGGAGTCACAAAACCAGACAAGAGCAGGTGTAGTGAGGAGAGGGTAGTGAAGAAGGTAAAAAAACATTCCGAGGAGGACTCTCTCAGAATCCACATCCCAAAGCACTGCTCCCCGACTGCCTACCTCGCTACCTGGAAATTCTCATAAGGCTTGACAAAAACAGTCACAACCCCCCAAAATAGGAAAATACTATCTTGTAAAGATATATATACCCCTATGTTGACTACAGCATTATTAACAATAGCCAATACATGGAAACAACCTAAGTGTCCATCAGTAAATGAAATGGATAAATGAAGGTGTGTGTGTGTGTGTGTGTGTGTGTATATAATATATATAATATATATATATATATATATATTATACACACACACACACACACACACAAACATATATATAAATACTCAAACACCACACACACACAATACAATACTACTCAGCCATAAAAAAGATAAAATATTGCTGTTAGTGGCAACATGAATTGATCTTGAGGGTATTATGCTAAGTGAAATAAGTCAGAAAAAAACAAATACTGTATGATTTCACTCATATGTGGAATATAAAACAAATGTAACAAATGAACTAAAAACACAAACTCATAGATACAGACGACAGGATAGTCATTTCCAGAGGGGAGGGGGGTGAGGCAATGGCAAAGTAGGTAAAGTGGCTCAAATACACGGTAACAAAAGGAAGCTAGACTTGGGGTGGCGAGCATGCAATACAGTATACAGATACTGAATTATAAGTGTTGTACGCCTGATATTTATATAATGTTATTAGCCAACATTACCTGAAGAAATTTAATTTTTAAAAAAATTTAATACAGTAGACCCTCTTATCAACATGGTTTCTCTTTTCAGTTTCTTTTACCCACCGTCAACCGTGGTCCGAAAATATTAAATGAAAAATTCCAGGTATTTTGAGAGAGAGACCACATTCACATAACTTTAACCAAGGTATATTGTTATAATTTTTCTACTTTATTATTAGTTCATGATGTTAATCTCTTGCTGTCCCTAATTTGTAAATTCAACTTTATCCCTGGTATGCATGTACAGGAAAAAGCGCAGCATGTACATAGACGGTTCGGAACATACCCCCATAGATAAAGAAGGAGACTATGTACTGAAGAAAATGGCAGCTTGTCCTATGAATCCAGGGTGGCTATAATCATGACAACAATTTTGGATGTAAAAATTCAGCCAAAAATTATCCTGGCTTCCAGATCTCCAAATCTTCGTAATTTATTCAACTTACAATAATTTTGAAAGGCATTTGAGAAATAGTATACCTTACCTTGGGAAGAAGTGTATGGTTCAGTATAATGTCCATTATAATGCAGTTGAGGTGGCGGAGGCATCACATAGGGTTGGGGTTTAAGCTAAGAAATGGAAAGGTGGAAATGGTTCAAACACATTCTTACTATAGGTAATATAGGTAATTTTCCACTGGCTTCTTTCTCCCCGTCAAAAAACTTCTAGAGGAGTCAAATGTATCATACATGAAAAGTAAACATGAAGACTCTATAGCCCTTACTCTACCTATTATTTACAGTGTTTTCCAGAACAGCAATGGCAAGTCCTATGCACTGATAACAGCACAAGAAAACAAGCTGTATCCAAAAAATTAAGAGCAAGAAAGAATAGATGCAAATTTCCTGTTTTTTTTTTTTTTATTTTTTGGTAGTTCCCTGGCTGGGAATAGAACCCAGGCCGCAGCATTGAGAGTGCCGACGCCTAGCCACTACACCACCAGGGAACCCCTCCTGAATTGTTAATATAAACATTTGACTGTAATAAGCTTATATGTAATATATTTACTGTTATTAGACAAAAATGGTCTAGTATTTTAAATATCTACTAACTTCTGATTACTTTGTCTAACAGTCAAAAATTTCAATATTAGGTTGGACCTAATATTTAAATATGTGTAATATAATAAATATTATATATTATATAACTATTGGGCTTAACCTATGGAAAAATCACTATTTCTTTGGTCCAAAACAATCAAATATTGACACATTTTTGTGGTTCAAACTAAAAATTAACACTATCAAAGGCTATTTTATTAAGGAAAATTATATCACTAACATAAAAACAGCAATCATGGTTTTTCATCTTTCTTACCAGAGACATCCTTGAAGAAGACCTCCTCCTAATTGGGTTCACTGTGACGGTGTGAGTTTGCCTGTAAAACAAGACATGTCTCAGAAGAGTAGATTTATGCTTGTATACACACACACACACACACACACACACCCTAATTCTACAGAAAATCTCTTCTCAAACATACGATTGGATTAGTTTGTCTTTTTCACTCTAGTGTAGAAGATTTATCATTTTACCTTCTTTTGCCTATTTTCTTGGCCAGTTTAGGAAAACTTTCAGTTATTATGTCTTCACATAATGTCTTGATCCTCTCTGTCTCTCCTGGTAGACCTATGATTTGAATACTTTTATGCTTAATATAGTCCCAGAGGGATCTCAATGCATCCTCAGTGTTTTGGATCCTAGTTTCTTTATATTTTGGTTGGGTGTTTCCTGCTGGCTTTTTCTGCAAATCACTGTTTTGCATTTCTATTTTAATTAGTTTAGTGACTTTGATTCCATTCTTCATTTCAGTTAATACAGCCATTATCTCTGTCTGGTCCTTCATAATGATTTGTAAATCTTCTTTAATGCTTGCTATCTCTCTGTTGTAATTATCAGTCAGTTCTTTAAGCATTTTTATAATCGTTTTGAGCTCTGTTTCTGGTGGGTCATTTGTCCCCATCTCTTTAATTTTCGCAACCTCTCTGGAGCCTTGCTGCTGTAATTTCTTTGGTGTTCGCTGCTGATTCTGGGCAGGCCGAAGTCTGTGGAAGAGCGGCATTTGCCGCTTTGTTTTCTTCATGTGGATCCCCGGTTCTGCAGGGAGTTCGGAGGTGACTGCGCCTTGGTTCTCTGTTTGCCCCCGCGTGGATTGTGCTCTGAGCTTTGGAGTCAGTCCTCTTTATTGGTTTCGTGGGTCGTCCTAGTTATTGGCCAAGAAACGCGCACGCGCAGCCCCCGCCCTTCTTCCCCTTCCCGCCGGAAGTTCGCACTGGGGCACCTCACTGCCCAGGCGCTCCCCCTCCTCCGAACTAGAGTGAAGTCCGGCCGCCGCTGGGGTTTGCCGACTGGTCCTTCACGTCCTGGGGTCAAAGTGAACGGGGTACGTATCTCATGCCGCATCTGTGGTTCCCTTTCCTCTGTCTTGTGGACCGCGTGAGGTCCTAGCACTCTCCCGCTGCCTTCTTCCTCCTCCCTCCCCCAGCGGTAGAGTTCCAAAGGGGGACCCACGCGGCCATGTCTCCGCTCTTTTTATTTCTTTGTTATTTAACCCTCTGCCCGCCTGCAACCTTAATGTCGTGAGTGGGCTTCTTAGCTCTGATTGTACGAGGTGTAGAGGGTCCTTGGTTGACGTATAGGTGTTTTCTTAGTTGTAATCTTCACAGGAGTTTACCAGAGGTCCCTCTCACGTCGCCATGTTGTTGCCTGACCTTCTCTGATTACTTTTAAATGCACTTTTTAAAAGCAATGAGAATATTAAGGCGTGTTAACTGATATGTATAACAAATTCCATCTTTGAATTTGAATAAAATTAGATAAAAAAGGAATAAGAAACAGAAACGTCCATTTGTAATTCTGTCATTTTTTAAAAGAGGCAGGCATGTTTTTGTTCTTGAATATGGTCAGTTTTATCACAAGTAAGATCTGGGAACCTAAACACAGAGAATTCTTGACTTTGTTGACGACTTACATAGTTTTGTCAGCACTTTTTAAAAACCTTTTACCACCTGTTCCTGGTTCCTGAGCTCATGTGACACGTAATCACTGATCACAAAAATATTTTGTGACCTTTGGTTATAGTGTTCTAAGGACTAATTACTGGAAAAAATCCATAATCACAAAGTGAACACTCCATTTAATCGGCAAAATTTCCATCATTTCAGGCCTCATGTCTCATAAATGACTCCTAGCACTCTAGCAATATCTTATATTCAAATCTTGAACATTAGCTTATTTTTACAAGATTTTTGAAATAAAAAAAATTAGTGCTTATGAAGAACTTAACATCAGGTATCTACAATTTCTTCTACTAGTTGACTTTTTAATTAAATGCTTCCTTTAATATTCTTCACTATCACTGGAATGTATTAAGGCTGCTGATGAATAGCTGTCTCTTTTCCAAAGGATGCGCTGTATTACACTACTCAATAAAAGGATGTTAAATAATTAGGCTCCAAAAACACCTGTCGATCGGTGAAACAAGTCAGGATAGTATGTTTGAGCTATTTTTTAAAAACACTCCTTAACTGCACATGAATATATTCCTAAAATCAGTATCCAGAATTTGAAGATGCTGCATTTCATAGCCTTGAAATTTACTTTGCCTTTGCTCATTCTCTATTGTCAGAGCCAGGTTTGGGCAGACGGGTCCTCTGAAGTTTATATATAGAGACTCACTAAATAGACTGAACTTTTAAAGTACTATAAATTCAGAATTTAGAAATGGGAAGAAAGGATTGCTGATAAGAGTCCTCCAACGCATCCAGAGTGACCCAGCCGGTAGCAAAAATAAAGTGTGTTAAACACAACATCCAAGGACGCAGAGCCTAGGAGCACAGCCCCAACTCCCATGCACGCTGTCTGTTCTGGCAGCCTTGCCAGCAGCGCCAGGATGGAGCGACACTGCCCACTGCTGAGGCTGCTTCTGCTAAACACAAACGAGTACATCTTTCTCTTGCCAAACTGTGTGACAGTCAGCCTTGCCACCAGTTCTAATATTCCAGCCTCCTCTTTGTTCTTGCCACTGTTCTTGCAAATGCAATTTATTGTGAGATCCACTGTCCTCAGCTTAGTACACAAGAGAAAATGATGTGACTGTTGGTTGTGTCTTCCAGACTTTGGGGGCAGTTACAGTGCTGATGGGCACTGCTAAAATGAGACAGGTAAAGAACTCTTGCGGGGGGGTGGGAATTCACTGGAATGTGTGTACTGGAGAAAACAAAAGAAAAGGCTGCAACCATAAGTGAAATAAATGACAGTACTGACTGAAACAGTACTAAAGACTGACATGATTAGCTTGCAGAATTGGAACACCAAGCCCAGAGAGAGGCTGGTTATTACCCTGATTTTACAGGTAAGGAAACTGATGCCTAGATTAAGTAATTGACTCTTAGTCATATGGGAAGTAAGTAGCAGAGCAGGCATTTGAACCAGGCAGGTCTGTCAGCTTCCTGAGCACAGGCTCCCAACAACTGACTATTTCTCTGACCCCTCTCCCTAATCCCGGCTGATCTGTGAGCTCCATGGAGGCAAGCAGACAGACACATGGTGCTCTTGCACATGACAGACACATGGTGCCTGGCACACAAGGAAGCCCTCAGACGTTTGTTGAACAAACGGCACAGTGAGGGAGGACTCATGTCAATGCTTACTACTAAGTGTTTAGATACATTTGAGCTCATATTTCTAAGAACTCTCTGAAAGTTGCTTTGTGATACGGGGTCCAGCACAAATAACGCCTCTTCTTTATTACAAAATCATAAGCATGTAATTCTATAACATATCAATATCATAACTGCATTAACATAACTACTTTAAAAAGGGTGTTACTTTTGCTGGACCCTGACTTTATGGCTAGTGCAGAGGAATGAGATTTTAATGAAGAAAACTGTGTGGGATGGTGGAAATACCCAGAAAATATTAGTCTCTGTGACTTTCCTCTAATGCAGCGGTTCTCAACCTGCGGTTCGTGACCCCTTGGAACTGTATTAAAGGGTTGCAGCATTAGGAAGGTTGAGAACCACTGCTCTAATGGGATGGGGTTCCTCTTCCTTTTCCCAGGCCTCTGGCCATCTCTTCAAACACTGCTGTGGGCCTAGAATTGGGCAACCCTTCCCCAGGCAGTGGATCCCAAAAATCTCCAGAACAGAGGTGGGCACCGACCAGCTGCTGTGTTCACGGATAGCCCTAAACTGCAGGGACACACACCGACCCTGTACTGTGCTCAGTTAGCAGCCTGCTGGTGACTGAACTCCAACCTCCCCCTGCAAAGAAAGTCTGTTGAAACTTCATTGCGTGGCTCTGCAGCCTGGGGGATACCATCCTCCCCTCTCCTCCACAGAGAAGGGACCGGAAAGCCTCCTACACCAAGAACCCTCTCAAGATGCCTTTTCTCTCCCAAGCTTTTCCTCATACAAATTTGAGAGGCTGACAGCAGCATAACCAGTGCTGGGGTGGGGGAGAACAGGTTGGAAGAAGTCATTGACCTGAGACTGACGCTACCTCATTTAATTACTAATCCAACCCTAAAGGAATATTAAGTAAGGTCCTATTCTGTTCTATAAATTAAAAACCAGGAAGAGATTGTTGTTATCCAACATTTTTAAGGCTTGAGTGACATAAGATGATTCTGTTACTTAAAGTACCTTGATGAAAGTGGAGGGAGGAAGCAAGACTGGGATGGGACATGCCAGTCCATACCTTCTAAAATACAGGGATCTGGGTCAAAGTTAGATAATCTCCTGAGGCCATCCCAAACACTGTGTGTTACATACCAGGACTGGGGGGGAGGGAGGGAGGGTCAGAGGACATTCATGGAGGTAAGTTTCCTTTCTGTGCAAACAGACTCCATCTCCTGAGCCACGGGTGGCCCCGCCTGAACCAGACGCCATTCCAGGCCTGCGGCAGTTTCACTGAACACTCACCGCACTTGAGTTTACCCATTTGGATGGTGAGAACAAGCCCACTAACAGGTCAGAATCATTATAATAATAAATGTGACTAAAGAGTCTAGGATGGGAACTTTAAAAGAAATGACCATAAAAATGAAAGTTATTTTCTGTTTTATTCTTAGATTTATTAAAATCTAAGAATGCACTTACTTCACCTGGGGAACAAGTGCTCACAATGAAATATATTCGTTTCCCACAGAATAAAGTAGACGTCAACCATCACAAATAATTACACACAAATAGTTCATAGAAACGGACTTCCCTAATCTACTAGACATATAGAGATAACAAAATGTGGAAAATAGCCCTTAAAACATAATTATTTCATTTTTTAAAAACTCATTTTCCTTATACATCTATAATATATACAACTGAAGATCACATTAATGTGGTTTTATCTATATTAGGCAATAATACACCTATAGTACAAAAATGAGATTTCTAAGACTGAATGAATCATTTATCATAAATAGACAATTTCTTTTTCCTCTGAACTCTAAAATTATCAGGTGGTTTGTTAAAAACCCCAAAGAAATGAAACAAAAAAACGTCTCAAAAAGGTATTACCACCAACCAATATGGATGCCTACTGGGAAGGGGTTATATTATATGGTATTCAAAATGATTGATTCTCCATTAAGTTGCAAAAAAAAAACTGAGGTAACAATGGCTCATTATTATAAATGCTCTTAAAACTTATGAAAGGCTTTGTATTTATGAAAAGGCTGTGGTCTAAGAGACTGCATATCTACTGCTTGAATATCAAACACATTTCTGCATAAAAATAATCTCACACATGGTTGGGAAAACAGGGCTGCCCGGAGGAGCCCCACATGCAGCTATCCTAGACTAGCAGCACCACTGAGTCCAGCCATCAGGGGGCACACTTTCACACACAAGTGTACCCAGAACTGCCCGCCAGGCAGCGGACAGAGACATCCCACACCCACAGGAAGGCAGGGTTGCTCCTCCCTGTTAGTGGTTCCTT
Organism: Lyroderma lyra; assembly: GCA_004026885.1. Classification (NCBI taxonomy): domain Eukaryota; kingdom Metazoa; phylum Chordata; class Mammalia; order Chiroptera; family Megadermatidae; genus Lyroderma; species Lyroderma lyra. Next base: position 293,404 of record PVJL010000598.1, on the reverse strand, counting down.
AAACCCCAACACCAGACCAGCAGTCGGACTCATAAAAACATGGCTGAAGGGGGGATGCAGGAAGGAGAGAGGAAGAGGGGCCTAAGTGCTAATCATTAGATGCTTCTAAGTAGGTGTTCCTGGTCATTTCCTTTTCTTTTACAAGTCCCAAAGATGGGCCTGCCTCTCTTTCTTTGCATAGCTGCTTCTGAATGGAGGTTTTCTTCAGACCCTGGGTCCCTGTAAAAACAGAAAGCACTTCCACAGCCTCTCCTCTCTCCCTTCCTGGCCTTAAGGGACAAAATGTCTTTTTAAGATGATCTTTCCCAATTTACAATCAGTCGTAAAAGGGTACCAAAAGGAACGAGAGGGCTCTTCTCCCCTACCATTCCATCACTGTTTCGCTCCAGCTTCCATCATGTGCCAGGCCAGACACTGGGGCATGAAAACGAATGGGGCAGGGGAGGCCTGAGCTCATGGAGCTGCATCGGATAACGCAGACCAATCACATCTATGTCAACACAGCAGACACAGGCTATCACGGTCTAGCACAACAGCTAACAGCACAGGCCCCCAGCCACACTGCTCCCAACAACTAGCTGTATGGCAGGGGCACAACACTTCACCTAAGTCTCCAAAGCTTCATCTGTGAAAGGGCAATGGTAATTGTACCAAACAGGGTTGCTATGAAGATGAAAGGAGATAAAAGCTCTCAGCATAAAGCCTAACACAGAGAAGGCATTTACTGCCTTAGAATTTTCTTATGATAGTGGTAGGCAAACCAGGCCTGTGAGAGTGGTACTGAGGATTAAGCCACCTAAATGTGTGGTGAACCTTGAGGCAGCTGCCTTTAAATTGGATCTTGGAGAATGACTGAGGCTGCCAGATGAGAGGAGGAAGGGCATTCTGGCAAAGGCATGGGGCTGCGAGAGGCACTGGTACTGTAAGGACTGATGGGTCAAGGGTTAGCTCCGCTGAACCCAGAGGATGATCCCAGGAGTGGGCACTGAATGCCCCAGCTGAGGAAGCGGGAGGGAGGGGAGCAGGCTGAGCTGTAACTGTGAGAGCAGTGCCACGCCTTTTACTCATCCACACAGAAGACTGGCTGGAGCCTGGTGAGATGGGACAGGCAAGGCCAGGTGGGAGGTAGCTGTGATGGGCCAGAGGGGAGAGGACAACTTAAGGGTTGTGGGGATGAAGCGAAGCCATGTCTCAATGTAGAGGTCACTCCGCTGGCAGGAGAAAGGGCAGGTATGACATCCCGAAGGTAGAACACGTACACACACCAGAAAGGACCCTCGTATGGCTGAAACAGGATGACCAAGGAGGAGGGTAGAAGCAGCAAGTCTAGAACCAGGCAAGGACCAGAGGACTGATGTAACACCTGGTACTTCTAAGTATGATGGAATGAATGCCAATGCAGGGTTTTAAGAAAAGTGACAGGATCTGACTCGAGATCATTCTGGCTGACTTAGGGAAAGTAGGCTACAGGCAGAGGGCAGGCACAAAAACAGGGAAAGAGTCAGAAAGCTAAGGTAATATCCCAGACAAGAGACTGGTGGTTGACAGAAAGTTGTTAGCAGAGGAGGTGTGCGAGTGGTCCAATTTCAGGTATATTTTGAAGGCAGAGCTTGGTGATGAACTGGATATGCAATGAGTGAGAAACAGGTAGGAATTAAGCAGCTCTGGGGCCTGGACAACTGGGTGGGAATGGTAAAATGGGAACAAATGTCCGTTTGTCGAAATGGGAAAGCAGGAAGAAAGCGGGTTTGGGGGCAGGAAGAGGAGATGCAAATCAAGAGTTTTGTTTTGGACTTAACAAATCTGGGCCATCTCTTAGGTACGCAAGTGGAGATGTCAAGTAGGCAGGAGGCTGTATGAGTCACGTGCTCAGGGAGAAGACGGGGCTAGAAATAAAATCGGATGTGCTTTCAGCAGATAGAGGCTATCTTTAAGCTTGAGACAGGGCGAAGCCCCTAAATAAAGAGCGTGGATGGAGAAGAGGTCCGTGATTAAACCAGCAAAGGTGACTGAGAAGAAACTGCCTAGGAAGAGAGGAAAGCAGGGGACGGTCGGGTCCCGGCAGCCAAGGAAGAGGAGGGTGCAGGAAGGAAGGGGTGGTCAGAGGTCAAGTGCTATGAGCACTCAAGTAAAAGAACTCCTGAAATGTCCAGTGGGTGAAGGTCACTGTCACTGCTGTGGTAGCTTAGAAGAAACGGGGTGAGAGGGAGGAAAGAAAGCAAGTACTCATATACACAACTCTTCTGAAGAAATTTGCTGAAAGGGAGAGCAGAGATACGGCGCCAAGGGTGGAATAAGTGTAAGATGTGAAATATTCTATCACGTGTGTATGTCGACGGGAATGACCCAGCAGAGGCTACGGAAAATGTACACCAGGAAGAAGGGGCATAAATTCTTCAAATGGCTTGAAAAAGCAGTAATCTTTAATTATTCAGAATTCTGATAAAAAAAATAAAGGCAGTCCCTTTTAACTTTTAAGAATTAGAATGATTCTAGTAAATAGTTGAAGGATATGTTAGAGGGATATCAGTTATTAGAAGTTGGTCCCAAGCTAAATGAGAAAAGTTTTTTTATTCTTTTTTTTTTTTTGGTGGTTCCTGGCTGGGAATCAGACCCAGATGGCAGTGTTGAGAGTGCCGAAGCCACCACACCACCACCAGGGAAATCCCCCACCCCTCCAAATTTTTGAGAAATAACATTTTAACACGCGAAAGCAAGGAGTTTATTATGAAAATGTCTTAAAAATTATATCATTTTTTCATAAAATTTTCCTTTCTGGTGATTCAAAACAGCTCAAGATGAGTATTTCTAAACTCATCATTTCCTACAATTTTCATGAGCAGAATATACTTACAGGCTAAAGTGATTTAGTCTGTAAAATTTGTGCCGCGCAACACAGAGTCTCCAGACGTATTTTGCTGTTTCCATGTCTTCCTAGCAAACAAAATACATGTAAAATTAATGAAAGCACATTTAAAACTTGATAGCGTTTATCTGAGGACAAGCTAGAAATGGGGGACATATTATATTATGTCAAGTCACTTGAATCACACTGTGATTCTTTCACATTCTAATCCTGTGCCTATCATAAGAATGCTAAAATTTTAATTAAGACAAACATTTATTCTGTATGATTCTTCTATTAACAGCTTCAAGATAACTTAGAAATTTAAAAATTATGAAAATATCAACTTTTAGTTTGACAAATACTCAGACATTTTTAAACAAAACATTTGACTCAGTGACTCAACATTGCAAAAGCAACTGTGACATACTGTTTTTACAGAGCCATTCACTTATCAGTGGAAATCAAGATAGTAGTGCTTACTTTTGCTCCTACTTAGTCCCTTAAATTTAATTTAAACATCACCATGATCAAATAGTATTTATCCAAGGACTCATTCATACGACAGTATTTACTGAGCAACTACTTTCTGCCAAGTGCTCCTATGCAAATGTTATAAGAGTTTACAATATTTCATAAAACTATGAAATAGTGTAATTTTCATGCCAGCCCCCCAAACACACACCCAAAAATGCTAACTTGTTAACTTTCAGGAAAAGCATTCCATGTAGATTCCAAATGTTTACTTACAGTTTGACACTGGACGGTCTCTTCTTTGCTTGTCAGCTCTAATGCAAAGAAGGACTTATTGTGGGACATGTTAGCGATCTCATGCCACCTGAAGAACAAATGGGAAATGCCAGTGTGAGGAGATAAACATGTATTTTTCCTTTTTAAGCTCTATGCATAAGATTTAGAAAGTTATTTTAATCAGCTATTTACATGCATTTTTCTAATTGAAGTGATAGAAGCTCGTTGTAAAAAGTAAATAAATGCATGTATGAGGGCAAAGAGCATTTCAAAATGTAAAATTTATGTGTCCTCATTTGCCAGATTGGTTAGATCAAAGATCCCTATCTTAGTTGATTGCCAATGTCTCCTTTCTTCATTCAACACAACTTAGAGGGTACCCATTTCAGTGATGCCAGAAATTGTGTTAGGTCCCAGGAACACTAAGATCAGCAAAGCACAGTGCTTCCCTCAAAGGGGAACAGCTGGAGGGTGGGGCTGGGAGGGACAACAGAGAAGCAAACAAAAATTGTTACGCTTTAGAAGCAAACTGGGGAAATAAGGCATAGGAGTGGAGGAGCAGCACTCTGACAAGCTTCAGGGTGAAGATCAAATTCAAATGCTAGGAACCCCAAGAGTGAGCTATTCTGCTATTCTGCGTGTGGTCACCAGCACTGAAAATGCTGTCTTCCTAACTGTATTTTACCATGGTCAGATTTTATATACTAATATTTGATTTTAGGACAACCGTATAATTTTATGAAAGGGAAAATCGGTTTGCAAGAAAAATTTTTACCCCTCTTTATCTTCCTCCATTGTATTAAAATAATAAATAAAATTACTTTTTAGTAATTTAGTGTTGAATTGTTAAATTTAAAGATTATGAGCATGATATTAAGCACATTTTAAAAATTCCTATTCAGTGAGATGAAGGAAGCCAGTCGATGTCTCCAATTTCCACGTGGCCCTTTGGGCCCTGTCAGAGCCCTGCATTTCCAGGGCTATCCAGATCCATTTTCCACCCTCTGCCTCCCAACTCCACATGTTGGGAAGACTTAGTGGCAGCTCAGGGACATGAGAGCAACTACCACAGGGGTGCACCTGGCCCAGCGCAATGTGCCTGGCCTAACGCAGTGCAGTCTGAGAGTGGGGTTCTGCTCCCTAAGCCGTGTATACTCTCCAGAGGCATAATCGCCATGGAGAATTCAAGGCCCAAACGGCAGTAGAGCAAAGGAAACGAAAGAACATACGTCAGCTTAGAGAAAACAATTTTGTAAGGAAAAACTAGTTCTCAAAAAGAAATAGTAGTATGGATGGTTTAGAAAGCTTGAACAGCAGGAGAAATTATTTCTTTTAAAAGAAGGGTGAGAGGGGATAAAAGAAGCTGTTTAGCACAGTGGTGAAGAGCCCAGGCTTGCAGTGGAGAATCTGAATTCTTGGATATACCAGTTAATAAATGAGTGACCTTGGACAAATGTAACTTTTCTAAGCCTCAGTTATGCTGTGTGCAAAATGGTAGTAATACCTTCTATTCAGGGTCATTGTGAAGAGGAAAATACAAAGAACTCAGCATTGAACCTGGCTCACGATAAGCACTCAATAAATGGAAAACACAAAGGAACCCAAAATCAAAATTGATGTAATGTTTTACTACTTTAAGACAGGAGTGGGGTGGGGGAAGTGGGAGGGGGATCCAAATATATGGTGATGGAAGAAAAGCTGACTCTGGGTGGTGAACACATAATGTAACACATAGACGATGTACTACAGAATTGTACACCTGGGATCTGTGTAATTTTACTAAGCAACGTCAACCCAATCAAGCAAATATTTCTATGAAATGACACTTTAGATTTTCTAGATTATGTATCTAAAGAATGAAAATGGATTAAACAACATGGTCCAATTTAATCTGAAGATATAAATTGGGACACAGAAGACTTAAAAGGAAATTTAAATCACCTCCAGTATCACTGTTCAGAATTATCCACTATTAGCACATTGCTATATATCCTTTCTGTCTGTCTTTACTATATATCAGGGGTGTCCAACCTTTTGGCTTCCTTGGTCTTCACTGGAAGAACAACTGTCTTGGGCCACACATAAAATACATTAACACAATAGCTGATGAGCTAAAAAAAAGGTCTGTGCATAATTTTCATAATGTTTTAAGAAAATTTATAGATTTGTGTTGGGCCACGTTCCTGGGCTGCAAATTTGACAAGCTTGCTATATACTAAGATTTCTACAAAAAATAGTACCACGTTTTTTATAACCAGGGGGAAAAAATCAGTAATAAAATTTGCTTAGATGTTGGTATTTTAGGAATTTTGGTACATTAACTAGAGTCAGAGAAAGCCCTTGACTTTACCAAGAAATCGCCCTAGGAAAATTACATCAAAACAAAGACTGGCCTCCATATGGCACAGATTTTTAATCATTGCTTAAGTCAACCATCATGTAAGTGCTGTTTTCTGCACATTTGATTTTGAAGAAAGTGGCCTGTAAAAACCATTGAAGTCAGGAAGAATTTTATTCTAGGCAGGGCATACTGCCATTTCCTAATGAGACCTTGGGAGAGACTCAAGAGCAATATAACATAAGACAGACACTAAAAAAATATCACCAACAAGAGCCACAGAAAGTGCCCGGAAAGACATAAGAAAAATACCTAAATATCACAGGTGGCCTTCCATTCTTGTGTTTCACAAAGACCCCTTCAAGACATGCTCCAACGGATATGTCGCTGCCTTGGCTATCCTAAAAGGAGAAAGCAGAGAAAGAAATACTCAGGCAGCAGCTGCATGAGAACCTCAACTATACTTGTTTCCCAGATGTAAAATGTTCTGAAGACCTACAGGACAGCTATCCTGAAGGGTTACATACAAAGGTCACTACCTTGTAAATATGTATGACTGTAGGAAGAGGTAGACCCCTTAAGGAACTCTTTCAAGAGCATTCAAAATAGAATACTGTTTCACTACACAATTTTGGCCACAAGGACCTCAGCTTTTAAATTTCTAGACGTTTGCATGTCTCTAGCCTTTGCATAGGAGCATATCTCTGGGTTCCCCACTATCGTCTCAGAATTGCCGACATGAGTTTCGGAGGGCCCCAGCCTTTGTGTCAGGCTTACCTTTGCAGGGTAGCTCTCTTCCCCATAGCCATCCATCCTCTCTACCTCCTGCATGTACAGCATTTCAGCATCAGGAGCTGTGAGCCCTCTGCAACCCAAAAGATGTTAGTGATATTGTTCACAAAACTAAAAAATTTTTTTTAAAAATTTAAGAAAGCTTTTCTAAAATATGACATGAATTTGGCATAAAACATTATAAACATTTCAAGTTTCTAATCTGTGGTTGATTCTATCGATCCATCAATATTTACTGAAAACTGATGACACGCAAAGCACTGTGCTGCACACTGAGGGTTAGAGATCCCATTCCTGGTACTTTAGGCAGGCAAGGGGAATGCAGGGAATAAGACAAACTCGTAAAACTTCCTCAGGAAAAGCTAGGATTCTTTCTAAACCACTGAGTAACTGCTTATTACCCAAAATGTTAGGCAGTACTAAGCATCGTGTGCTAAATGCCAAACGATAAAAGTGCAGGAAGCACAAGTTAGGAGGATGGAGATCCTTTTTGGCTCCAGTGACAATTACTAGGATGGGTAGGAAGGAAGTATGCATAAGAAGGTGCTCAAACTGCATGAAAATGTGCCTCCAACCTCACCTTCTGCTGCTCCCCCACACCCACAAGGCACCCACACTACAGCCATGCCAACCTCTGCATTTCCCTGGTACACCCTTTTCCCTCATGCCTCTGAGCCTTTGCATACCCCTCTTCCTGGTAATACCTGTCACTCATTGCACACCTGGTCAATCCCTAACACCCTTCAAGACCTGGCCTATGTGTCATTTCTTCTTGTCATCTGTGATTCCCCTGAGTCTGTCAGATGCCCCTGCTTTGTGCACTCCCACCACACTGTGTGCACATTTTCCCCATTGTTCCTATGTTCTGTTAGTAGTACTGTAATTACTACTACAATGGCTGTCCTGCCTACCCCTTAGACTGCAAGCAGGAATACGTTCTCTGATGGCAGGGGATTTTCTGTTTATCTCTGTGCACAGCATCCAGCACTCTGCCTCATAGAGAACAGTAATAAACTATCTTTTAAGGAGATGCACACTTGAATAAATGAAAGTCACAAAAGACAAGGTGATGTATGCCTGAGGGATTAATTGTGCTGGGGGGAAAATGGTTCATTTGGGACAGCAGAAGGTAAAGCTGGACAGGCAAGATTTAACCAATTTAGAGAAGGCCCTTAATCCCAGGAGTAATGAACTCAGGCTAGTAAAGAGCAAGAAAAGATGCATGAGCATTTGAGAAGGAGAAGGGAGATATCAGAGGAAAGTGATGTTTTAGGGAGATTAATCCTTTGTGAGCAACTGTATGGATTTGACTGGGGAGAGACTACAGGCAAAAGGTTATTTTTAATGGGAGAGGATGAACAGACCTGGGTTTAAATCCCACCTCTACCACATGTAACTTTGGGCAAGTTAATTAGTCTTCCCCAGTCTGTGAGGAGATAATAATATTTACCTTAAAGAGTGGTTATAAGAAATTAAAGACATATAGAATAAGACCTAGCATTCTCTAGGAGAGAATTTTTCTTACAGGCAAGACATACTGATTCACAAAGAAAGTCACTATCCACCCACAGGGTAGGTCAAGGCAATAAAGCACCACAGCTCCTAGCACAGCCTCCTTAGAGGATAGAAATACAGCTCCCAGAGGTGTATGTGGGGGAAAGCCCTGTACTTGCTACATCATAAAAGAAAACAAGTCTCCCTAATCTTGAATTAACCTACAAAGGACTAGGTTAGCACCAAAACCCTTAATATATGGAGTGAAAAATTGGCACCCTTCCATGACTGGCTGATTGCAACATTCTCAGGTTCCTCACTGGGAAAACATGGATAATAAATGAGTTACTATGGGTAAGTGCTGGACCAGCCCTTGGCACATAGCAAGTGCATGTAAATACTGGCTACTCGTAGTAGTAGGAGTGGCAGCAGCAGTAGTAAAGTTCCAAATTTAATTGTGTTGATGCGTATTTCAAATTTAAACAGGCAATAGTTCTACACTACTTCCATTTCTTACTTCTTATCATTACCTGTATTTCTGATGCAGTATGGCCACTTTTTGGGTTGCTTCTTCCAACACTTTTTCATCTTGTAACCACCCCTGAAGAAAACATACTGCAGTAAGTATGTAAACAAGTCACCCAAATTTCTTAGGAAGAATCATTGCAACTAATTACCGACTCTTGTCACTATCAGGCAAAATTAGGACTAGTATTAACATGAGGGGGAGTGTTGCTTAAAAATGTAATCATGAGCTTTCTAAGAAATTAAGTGGCTTCTGCTCAGGAGCCAAAACACTTGCCCTGCATTTTCGATTCATCCCTGAGAAAGCTGCAACTGAGTTTCTTCAGATGGGTGACATCCCTCAGGCAGTTCTAAGCCCAGGCTGGCTCTGTACACATTCACAAGAGCATACCATTCCCTTGTTCCAATAGAGTTTCCCTGTCAAGTCCATCAGCAGTGACTTTATAAAGCAGAAAGTGTGTGTTGTCATCTACTTTTTAAATTGCTGATGAGAAGGCAAATTCACTTCAACATAACTTTGTGAGGTTTTGAGCCTTTAGTTCAAAGCAAAATCTCCGTGTGGTTCCTCAGAAGCTGGAAATGAATCCCTCTCTTTGGACTCAAATCCAAACACAAAACAATTTCTCTGCCAGCAGCCCAGTGACTACAGATGCTTCAGTTTCTGTGGGTTTATAGGGACCAAGAAGAGAACAACAGGAAAAGCATTTACACTCCAGTTGTTTATAAGAGGGAATTTATTGCTTAACACTATTCCTCCATAGTAAGTCTACCACATGGACTTCATTTCCAGGATTATTAAGGGTACAGAAACAAATTGTTACAAAAAAGGTCCAATGTCAAAAGAAGTCTTACCACAGGAAACAAGGCAAATTTCTGAAGGAAGTCCTGGGATTCATACTGATCAAAGTCTCCAAAATCAGCTATACAAAATGACAAATATTCACATCAATTATGTTTAATTTGTTTAGCAAAACATGCACAACTAAATTCAGTTTGCAGTATGTGGATGGTGTGCTTATGGTTCACAAGTCAAATCTGCCTTACATCTATAAAGTGTATATTTAAAAATATCTTTTTAAAAACATTAGATAGATTCATGTGTCTTGACTTGGAAAAATGCCTGTTAATAAAGTGAAAAAACAAGTTACAAACTACTTATAATATGATCTCATTTTTATAATTAAAAACACAAAATATGCTGTAATCATGTACAAGTATGCTTACTTAGCATAGAAAAATGTCAGAGAGAAACCAAACTGTTCAGAATAATGACTACCTCTAGAGGATGGAATCTGATCATTTGAATATGCTACAGCAAGATGTATTTGTTCAGAAAATTTTAGTTGTTGAAAAAAATTGGTAGTTCAGCAAAAAGCTTATGAAAAACTCTCTCTTAAAACCAAAATGACACTTGTCTAGAAATGATAAATGTCTCAATGCCTACTAATAGCTGAGGTCATTTTATTGACTCTTCTGATTACATTTCAATTCCTGAGATTACATGTCAGTTATCATATGAATTATTACTGTCCCACCAGAAGTCTTCCCAAAGCATATACATCCATATAAATATACATAGAATAGATGTGTGGAAAATGACAGAATTAAACAACTCAGAAATACTTGAGAAATGCAAAACTTTATCACTCTACAATCCAGGACAACTGTTTAAGAAACCAAACAAATGATATAAGCCTAAAGTATAAGTGATCACAGCTTCATCAACCTCATTGTTTGGCTGATCTTTCTTCCTAAAATATAAGTTGGCTGATCTTTCTTCCTAAAATGTAAGCTAGCAGTAAGTCAAGTCCTTGAACTAGAAGGATACATAGCATGTTAAATACTCTGTGTTTGTGTTTGTTTGTTTGTGTGTGTGTGTGTGTGTGTGTGTGTGTGTGTGTGTGTTTTCTCTATTTTTGGTCTATTTCTCTGTTGACATAACATGCTTATTAACCTTCCAGAAGTCTCATTTCATTAAAGTAATCCAAATTCATTTTTCCCACAAGGAAGACCCTTAGATAACAGAATAATATTTCAGTGATACATAAACACCACCATAGAAAGTCAGCTACTTTAAGAATCTCTTGTTGTTTTCATTATAACATATTTTAATCTGATAGATTTATTACATTGGTTCCCAAGCAGTGGTATGCATACTCGCAGGGGTATGTGCTACGCCATTCAGGGGTACCATGAGAAATAATCAGTAATGGTGAAAAAACAAGTAAAAACTGCAAAATGTTAGTTATGGAACAATAAATGTTAAGTTTGATTTGCCTGTTAATGGAAACACTTCAAAATTAGATCACATTAGCGAATGATGATTGGTAAGGGCGTGGCTATGAACCCTTCCCCCAAACCAATCTTTTGCCAGTCATTACACATAGTTTCAGAACATATGCAGAACAATCCATTTGTGATGTTTCTAGAACTTCCCCAAACATCTAAATACACCCATAGTCAGACTGTTTGATTAGTCTGAGTAAAAGTAAGTGTGTTGTCTTTACTCCTGATTTTTTTCAAGTAGTTTTTTTTTATTTAAATACTTGATAATTATCAACATTTAACTGTATTATGAATATTGTAAAATTAAATCTGTGGTGTGTACTTTTAGTGTAGTAATTTTTCTAACTGATTTCCACTATTTTACATTAAGATAGGCACTGAACGAAAGTGTATTTAAAAATATAAAAACAAGGGATACAATTATAGAAATGGGTTTAAAAAGGGTACACAAGTGGAAAAAGGTTGGGAACCACTGACTTATTATATTGTCAGTTATCTTTATTTACCTTGAACAGCTAAGCCTGCTAGATGAATTGCTTGTTCTATTGTACAAGGAATGTTTCCTTCCAAGATATCTTTCTTCAGCTGCAGATAATACTGATACCTATAAAAAAAAAAAAAGTCAATTTTAAAAAGTCAGTATCAGTACCACCTCCAATTGAGACAATGCATTTTACCATAATTTGGTAGAGGAGCATAAACTAGTCAAGACAGTTGTGAAGAATGACAAGAATGTCCTTGACCATATCTACACCTGCACGCACAGGCGCGCGTGCACACACACACACACACACACACACACACACAATGTAATTAATTTACTGAGTCACTTAACTGATGTTATTTCAAAGCTCCAACCATGTAGAAGACGAGGTCATCTGTTTTATGCCCTGTAAAGCTATATAATACTGTTCTTGTTAGTTGGAGAAACAGAACCAATGGGCCAGTCTTTACTTTAAAAATTCTTAACTAGTAACGTAGCAACATAAGACTTGCTTACTCTGGTGGAAGTTCCCTAGTCCTGGAAAATAAAGCCAGAACAGGCTAGTATTAAAATATGTTTATTAAATTCCCAAAAGAATAGCTGCTAAGATGTTTTCTTAATATTTCTGTAATATGGAGTTACTTCTTTTTACACTTTCAACATACAGGCACTGGTTACCAGCACAAGCTTTAGTTAAGCAGACATAGGTTAAATTCCAGCTCTCCAACTGAGCATTTTGCATGAATTTGGGCAAGTCATAATCTGTGGGTTTAAACAAGGTTGAACATATTTCAGGAATATATTTAAAGCTCTTAGAATAATACTAGAACATAGTTGGCACTCAGTAAACCATAGCTATTACCATTATTATCAGCAATCATCAACTGTAAGCCAGTCACCAGTATTTCATATTATCACATCTCCATTTTGGTAAAGCTCTACAGTGAAGATTTATTCTGCCTTCCTTTTATTTATTCACTTAACAGATTATTACTAGGACCTATGAAGCATTGTTCTAGATGCTGGGGACACGGTGTGAAATGATCTACCAACTCTGCCAGTAGTCTAGAAAGCCATCTTGAGTCCAGAATTTCTTCTAGATTTGGTGTCTGTGAGATACAACCCCATTTACAGTCCGTATTTAAATTCCCCTGAAAGTCTACCCCTTTAATTATTCCATATGTGTCCTTATATCATCCTGTTTTATTTTAGCTGGCTTTGCAGTCTCCTTTCTTTTGTAACCAAACAAGGTGACCAAAACACCATCCATTCGGATAAGTATTTAGATCCAAGTTAGCCTCTTCCACCCACAGAACCTACATATTTCCCTCAATCTCCAAACAATGCTGACAGCTCTGGGATCCTGTCAGAGAGGAAAACTTGAAACTTTCTATTAGGTAGTTCCTTTCAAGAGCCTAGGTAAAGAAGATTGTGTTTTTAAAAGTCCAGCAAGTTACCAGCAAAGTGTGTCATGTTTGCAAACAGGTATGCTTTTTATCAGACAATGAAGGATAGGACTCATAATAACTCCTTCTTTTGCCTTGACTGCCATGAAGCTCAGAGCTAAATCCAGCCCCAGCCACAGTCATTAATATCCCCATTGTTACTCTTAACTGCTTTCTGCACCATTTAATAACAGCTACCTTTCACTGATGAGAAGTTAGAACTCAGAGATTAAGTAACATGCGCAAATCTACACAGGCAGGCTGAGCTGGAGTTTGAAGCCAGGTCTGAATGACCCCAAAGCTCATGTTCGTAAATGTCTCAAATCTCTACCTGTGGATTTCTCTCATATTTATATATATTTTTTAAAGAGCCCATAGCAAACAATAAGAACTAGGGCCCAGGGGCCATCCTACTTGAGTTTAAATCTCAATTCCACTGAATACTAGCACTGCGGCCTTGGGCAAAGTATTTATTTAGCCTTTCTATGTGTCTTGGTTTCCTCATCTACAGGATGGAGATAATAATAGTATCTACTTCATAGGATTTGTTATAAGGACTAAATGAATTAATAAGTATATTAAGTGCTTGGGATTGTGCCTAACATCGAGGAAGAAACATAAGTGGGTGCTTTTATTATTATCTTTCAATAAAATCCTTTAAAGGAAGCAAGCAGGATACACACAACACACATACACACACACACATATTTTTAAAGTATTTACAGTAGAAAAAGAAACACCAAGAAATTTTACTTCATATCACATTCTGTTAACAAACAATTTTTGCTAAAACATTAGTACGTTGGTGGGGCAAGGGTGGTTCACAAATACGTCCTTTCGATATTTATCGCCAAAAGAACAAATAATTTAAAACAATGCTGTAATTAAATGTAACATGCAAACCTGAATTCAAAACTGTTTGTAAACCAAGGAATAAAAGACACCCTACAACTTAATTCTAAAGCAAACATTGCCTAAACTTGCCCTAAAGCCAAATATACTGATTAAAACTCAATAAAAATTTTATCTAAATCTTTATCACCTTATCAATCAACATTCTAATATAAAGTATTTTTACACAAAAAAATATTTAAATATTGTATAATAGATTAGATGCCCTATTTTGCACAATATGTAAAAAGGTAGTCCTCACCTGTTTTTCTTAGGTTAGGAATAGAAGGCTAATGTACAGGTAGTGACATTTTTAATTTTTCAAGTATTATTAAGGAAATTGTGAAACAAAGAATGAGTACCATGAACCCCCATGTCGTTATCATGCAATCTCACTAATCATCAACTTTACACCTATGTCTACTTGATCCTCTCCCACCTCTAGTGTTTTATAGCAATGCCAGATGTATCATAGTACCTACAAATACTTCAGTATGTATCCCTGAAAGGTCAGCTTAAACACACAAACACACACACCAACAAAATTAACAATAATGGCCTTACTACGATCTAATACCCAGTCCATGTACAATTTTTGCATTTATCGTTTTTTTAAAAAAAATCAGGGTCCAAATGAAGTCCACAGATTATATTTGATATTTCTAAATTTCTTAATTTTTTTTTTTATTTTTATTTTTATTTATTTTTTTTTTTTGGCAGGAAGGGGTAATTCCCTGGCCGGGAGTCAAACCCAGGCCGCAATTTTGAGAGCACTGAAGCCTAGCCACTATGCCACCAGGGAACCCTCTCTCTTAATTTTAAAAACAGGTGCCTCCTCTTTATTTTCATGTTACTTAACAGACAGACAAACGAAGCTGTCACATGTAAATTTTCCACATTCTAGATTCATCTGATGGTCCATTCATGGGGTCATTCAACATGTTCATCGATTCTCCTAATGGTTAGATCTAGAGCATAGCTCTCTAACAGAACTATCTGCAGTGGCAAAAATGGGATATATCTGTGTTGTCCACTATGGTAGCCATTATTGACATTTGGCCGTTGAGTACTTAAAATGTGGCTACTAAAAAAAAAAAATTAAAAAAAAATGTGGCTACTGTGGTTGAAGAACTGAGAAAGGCCCCTTCAAGGAACTTGACTTGGCTGAGAGTAGAATTAGTTCTACCCTTTTGCTGCCTGGAATATGAATGTGATAGCTAGAACTTCTCTAGAATTCTCTGACTATGAAAAGAACATGCTGAGTATGTAGACCGTAAGAAAGAAAGAACACAGGTCCTTGAAGACTTTGTGGAGCTTTCATATAAACTGTGTCATGGCTGACCTGGATTTCTTTTATATGTGAAATCAAAGATATTTAGGGTTTGGTTTTGTTTTCTATTGGTATATATAGCCATACTTAATCCTTACTGATACAATTTTCTATCAAGGTTCACCTATACCTAATCAATGTGCAGTCCTACTGGTTGAATCTCCAAGCCTACTCTCTTCCAGCCCTTCCTACAGCTAATGCTTTGTTCAGTCCACATTCTTCACGAATGCCTAGATTATAGCATATATATTCCTAACTGGTCTTCTGCCTGTATAGTCTTCACACCTCTAATCCACCTTCTCTGATGGAAAATCCCCAGAAAACGTAAGTCACTTTCATGAGCCCCCTACTTTGCACGCTATTCTAATTAGAAAATTCCTTCTAAAGTCAACTGAAAAGTCAACTTCTTCACCTTCCCTGGTCATGCTCCCTACACCCCACCCTAGGAATCCAGTACTTTAATTAAAGCATTTATTATCATAATATACTATAGTTGTTTATTTATGTGGACTGTCAGTTCCAAGAGACTATGAGCAACTCCTCCAGGGTAGAATTAAAGCATATTCATGTGTATATTTATCTCCCACAGTAATCAATATAGTTCTTATATCATACCATATTATCTCCTCAATAAATACTTGAAAAAAATGAGTTAAAGTGATCAGTTGCTATTTTTTCCTCCTGGTTTCTACTTCTCTCTTCAATATTTATATCTCAGATCTGTTTTTATAGTCCCTGCATATTTATGCCTACCACCTGTTTCCTGCTTCTTTGGTTTACCAACTTCTAATAATTAACTGGCAAACTCAATAGTTATTATAAAAAGAAAATTCCACAAACACAGCGTAGTAGCAAGTTCTTACTATCCGCATGGCACCTGGTAAGATAAGAGGTTGGACTATCAATTTTGCAAACTCACCCTAGAAAAAGTGCTACATACCTCATTGCTGAATATCACCTTCAAAGTACTGCCCTTGGGAAGCTATGCACTGACGCCAGTGCTACTCCACCCTTCAAAGTAGATTTGAAACTTTTTTCTGGAATGGCCATCAGAGCTGTCGTCATAACCAAAATCTGGCAATGAAGTTCACGCACTTGTCACAGTGTGCCTACGTTGGCGGCACTGTACAAACAACTTGGTAATGTGTCATAACCTTGGCAAGGTTACTTTGGGTATGCCGAAAGCTCTAATGCCCATTTTAGAAAGAGTTCCAAAATTGCACTGAAGGGTGGACTAGGTGCTGGCATCAGTGCACAGCTTCCCAAGGGGAGTACTTCAAGATGACTGTAGTGATATTCAGCAATGATGTATCTGGCATTTTTTCTAGGATGAGTTCACAAAATTAATTTTCCAACCTCATATTGTGCTAAGGGTAAAGTTATGAAAACATGGGGTTAAAAATCTAAGAAAATGATGAGATATGTACACAAATAACTATACCCAAAGGCTGTGACAGTTGCCATCTTATCACAAGTACCAGCAAATTCTAGAACAGTCTGGAGAAGGCAAAGCTCATTCCAGCCTGGGGATCACAGAAGCTGCACGGAGGAGGTGCCTTTTGAACTAAAATTCATAAGATGAATAGGATTCCAGTACAAAAATAAGAAAGAAAAATCTAGGAAACAAAGGTAAAAAGGCATGAGGCATGCTCAGGGCACTGGAAGTAGGCCAGCTTGACTCAAAAAAAAAATGTTAAATAGGGTTTAAAAGATAAGGTGGTGATAGATTTCAGAGAACTTTGAAAAGCAGGCTGAAGAATCCGGATTTTTAGTCCTTGTTTATTTGTTTAAAAAAAAAAAGGAATATTTAGTTTCTCTGTCCTGCTCAATATGATCTTGCCTTTCACCTCTGTCCCTTTTAAGTGTACCTGATCTTAAACACCTCACCACCTCTCCTCTCCACCCCACACTATACAGAATATAACTACTGGAGTCAGAAAACTAGAAGAATCCTGCAACACATTTCCTTGAAGCATGAACACAGATTCTGTGACTAACTTCCTTTTAATCTCTCATTTCACCGTTTGAAAGAGCAGAAACAAATCAACAGAAACATTAATGGTGACATCACTACAGGAAGAGTTCACAGCCGGGGTAAAAACATTTTCCCCCTTAATCATTCCTTTGGGGCCAGCAAACCTATAACTCATGCAACATGCAATAAAACACTCTGACATACGAATACCAGAACCTCCATGTAATAGTGTGGCTAAAAAAGGGGGTGGGAGGACAAAGTTTTAGTCTTACCTCCTGACTTCAACCTGAGTTTCACTTTAATCTCACCAGATTATTTCCTAAGAACAGTGTGGTATTTCTCACCTGGTAACCTCCTGCTGCAGCTGTGAAACCGAAGGCACGTAAAACACCACTCCGAAATAGATGGTCGGTTCCGATGCGTATTTATCCAGCTGCTTCTTTAGGGGCTTTTCCAAGTCCACCCACCGACGCAGATTTTGCTTGTTGTAGTACCAGAGGCTGAAGTAGGTGATCTGGAAAGAGGGAAGGTCATTGAAAGGGGCAGAAATGTACAAAAGGGTCTCTAATCCATGACCTGAAACCAAGTGACACCAGTCTCCTACTGCTTCGCTTCTCAGAAAGAGACAATAGCAAAATCTATAGGAGAAAAAGAGGCGAGACCTATCTACATATAGATACTTGTATTCATTTAAAAGAGGAGAAAAGTCAATTATTCTTGCAGACTAATTCTAAAACTGTACACAGGCACAAAAATGCTTTCATGCACTAGACATCAGAATGTAGGGTGCTACAAAATTTTATATACAGTTTTTAACAAAAACCATATACTGAAAAATTGTTTAGTTTTTAAATTACTGAAATACTGAATTTACTATAATATTTCATAATAACAATAACTGGGGCTACCTAGTTGAATTCTAGTAAGTGTTAATCCAACCTTTCTCTGTTCTCAAATTTGACTTCTCTGAGTAAATAAGTTCATGTAAGTATTGTAAATTCTAGTAATACTAATGTAATTGCAAAACTGCAACTCTTCTTTGACCTCGAAAGTTCATTAGATATAAATGTAGAGCAATTGCATTGCATTCTCGCTCTCTCCCCACCCCCCACCCCCCTTAAGAAAAGCTGTAGTTAAAGGAGAAAAATAACTTAAGTGTATTACTCAGAGATTTTAAAAACTGCCCGGACATTAGCATTTAGATCTCACTTGCTATGCAGTAAAACTGTTTAAATCAATACCAGCCCTGGGCTTGGTCAACCTGAAAGGGTATTACAAATGCACTTAAGGGTTGAAGTGACAGCCTCGGGCCACTGCTAATATTTACCTCAAAATCATTTATAGTAAGGGTAACTGGGAAAAACACTGCTTTATTCTAGACTCTAAAGCAACACTATCAAAAAGAATTTTCTACAATGATGAACATATTCTATATTGCTCTACATGTGGCTATTGACACTCAGAACATGGTTAGTGCAGCTGAGGAACTGAATTTTTAATGTTATTTTATTTTAATTGACTTGAGTAAATAGATGCAAGCATCTAGTGGCTACTGTATTGGGTAATATGGCTTTAGAACAGCAATAAAATGAGAAATAATATTACTCAGGCCAGTTCTTTAACCAGAATTTTTAATTATACAAACATGTCCTTGATATACATTTCATCTCATAACTTTTTACAAGGGAAGAACTACACATTTAAAATGAAGTCTATTGGGAGTTCCCTGATGGTGTAGTGGCTTAAGGCTTCGGCGCTGGCACTGTCAACGCTGCGGCCTGGGTTCAATTCCCAGCCAGGGAACTACCCACATACTACAAAAACAAAACCAAAAATAAGTAAATAAATAAAATGAAGTCTATTAATCAAATAAACTTGACAAGAGTGAGGAATGTGTCCATTTTCCCTTTCCAGCCAAACAGCTAGACGAGTGCAGGAATTAAGTAAATTGTGTTGAATGAAAGTTCTCTTGCTTCTTACTTGTCACGAAGCCATCACATATGAATGGAATATTCTGAACATTTACTATGTACCAGGTTGTTAGAAGAATTACAGCAATATCATAGATTAAATTACAAGAATATCATAGATTAAATCATTACCTAATTACTTCATGAAATAGACTCATGTGTGTGAAGCTGTAAAGCCAGTCTTTCTCCAACTATTGTCCCTGGACACCTCTAGCAGGACTACCTGAAGAGCTTCTGCAGCCCTTCAATTCTTGTGTCCATTAAAGTATGAAAAGCACTGCACTGCACCACACTGCCCTTCCAGTATCATGCAGGAGACAGTTGTATGAACCCATCCTTGAAAAGCTGCATAGAAATCAGATTTTGAAAAGCCAAACACACTTCAATCCAGCAGAAAGTCTGAGTCCTACTGTTAATTATTTTATGAAGTTGTGATTATGTTTATAAATGAATTACATGTTTTCTGTAAAGATAGAGTATATATCAAATTTAAGAAAAACAAGTACAGAGTCTGGCACAAATAACGCCCCCTTTTTAATGAGCTGGTAATCAATACCAAAATCATAAGCGTGTAATTCTGTAACATAACAGGATTGTAACTGCATTAACATAAGTACTTAAATAAGGGTGTTACTTCTTCACGTCCCTGTTTTATTCCTTCCTTGTTTTGAACTGCATTTTACAGAAAAGAAAAGGCTGGTTTAACAGAAAGAACATAATACTTAAAGTCTGAAAGTCCTGGGTTTAATTTCCAACAGTCATTTACTAGCTGTGAAATGGAAAAGTCAATCAGCCCAACTCAGTTTTCTCAAGTGTAAAAAATAAGGTGACACCTTCCTCACAGCTCCATCATGAGGAATGCATGCATTTTGCCACTAGAAAACCACTACTGTATCTTTAAAAGATTTGTTTTACTCAATTCCCTAACACCCACAAAATGAATTACAGATGCATGCCTCCAAAAAAAAAAACTTTTCTAATTAGTTGTATTTATTTGGATTGATTGTAACACAAGACATTTTTATTAATTATATTTATTTTGTGTGTTCCATCTTAGAGCTGGACTGACTGTACCATGTTTGGTCTATGACACAAACCACTGCTATGCACTTAGTTCTACAAATATTTGTTTTTTGCCTTAAATGCAGAAGTCTTGCCATCCTTTAGGATCTAAAACTACTTTGGTCATACCAATAACCAAACTTAGAAGGTCTTAACAATAATCTTTGTATACATAACTTTTAAATTTAAATAGAATTATAAAATATAGGTTTATTATGCAATTTGTGGTTGTGCCTTTTATGAACTGATCATGATATAATCGCAAGAAAATACCTGAATAATTGGCTAGTATTCTAAAAAAGGCATATTCTAAAAGAAATAAACTCTTAAAATGTGCTAAAGTTTATTTCTTTTAGCAGTACATTTATTAGTCATGTCACAGATGGATATAAATCAAATAGAAAGAAATACATTTGTGAAACAGCATCATAATTATTTTTTACATATAATATACACCTTATAAAAGAATAGCAAGAACTTTATCTAGTTATGCAAACAGCTGCAAAGAATAGATTTAGCAAATTATTTCTTGATTAGCTATTTTAGATGTAGGAGTCTAAAGATTTTGGACATTTGAACATTAACTCATTTTATACGGTAGTAATATACTTTCTTTGATACCTGTCCCTGTATTCAAGTTCTAGCTTAAAAAGTAGTTAAGACTAGCCAAAATCAAATTTATATTTTGTTAAATACTTGCAAGGAAGTATTATATCTCTAAAATTGCTGCTAGAAATGTTTGTATGTGGGTGGGTAACTAAAATCTCCTAATATTATAACCTGTAGATTCAGTGCTTTCTTAGAATTTCTACACATACATAAGTAACAGCATCTGAGTCCATGAGATTAGGATGTGTAGGTAAATTGGAGAAACAAAAAGTGATTAAATTCTCATCAGGTATAGAATTTCCTATATAGGTCCACTTTGGGGGATTTTTCTTAGACAAAAATCTTGAGAATCTGAATCATTAGCAAGTTAATACCCATCAGAAAAAACAAAGACAGGGAGGGAGTAATCGAAGACGAGAGAACACTTCCTACCTCATTCTATAGGCAAGAATTATCCTGATCTGATTTTTTTGTCTAAATTTGACCAAATTTGAGACAAAATTACCATCCAAAAAAATTATAGACCAATATTCATAAATATATGTGGTCAGACAATTAATTTCACAAACTCATCCTAGAAAAATGACACCTTACAGAGTTGTTGGTGCAGTGCTGCCAACGTATGCGCACGGTGGCAAGTTCGTGAACTTCATTGTCAGATTTTGGCCATTACAGAAAAAAGAGTTCCAAAATTGCTTTGAAGGGTGGACTAGGTGCTTGTGTTGGTGCACAGCTTCCCAAGGGGAGTGCTTCAGAGGTGACCATAGTGATACTCTGCAATGAGGTATGTAGCATTTTTTCTAGGATGGGTTCATGAAATTGTCCAACCTCATAGATGCAAAAATGCTCAACAAAATACTAGCAAAATGAATCCAATAGCACTTTAAAAGAAATACACACCATGACCAAGTAGGATTCGTCCCAGGAATGTAAGAGTGGTTCAACATACAAAAATTACCCAATGTAATGTATTATTAATATGAAGGGGGGAAAAAAGCATTTGACAAAAATCTAACACCATTTCATGATAAAAAATATTCAGAAAACTAGGAATACAACAGAACTTCTCAACACCACAGCTAATATGCTCAACAGTGAAAGATCGAAAGCTTCCCCCCTAAGATCAGGAACAAGACAAGCATGTCTATGTTTACCACTGGTATTCAGCATTGCACTGGAAATTTTAGCCAGAGCAATGAGGTAAGAAAATTTAAAAAAAAAAAAGAAAAGGGCACCCAAATTGAAAAGGAAGAATTAAAACTACCTCTATACACAGGAGACATAATCATATATTAAAAAGATCCTAAAAATGCCCTCACCAAAAAAACTGCTAGAGTTAATGCATTCTGCAAAATTGAAGGGTACAAGATAAACATGCAAAGATCACTATGAATTCTTTATACCAGAAATGGGAAATTCAAAAAAAGAAATTAAGAAAACAATTTCATTTAAATAGCCTCTGAAAGAATAAACCTTTAGGAATAAATTTAACCAAGGAGGTGAAAGGCTTGTATACTAAACAATACAAACGTTGCTGAAAGAAACTAAATTGAATGACATGGCATGTACATGGATTGGAATAGTTAATACTGTTAAGATGGCAAGACTACCTAAAGAGATCTACAGATTCAAATGCAATCCCTATATAAATTCCAACAGCCTTTTTCACAGAAATGGAAAAGTCAATTCTCGAATTCATATAGAATTGCAAGAATTCTCAAACAGCAAAAACAATATTGTAAAAGAACTAAGTTGAACTCACACTTTCTGATTTTAAAACTTACAACAAGGGAGTTCCCTGATGGTGTAGTGGCTTAAGGCTTCGGCGCTGGCGCTGTCAGCGCTGCGGCCTGGGTTCAATTCCCAGTCAGGGAGCTACCCACATACCAAAAAGAAAAAAAAAAAAAAAAAAAAAACAAACAAAACTTACAACAAGTCTATTTTAATCAAAATAGTGAACTACTGGTATAAAGGGAGACATACAGACCAATGTCGTAGAATGAAGTCCAGAAATGAAGCTACACATCTATGGTCAACTGGTTTTAGACAAGAATGCTAAGACCATTCAGTGGAGAAAGAACAGTGTCTTCAACAAATGGTTCTAGAACAACTGAAGATCAACATGCACAAGAATAAAGTTAGGCCCCTACAGTTCACATCAACTGCATCAGTGACCTAAATATAAGAACTATAAACTCTTCAGAAGAAAACATAGAGGTAAATCTTCATGACCTAGAATTTGGAAATAGAGTCTTAGATAGAACACTGAAAGCATGAGAAACAATGGACAAAAATAGATAAACCTGACTTTATCAAAACAAAGGACCAAATCAAGAAAGTAAAAAGGTAAACCGCAGAATGAAAGAAATATTTGCAAATCACATATCTGATAAGGGTCTAGGACCCAGAATATATAAGGAACTCTTATGCAACAACAAAAAGACAAAAAACTCAATTAAAAAATGAGCAAAGGACTTGAATAGACACTTCTCCAAAGAACATAAGCAACTGGCCAACAAGCACATGAAAAGATGTTTCACATCATTAGTCATTAGAGAACTACAACTCAGAACCACAATGAAATACCACTCCATACCCAGTAGGATGGTTAGAATTTAAAACAGAAAATAACAAACGTTGGTGATGATGTAGAGAAACTGAAACCCTATATACTGCTGGTGGGAATGTAAAATGATTCAGCCACTATGGAAAACAGTTTTGCAGTGCCTCAAAAGTTAAACATACAATCATTACATGACCCAGCAATTTCACTCCTAGATATATACCCAAAAGATCTGAAAACAGGTACTGAAAATACAGAGGGTGCCAAAAAATGTATATATACTTTAAAAAAGAAAAAAAATTATTAAAATTGTAATATTCAACATTACAAGAGGTGCTCAAAGTGGTTACTGTCAGCATCCAGACACTTCTGATTACAGCGAAGTGTTGCTTAAACGATGCTGACCAAAGTGCCCACTTGTATCACTGTGCATGCCGTTTCAATTTCTTCCCGAAGTAACTCCAGTGTAGCTGATTTTCTACAATACACCACATCCTTTAAGGTCCCCCCACAGGTAGAAGTCAAAAGGTGTTAAGTCAAGAGAACATGGGGGAAACTCAAACAAGGTTCTCGAATTTCAAATACCACTTCAAACAATGGTCTTACACTCCTCAAATGACAAGCATGCTTCCACCATTTTCTTTGACTGTCCTGCCTGTCACATGGTCATGCTAGCTAGCATTCATCTGATTAACACCATCTTTTGAGTGAACATCATATTATACCTTGCTATGGTAATTCAATTCAATTTCAAAAAGTAATACATAGATAACATCTCTTAAAATGTGTGTAACATCTCTTTAAATGTGTATACATGTTTTTGGCACCCCTGGTATATGTACATGCATGTTCACAGCAGGACTATCTGCAATAGCCAGAAGGTAGAATCAACTCAAATGTCCATCAGTAGATGAAAGGATAAACAAACTGGAATATACATACAATGGAATAATATTCAGCCATTTAAAAAAATGAAGCCAGATACAAAAGGTCACATATTATATGACTCCATTTAAACACAATATCCAGAACAGAGAAATCCAGAGCAACACAAAGTAGACTGGTGGCTGCAGGGGGGATGGGTGGGGCTTTTGAGGAATGGGGAATAACTGTGTAATAGGTACAGGGTTTCCTTTTAGGGTAATTAACATGTTTTGGAACTAAATAAGAGGAGTTATTGTGAATGTACTAAATCACTGAATGGTTTGCTTTACAATAGTTAATCTTCCATTATGTAAACTTTTTAACATCAGAAAAATCATAATTAAAATCAAGTACAGAACTTCAAAGCTTTATTTTTAAATGTTTAGAGAGATCAATCAAGTTCAGTTCGTTTGAAACAGTCTGAGAAAAAAATGAAACAGGAATACATGAGCCTAACTGTGAATTAATTATGTTTTCTATTTTCTAATATCTATACTTAGGTCAAGATTTTGTACAGTTTTACAACTGTCTGGCAACCCCAACTATCAGAACATAACTGAGTAACAGAATAGGCAAAAATGTTTGAGTAATGAAAAATATGTCAAAGTTAGAAAGGACGTATCCCTGACAAAGAAGAAATTTCTCCTGTCTCTTCTCTGAAACTTTTTTCCAAAATTTTACACAGGCTTTTAATGAGTTTAATTATTTGGTTATCCAATCAAAGCAGATTAAAAAATGACCAATGAAAGGAAAAGGATATATTAAATAGCATGTTGGCAGCAGCAGGAGGTGGTGGGTAATACTTTTTCAGCAAGAGAGAACCCACACATACAAACAAACCCTTTAAAAGGAAGCTATAAAGAATTACAAAGACACAGTAGTTTGGAGTTATTTATCAAGGAAACAAATAACTCTAAATATTAATTAGTCATGCATTTAATAACCACCATTGTTGCTAATAATTAGTCAGCGTCCTTTTGTTTAAGATGGATAGAGAAGTTTATAAATCTTGCCAAAGACTGGCATTAAAAGTAGTTATGTCTGGACGAAAGAGTAAGTCTTGTTTATTAGGCAAACTATTAAAGATTACTTCATTTCTCAAAGACGACTAGAAAAAAATAACATTTTACATACAGCTTTACAGTACTCCAGCCAATTGAATTGTGATTTCATTATTTCACATGTACATTCAAATATATTTTCCCTCCAAAACCATAAAGCATATTTCAATTTTTGCTGTTTTGGTACCTGTTACTCGTATTTCCCACAGCTGCCACGTGCATGGTGTATGCAGTGCAAAGAGC
Organism: Lyroderma lyra; assembly: GCA_004026885.1. Taxonomy (NCBI): domain Eukaryota; kingdom Metazoa; phylum Chordata; class Mammalia; order Chiroptera; family Megadermatidae; genus Lyroderma; species Lyroderma lyra. The sequence continues at coordinate 267,817 of PVJL010000598.1, read as the reverse complement.
TCTAGACTTACGGTTTCTTCATTGGAAAAATAAGAACATGTACCCTGCCTTCGTCACAGAGTTGTGCGGAAGTACTTTTTAAGTTATAATTGTGCTGGTAAAATTTGAAAGCAGTCTTGTTAAATTAGCGACATAAATTTAGCAGATAGGATCCGAGAAAACAGAACAAAATGAGTCAAGCATGTTTCTTCCTTGAAATATAACTGTTCAAATAAGAGTCAAACTGATGTCTTCCTTTATTTAAAGTTAGGCTTTACTGGGACCGTTTATGTTTTTAAAAAAAAGAAATACAAAAGCCTTGGTACAGACATGCGCCCACCTCCCACCCCCGCCTTGTGCCTTAAATTTCTACTATTACCAGTCATTACGTGGTCTAGGATAGTTTCCCAGAATCATGTGTATGCTCTTCCTTGAATCCAAATCTTCTGGGTTATGTATGTTCCTATATTGTTCATGGGCTTTGTTTACACATAGTAAAATAACTTCCCATGAACCAGCCTTTAGTTACTGGCTTTCAGACCATGCCTGGTAGCATTTCTTATCTAATGTCCCAGTACCTTCCCTGATGAGAATCTGTGTGGCTTCTCTTTCTCCACAGCTATGTCCATTCTCACTGGTGACCAAAGCAAGCTGACTTGACCTATGGGAAACTCATTCCAAAAGAAGCCTGTAAATAACTGAATCATTAGATTTTCTGTGAAACTTTCTCACTGTTAATATAGTTTACATTCATCATTTCTTTCCTATTTGTTATAAACAAACATATCAGTAGTTTGTTCAAAGTTATTCAATGATTTCTCCATAGCTGTTTAAAATTTTACTAGCTACTCTCCTAAAATGGTACAGATAAATGCCTGCTACATAAATTACAGTAAAAACAAGTTATGTGATTACAAAACTTGGCTTTTCAGACACAATATGGTTGACTTACTGTTAGTCAAGTGAACTAACTCTAAGTGAACTAACATTTACTCAGCGAACAAAATTGATGTGGTAATTAAGCTTTTTGTTCAGAAGAAAAGGTAAGTTATAATGTTTTGAGCTTGGGTAAAAGGTGTGTCCCAAATCACAGTCATCTAAAGAGACACCAGCTACACTAAGCAGGTCCACCTCCTGTCAAAATGTAAACCCTTTCCTTATCCCCGAGTCATTTCTTGTCTAATTATTTTAAGAGTCTTTTTTGTTGTACTATTTTTAAAGCAGAGCAGAGGGACACACAAATTAGATGGAGGGTGTTTTAAGCCACTGATGCACTGAGTTTGATAAAACTTAATCCCATATAAAACTGCAACTATAATTTTATCCTGATGCTTTTCTTAGACTAAGCTGAAGTCAGAAGACTTTTCATCAGGAAAGAGATGAGAGGAGATAACACTAGATAAAGCCCATCCCAGGCACAGATCATCTAACAAGGGTAGTTAACAAGTATTAACCTAATTCAAGCCCAGAGTGTACCTCTACCCTAAGTCTGCCATAAATAAATGAAGCATTACACTTCCTTTTAACAGATAGTATGGTGGACACATTGCCTCAAAGCAGAATATTTTTCCCTTTTTTGTTTAATTTTAATCTATTTTCTCCTATCCTTGGTCAGACAGTATGTAATTTATTTTACACTCAAGGGGATAATAGACAGTATCACTATACCCCAGCACACATGAGGACTCAAGAAAATAACAATTAAAAGTACAACTTCATTTTCTAATTATACTAAAAGTTTTACTGAACTGAATAACTGAAGTCCTCAAATGAGCAGATTTTTCTGCTGTAGTAACATTTAACTTTCAGGAAAAGGAGTCAAATGCAAGCCAGTTTTAGAGATTTACTGATAAAGTACAAGGCATGAATGGGGATCATTATGTACATTGATGAATGCTCATATCTTTTCTATTTACTATCCTGGACAAGAAGGTGCTATGAAAAACAATGATGCCAAAACACAGCAAGATCATTCTTCAAAAATTACATTACACTGTACTTTCTCAGAAAAATGGACTGATGTCTTAGAAATATTCACCTATTCATTCAGTGAACATTGACTGAAAACCTACTATGTGTCAGATGCTGTTTTGGGTGATAGGAATACAACACTGAAGAAAATAGAATAACAAAATTGCTGCCCTCAGGTAGCTTACATTCCAGTAGGAAAAGAAAGACAAACGAAATATATGGGAAGCCAGATACTGGTAACTGCTATGAAGGAAGCTATTCAATTGTGAGATTAAAACAATATTGACATGTTTTTAAAGACTAAACTAGGATTAAATGGGAAATGTTTAGTATATACAATATTTTACTACCCCAACATGATAGAAATAACTGAGATGTTACTGTACACAATTTCAATACAGGCAAAGGCTGACTGGCTCTATTTTGTACCACCACATAAAAGGTCATTTTCCTTGAGAACATATAACTGGGCGGTAAACCAAGCCTCCCATTCTTCAATCACTTTAGATAACTAGTTTGTTATCTTACAAGGCCATTTCTTAAATCCCATTGTAACAGAGGAATCCAAATTCTTTTTATTTATATCTCCTAAACTTGGGCCTTTCAGGCGCTTGCTTATTAGCTTAATTCACAAATGCCTTTGTTTTAGGACAATGAATAAATAGGAATAAATAGTAACTGTTCTCCTTTTATCGAGAAGAGAGTAAAAAGATAGATAACCCCAGCTTAATTTGGCCCATATTGCAGTTTTTATATTTCAATTAATTCACAGGGAAAATTTTTTTTTCCTGTTTCCATGGACTCAGTCTTAGTGATTCCATCTGCCCTTGTCTTACCAAAGATATTTGTGTAGTATGAGCAGTATTTTTAAAAGTTGTAACTACACAATATAAAAGTGACAAGAGCTGAATGAGTAGATTTAGGAATAGCTGCTTATTTTTCTGACATTCACTTTTGTCAGGTTAAAATTATAGCTTTTTCTCATTACATAGAAATGGTTATGATGCAATCACCATGGTGAGCCAGAAAGAGGATTTTAGAATTGTCAATGAATATGAGCCTTAATACAGTTTAAGAAAGAATCTAGTCAAAGTTAATTTCTATTGCCTGAAAGAATATTCCCAACATAGTTTTCCACTGCCTTAAAATAATATATACAGCGGCTGCACTGTTTTTAAATTAGTATTACCATGGAAGATTTAAGGATTACAAAATCAAGAAAATTACTTCTGTGGTTAAAATACTAACAGATACACATGAAGAAACTCCTAGACTTCTGTTAAAGAACTATACTTGTTTTCTCCATTAATCAAAGCTTGTAAATCATGGTTTCATCACACGTCAAATAACTCGATTCTCTACACATGTATGTATACAAAGTGGGTTTCTAATTATAGCAAATACTTCTTCCATTTCCACAAATGCTCCAAGAAAACAGTAGAGCTATTTTCTTTTTTTAAAAACAGCTATTTTCCCTTTGTAAATAATACAAAGTGCCATCTAACAAAGGGCACACTTACAGTTTTAATGGATTTTTTTAAAACTAAGTTCCTCACTGAGGACCAAACATGGAGGGTACATAACTTAGAGATATACACTCAATATTTTTTAATTATTTAAATACCATAATATCAGTTACATTTTATTCCAAAAAGTGCAATGTAAAAATACATAAGACAAGATATTTTAATTATATTTAAAAGTAGACTTGGAAGAACTAGCCATAAATATGCTCATGCTATCAAGGACAATAGGAATTACCCTGTATTCATTATCCTATATTCAAATACCTGCTATTCAAGGAATATAATGAAAAAAATCTCACTGAAAAAGAAAAAATAGACAATAAAGGTTAAACAAGAAAATCATGACCCACAGCAGAGAAATCAAAAATGGAACAATTTATAGTGGTCCTGTCCCTGTGCCCATAATTCACAGACAGCAGTGTGAAAACACTTCATGGTTGAACTGCCCTTAACAGGTGGCAGTAAACCTATGGGCACAGCAGCTAAATCACAGTGATCCCATGCCCCCAGGAAAGGCAGCAAGAACTTCAGTGGGCTCACTGGCTCACCCATGTTTTCTTGTTTGGATGCAGATTCTGACTCTAGAAGCCCCCAAGTTCATCCAGCAGCAGTGAAACAAGATAGTGCCTTGGAAAATCCCTCAGCAGGGAACTCTCCCGGGGTGTATTTCATCAGCCTGATACTTCTGGCTCTGCAAGGGAACGAGCTCACAGAGGGCTTTCTATCAAAGAGCCCTGCCCTCAACACTTCAGGCACTCCCAATGGTGTCTTGCTGAACGAAAAACATACTTTAAGCAAGATAATAAATTGTAGTAATTAAAATAAGTGATAAATATGTCAAGAGTACTTAGAACAACCTCCATCAGATTGAGGAGGCTGTACTGTACCAGGCTGTCCTTCACACACCTGTAAAATGAGGATCAGTGTCATAGTACCTCACTCATAGGACTGCTGAGAATCAAAGTACATGAAAACATTTAAAGCACTTAAAAGAGTGTCCCACATGCAGTAATATTAGCTCCTATCATCACAGTTTTCCAGTACCTGTAAATAATATAAAATGTCATCTTCATTGGTCTAGAAAATTCTACACCTAAATTCTTCCTTCACTAACAAGGTTTTATCTTTGTTAACCTTTAGTTTTCTCTCTTTTCCTTTTAAAATAAGTTATTAGAAAATACCAACATTTAGACTGCTTTTCTTTAGAATCAGTGGAAAAGCAGTAGTTGTTGAGGGAAAGGTGCTAAACCCGAAGGACCTGAATTCTAATTGGGGGCTGTCACTGACCAGTTGTCCTCACCATGCCTGCAGAGAACAGCAGTGTACAATGAAGTCAGCAATGGGGGCGGGGGTGACAGATATTATATATATAATTATCTTTAGATACAGTCTTCATTATTAAACATGCTTCATTTTTCTTTGTATCATACTGTAAGAGACGTCATAAGTGTTCTTATCCTTGTCACTCACTATTCAAGTGTAAATTTGACTTAGAAATAGGTGCCAGTAATAAAATTACAGACAAGTCAAATAAGTACTTATCTAAATATTATCTGTAAGTGCAAAATATGGGTGAATGAGAATTAAGGTGATTTTCTAGATAATTCAAACTCTAGAAGAAAGAATGTTATAGTGAGTATCTTAATTCCTAGTACTGTAGCTCTGAATTTAACTGGCTGACTTCATAACAACACCTCCGAAGGAGACTAGATTTCAGGTGCTGAGCACACGATAAGAGTATATAGATGTTGTATTAAAAAGGTGTACACCTGATCCCAGCCAGGGAACCACCCTCCCAAAAAAATAAAATAAAGTTGTACACCTGAAATGTACACCTGAAATTTATAACCAGTTACCTCCCAATAACTTTAATGAAAATTAAAATAACACCTCAAGTCACATTTCTCCAATCCTTTTTTTCCTCAATAAATTATTCTAACTAAGGAACAAATTTACCCGACGAAAAAGAAAACGGAAATGGCTAAAAAAAAAATCACTCTATGCTAAAAAAACAAAATTACCAGTTAAGACCTCCCATTGATCTAAACGAGTGTGGTTCCCAACCTTTTTCCACTTGGGTACCCCTTTTAAGCCCATTTCTATAAATTACACCCCTTGTTTTCAAAACAGCTGTTTTTAATACTGATACTTTTGTTCAGTCCCTATCTTAATGTGAAATAGTGGAACTGAGGTAATAGGTTACGAAAGAAAATTCATTGTTCTATAACTAATGTTTTGCATATTTTTACTTTCCTTGTTTTTTTTTTTCTTTTTCTTTTTTTTTTTTTGCCATTACTATTTTTTGCGTATCCCTGAACAGCCCAGTATGTACCCCTGGGGGTACGTGTACCACCACTTGGGAACTGATGATCTAGACACTGCCCTTCATTTTTGTTGTTGTTGTTGTTTTTGGTTGGTTCCTTGAGTGGGAATTGAACCCAGGCCGTGGTGGTGAGAGTGCTGAAGACTAGCCACTATACCACCAGGGAACCCCCCTAGACACTGCCCTTCTTTGGGTGGTGCACTCCATCACTGAGATAGTGGGAGGAGGAAGAAGTCAGTTACACTTCAGCTTATGTGAAACATATGTAAAGCAACCAGTACAGACAGTGCCTGGCAGTATGGCCAGCACTCAACAAATTGGTATCACTCTTACTACCATGTGCAACCATATCACATTCGAAAGAAAGAAAATCCAGAGAAGTTAAGTTGGCTTCCTTGAGTCACACAGTAGTATGCAGGGATTTGAACCCAAGTTCACCTGGCACCAAACTCTGCCTTGTAGCTTACAAAACCCCATTTGCCAACTGCAGTTGAATTGAATGGTACAAATTTCAATCTGCTGAAAATTCACTTAACTCTGAAATTAATTTATCAAGTCAAAGTCTTAGCCCATTAAATGACTAAAGGACTCAACAAAGACAAGTGTTTATATTCACAAAGCAATTACTTGTATATTTTCTTACCCTGCTCAGTTTAAGCTTGTTCAAAAATAACACAATTACTCTGTCCTATTTATACTGCACATCTTTTTGTGATCTCATTTGGATAATCCACTATAGAAAGTGGTTCAAACCCTGATTGAGAAGTTATTTCTACTAGATGCTGGCTACTTCTCATATAGAATTTGTGACATGCATAGTTTCTTCTAGAGAAATTAGCATATTAAGCTAATTGTTAAAAATTTAAATTGGCTCCTTCCCATCTTGATGAGTGAAAAGGCTGAGAAGCTGGACACTAAGGAGAAGAAACCCAAAGCCAAGAAGGCTAATGCTGGTAGGAAGGTTAAGGGTAACCTCAAGGCAAAAACACCTAAGAAATGGAAACCTGTCCTGATCCGTGGAATCAGCAGATACTCCCAATCAGCTATGTATCTCTGAAAGGCCATGTACAAGAGGAAGTATTCAGCAGCTAAATTCAGGATTGAAAAGAAAAAGGAGAAGGTTCTTGCTACTGTCACAAAACCAGTTGGTGGCGACAAGAATGGTGGCTCCCGAGTGGATAAACTTTGCAAAACACCTACATACTATCCCACGGAAGACATGCTGCGAAAGCTGCTGAGACACGGCAAGAAACCCTAGAGTCAGCACATGAGAAAACCTCGGGCCAGCATCCCTCCTGGGACCATTCTGATTGTCCGACTCGGGTGTCACAGAGTCAGGAGGGTGGTTTTCCCAAAGCAGCTGAGCAGTGGCTTGCTACTTATGACTGAACTTCTGTCCCTCAATCGAGTTCCTCTGTGAAGAACACAGCAGAAACTTGTCATCGCCACCTCCACCAAAACTGGTATGAGTGGTGTGGAAATCCCTGTGCTTATTACTTCAGAAGAAGCAACTGCTCAAGCCCAGGCACCACGAGGGCGAGATCTTCAACACAGGAAAGAAACACAAGGTTACAGAGGAGCACAAGGGTGATCAGAAAGCTGTGGACTTGCAAATTCTGTCCAAAACCAAACCTGTCCCTCAGCTCCAGGGCTACCTCTGCTCTGTTTTGGCTCTCACAAATGGGGTTCATCCTCATAAACTAGTGTTCTACATTTATTACAAAGAACCTAATTAAATTCCTGACCTGTTAAATAGAAACTCTCTTAATTGACTCTAGATATCCTACCAGTTCATTAAATAATAAATCTAAGTGACATTTATTTATGAGCAAACTGCTTGGAGAACCAAATAAGAAAATACTTGTTAAACCAGCTTTTGTGTATCAGTTTGATAGGATTTTCAGATCCACTTGTTCATGACAGAAATTGATGTTTTTATAAGCAAAGTTGTTCTGATGTAAGAGTGAGGTGAACTCTGTCAAGATGTCATCATCTCTTCTGTTGTCCTTGATGGGGATACAGTAGATCAGCTACTGAGGGATACCACTGGGGCTTATCAATAAGAACATACAAAGAAACCACTATGGCAAGAGGACATTTAGACTGTAAATACCAAGAGTTTGTGAGTTGCTGAGGACTAATGCAAGAGTGTTTGGTCTGGGCAAGGCTACCCTTTGCTGATCTAGAAGGCATTCCAAAGACCTTTGGGGCATTAACTCCTGCCACGACAAACGTGAATGTCGAATGTCATGCAGGGGACCCTTAACGAAGAACATCTCACCCATCAACACTGCACCTTCGTTCCCTAGCAGTGTGCTCTAGCAATAGCTCTATGCTCTGGCTATCAGCTCTCAGTTGGCCAAACTGAGTACCAGCTTGTAAAAGGTCCACATCAACTAAGTTTAGACTTTCTTCCTTTCAGCTCCCTTTGACTGAAACAACAGTGGTATTCATCTATCATTGCTTTGGAGTATGTTATTTTCTTATTGGCTTATTAAGAGACATGATCTGGTAAGCTACTGGCTTGTGAAATTCTCACAGTGAATCTGTGTTAAATAAATTGCTGGCAGACAGATCTGGTCTTGGAACATAATTCTGCTCCCTAAACTAAGACACCAGCATACTGTAAAGAATGGGATATGACAGGGAGTTCCCTGATGGTGTAGTGGCTTAAGGCTTCGACGCTGGCACTGTTAGCACTGCGGCCTGGGTTCAATTCCCAGTCAGGGAGCTGCCCACATACCAAAAAAAAGCAAAAAAAAAAAAAAAAAGAATGTGATATAAGCATACACCTTGTTAATAGAAAAGAAAATGTCAGGTTCAGGTAGGGTGTGTATCTGACAAGAAGGATGAAGTAAGGCTCAACAACGGCCAGGGGATTTGGTTAATGCATAAAGGAAGCATGAGTCATCCCTTCGGTCACTGAAGAACTGTCACACACATACTGCTTGGTAGGCACAAAGGTGCTGACAGGCATAGATCTACAAACAGAGGTACAATGAAGGAATCCCACTCACAACCTCCCTCTTTCCTCCTTGGAGGGAACATTTTTCTGTAACAGTAAGCTGTCCCAGTGAGGAAACGAATACCCCAAATGGCCTTTCCTGAGCTCTAAAGATAAAGGCCATTCAATAGGGCGTGTGGGGGGGGGGGGCAAGTTATTTTCTTTAAAATATGAAGGTCTTGACCCACTCACAAATATCCCATCCTACCAGCACCTTCATTCTTGAGAAAGATTTAGGAAGAATCTGTTAAACCAAGAAAAGGGGAAGCCCCTAAGAGGCTTCTAGGCTCACAGCCTGAGCTCACACAGAATTTGTGACATGCATTACTTCTTCTAGAAAAATCAGTGGGGGAGGGGGGTATCCATGAACCACCTGAAAAAGTACGCAAAATTCTGCATTTTTCATCAGATTCTCAAATGGGTCCATGACCACCACCTCCCCCCCCCCCAACTTTAGAAGCCAGAGATCAAGCAGAAGTCTTGACAGCTACAAACTCAAATTCTGGTTCTTTTGCTTATTAGCTGTGTGATCACCCAGATTAGTGGAGCAAATCATCCAACTTCTCAGAACTTCAGTTTCCTCATTTTAAAATCGAAAAGATAATGCCTAACTCACTGTGAGGATTAAACGAGATAAGGCACGTAGGCTTCCAGCACAATGAAGTTCATCCGCCCAGAAGGAGGACGGCCAAAAGATATTAAAGCTTCCAGTGTTATCAAGAGTGTAACCTGAAACTATATACACCAAGGACAGTGACAGAATTGAGACCCCTCAAAACACCATCAGTTACCTATGTCCACCATTTTGCAGCTCCACTCACAAACCTCCCCGTAGGAGCAGATATTTCTGTACAGTCATGGGATGACACTGTCATGGAAGATGTTGGTGAGAGGATCCAAGGGCCTCCTCACGTCTCCTGGGTGAAAAACCCAATACTGGGAGACTGACACCTCAGGACTAGTATCCTTACATTTATTTATTGAAAATGAGGGAAGTGTGAATAATACTCTACTACTTTAAGTAAACAGGTTTCCAAATTCTATAATAACTTCTATGATGATATGTCAGTTATTCTAAAATGCATATCTCTAAATAAAAATAATAAAATGCATATCTCCATGGGTATATGTATATAATTCCTGTTTATTTATATAACTGGTTCTTAGTTATCTAGACCAAATGAGAAAAGTAACAGATAATCTAAAAAACTAGAAAAATCCTTACCCATTCATAATTGGTTGTGGACTATAAAAGGTTTCTTTCTCTAGATGACGAAGCCAATCTAAGATTTATATTAGCTTCAGGTGGTCCAGCAGATCTAACTAAAGATATTTACTGACCTGTGTCTACATGTCAATCTCATCAGTTTTATGACATACATACCTAAGTGAATAACTATTCGGCCCAAAAGTTTAAAAAATTTCAAGTATTAGACTTTTACTTTACATAGATTTCATCTATTTTTTAAGAGTCCAAATGAAAACAGCTAGTACAGAAGGAAATGCGCACGAAATTCCTGAGGTCTACTCAGGTAACAGTCAAGATAAGGTCAGTGGATATTTGGAATACCTAAGACACTAATTTAAAATAAAACACGCTGATTGCCAATAACACTTGCTAAAGTTGCGCTTGAGAGTAAGGGCTTGCATTATATGCTCCATTCCTCTCTATTCCAGCAAATCCCTTACCCAGAAAATTTCCTCATCAGCCAGAAAACACTATGAGAAGAATCTGTTCAAAGTTCAGCAAAGTTGACACTCCCTTGATACAGCAATCTTACCTCAGGGAGTCACTAAAACCAGACTTCAAGAGAGCCCCAAAGTGAAAAAGAAAGAAAAGTCTCAAGAAAAAGATGCTTTTCTATCTCTGTTCAAAGCTTTGTAAATGTTCGACTTTCTCCAGGAAATAAAATGCAGCAAAGAAAGGCCGGTGTAACAGAACTGCTTTCCATACTTATCAATCTAAATTCAAAACAAATAATCTCAATTTTAAAACTAAGGAGACATTTATTCACCAACTATGTACTGTAAGGTACAAGGCACGATTCAAGTCTCACAGACAAAAGAGTCCTACTCTGAAGATCTATGATATACCACAAGAGAGTAACCAAGTATTAATATCAAAGCCTACAGTTATAATTTTAAAATGGGAGGCCATAGTAAGAACTTGTACATTTTGCTCAACTTTCCACCTTATTTAACAATAATGTGCTTTGGAGATTTTAGGGGTGGCCGAGTATTGACCTCAACATCAAAGTTGTAGTTACGTACATACTCCATACATGTGTATAGACAAGGGTGTGAGTTCACCTTCCCCTCCACACACACCGAACACTCAGAAACTGCTGGAAGAAAACTGTCCTCTAGAATCTAGGTTATAAAACTAACATATATTGAATCATGGCAAGAACATGGAAAAGTTACCTTCAAAAGGCTTTCAGAGTTTTATAACTTCCCTGTTTCCTTACTGGAGATTTAAAAACTTCTTTAAAAAACTCCAACCCTGCATCAATTTAAGCTGAATAAGGACCTTAAGATAAAGGAAAAGCACTCTGTTCAAAAATAATAGTTTGCAATGAATCTAATTAAAACTCCTGACAGCATGATGAAAATGAGATTATCAAACGGAATATGAGATTTTTAAAAGAATTCTTGAGAAAGGCACACCCTAAAGAAAACTATAAACCTTACTCCAAAATGTCATATAACTATTTTTTTTTTAAATCCTAGGAGTTAGATTGAGGGCAAGAGGGAAGAATTAGGCTAATAAAGAAGTAAAAAAGTAGTGAAGTTTTTTTTTTTTTGAGACCAATGAGGCAGTAACATTGTACAAATTAATTTCATCTGGCATCAAATCAAAATAGAGGTTCAAATACGACTGCCAAATTACCAAGGTATACGAAAAATTTAACAGTTTAGTAATGTAATAAATGGCCACCATATTTGTCTGTACCATAAGAACAAGCGTTCTCTTAGGAAAAGGAATAAACAAAGGTATTTACAAAAGTAAGAAAAGAGTTGAATTTGAAGAGGAGTTGGTCAGTCACCAGAGCATGGAAACTGGAGTCACAAATATTAACAGTCATGAAGGGTAACACTTATTAAGAGTTTCCAAAATACCAGGTCCTCTGCTAAATGTTTTACATGTAACACAACGCTCAAAACCACCATCAAGTACATACTATTAATATCCCCAATCTGTAGATGAAAATCAGTGCACTTGGGAAATAAAGTAGTTTGCCCAAGGTGACACAACTGACAAGTGGCAACACTGGGGTCCAAACCAAGATATTTCTGACTCAAGTGCCAAATGCCTTCACCACCCTGTTAAACAGCTTTCTGAGGAGGCAAAGAGAAGCAGTACCACCTAAGCACTGCCCAGAAAGGGGGGCAGGACTCACAAGGAACTCATCTGGTCTGGGAGGCAGCACCATTCCCTTCAGGAAGATCAGTAAGGTTTTCAGGCCCCCCCCCCCCCTTTCTCTGATCCCACACTCAACCAAGCACCTTCTGCTATGCTCTGGTTCCCACGTGGCCTGCCTACAGGGAGGGCACACAGCCTGGCCAGCAGGCACACATACGTGGGGACATGTGGTTCCACAACTCGATGTTAATTACTAAACTTGCATCCTGGTTTTACACATCATTCTCCGTGAGCTGGGGTAACACATGTTTACTCCCTGAGACGTTAGGTTTTTAAGCCTGATCACCTCACTGCTGATTCCACGATGGTGACACCACCCTATAGGAATGGTGGTGCCTAGCTGATATCCTTGTGTCTCACCACCTCCATCAAACCTCTATAAGGTCTACTTTCAAAATTAGAAAGTTTTCTAATTCTCCTTAAATTCTATAGAGACTTTTGCAGCTTCTCTAAAAAGCATTGTGAAATTCAGAATGAATGATGTACAGAGAAATTTCAGCAGCTCTCTGAGAGGCTGTTGCTACAATGAACAGCAGTATTTTCCAATGAGGATCATTTTCCCACTTTTTAAAAGTCACTTTCCACAGGGGATCCCTGGTGGTCTAGTCGCTAGGTTTCAGTGCTCTCACCACCATGGCCTGGGCTCACTTCCCGGTCAGGGAACCAACCGAAAAAAAAAAGTCACTTTCCCTAGTTCAAATATGGTGAGCTTAGAAAAAAGTTAACAATCTAAGTCAACTAAATTGGATATAAGTATAACCTTTCTGTTTTTAGTTCCTTAATGTATTATAAAATATCTCAGACATTAAAAAAAGAAACAAATATCATATTCCCACACATCCAGCTTAAGAAAAAACAGTTGAAGACCCTGGGTGTAGCATTATTTTGGTATCATTGTGTAGCCCTTATAATGGTCATTATAGACCTATAATAGTATGCAATTAGCAAGAAAAGTAAAGACTTTTTCTCCCCAAATTTAAATTTGGGCAGTAGCAAAGCTTAGCAGCCAGATCTGTACGGTATGATAATTCTGAGTTTGCTTGGTGGGGAGCATAGAGCAAGATAACATACCAATATCTTTTCTCATGATTCTCATAAGTGATGTATGGACACAAACTCAGAACAGGTGTTGCTGACTCGGGTTATTTCTGAACAGTCATTCAGTAAGATTAGGCCTGGGGCTTGAGCCATCTGTTTACATGCTACAGAGCACAGCTCCTGAAACATGGAGAAGTTTGCTATACAAACTAACTTTCTAACCATAACTGTCATTAAACATTAGAACTGGTAGGACAGCCTGCCTAGGAGCAAGACATTTTCTAGGGACCTCATCTGTTCGCTCTCAAAGCACTCTACCCTTCTGTTACAAATCAGCCTCATTATATACCACAGCTGTATGAAGTCGCTTGTTCCTGTGTCTGATAACCTCAAACAAGGGATTACAACTTCTCTGGACTTCTTGACAGAGAAAGAAGGCAATGCCTGTGGGTTCAATTCAACCCTGTATTTACTGAACACATTCCATGCCTGGTACTCTGGGTACGAAAATAAATTAACCACAGTTCCTCAAGAAGTTGACTCTGTAGTAGGCAGACCTGGTGCATGAGAAGGAAATTATAGGAAAAAGAAACTAAAATAAGAAAAATGGATGAAGCAAGCAAAAAAGATAGAATAAATGCAAGTAAGCAGGAGCGGTCGCCGAAGCCAGCTCTCCTGGTTTACTTCTTCCTCTCTCCTGTGGCTGCTCCATCTCTTTCTTGCCAAGGCTCTCCCTCCTCAACAGTGAGCGGGGGTCTGCTACATCTTTTTTTTCTCTCCTGGACAGCTTCCCCCTTCTCCCAGCTTTGATTAACTGACCTCGGCTGATGATTCCAAAATCCCTTTCCTCCAGCCTGGACTCTCATCTGAGCTCCTGACCTGTGTATGCCTCTGGTTTGCTCAACATTTCAACCGGCATTTCAAAGTCAGTACTTCCAGAACTGAACTCACTGCACACCTCTCCTTATCCCCCTCAAACCTACTCTTCCTTTTATGTTTCCTCCCTCAGTTATAGTCCCCACCATTTACCAGAAACCTGAGTGTCAACCTGGACCCCTGGCTAGCCGTTCTGCAACACTCGGTAGGTAGGTACTGAGTATCTCCAGATTCCACCCACTTGTCTTCATCACCATCCAAATCGGGGTGCTCACCAGCTGCACCAAAACTACACCTTTCTAGTCATTCTCCAGAGGGCACACTCTTCGCAAATAAGGAATTATACCTTTCACTAACTTCTCTGTTACTTTTAGGAAAAGCCCAAATTCTCGAACAAAATGCCAGAACGACATGGCCCCTGTTCTCAGCCTTTCCTCTCCCCATATTTCAGGTTCTAGGTAGATCACCTGCCTCAGTCTTTGGCCCTGTTCGGTTCCTTTATTGGAAGTCTTTCCCAGCCCAATAGGCCCACCCTGCCCCATCCTTCAGGTGCCAGCTCAGACATCACTTGCTCTGAGCTTTCCCTTTGCTGCCCTTCCCTACTGTCTATAGCACCCTATTATAGCATGGACCAGGCCTGTTTTCTTACTAGAGTCGATACTGCGGTGAGCTCCTAATACATATGTGCTTGGCACTTCATAAGTCTTCAGTATTGAATATCAAATGACTGGATGGTCACCAGAGGCACAGTTTATCTACCCTTGACTTTTTATGAACTACATCATCAGTGGGATTCCCAGTTAGGAGTATAACACAGGCATTTATGTGGAATGACCAGTTTCTCCAACTTTCTCTTATTGTAGAACAAGGCAACCAAAGGCGGGAAGGGTCCTAGTTTAACTAGAGCGCTATTCTTCACAGGCCTTACGTAGCATTTTACATTTAAGACATTGTGTAGAAACTTGAAGACTCTACAACTTCCTACTGACTAGATTAGGGGTTTCCCAGGGCAAACCTCCTGATGATTACTATAACAGACTACTTATTAGAGCTTGGTTTTACATGCGCGTTAAATCACACAACCAGTCTGAGGGTTAGGCACACCACTGTTATCCCCATGGCTCAGATGAGAGAACTGAAGCCCAGAGAGGTCCCATAACACACCGAAGGTTAAACAACTAGTTGGTGAGGAAACCAAAATTCACATTCAGGCAATATGTCTCTAGAATATTGGCCTGGCCTGTGGAAAATCATGGATGTCGAATGACCAAATAAGGTCAGTAAACGGTACCCGATCGGGATGACCTATTTGGGATTATATTAGAAAACAGGAACTTGATAATCCAAAATGCATTCATATTTGGTTTTGAATTACGTTGTGGGAAAATATACCAACGTATTCAAAACTCAGGCACTGTTCATTCTCTTATGGAGTATCGCCAAGGAAAGACTTGTTCTGTATCTGTTCCTTCCTCAATGGGAGGGTAGGCTTGGTAGCTCAACTCAGAAGTCATGGCCAGGGACGTGCTTTGAGAACCCACAGCCAGCATGCATTCAAGTGGCTGGGCAGTAAGGAGTGAAGCTGGCCCGAGAAGCCAGCGGCCTTCTTTGCAGCTTACCTCCCGCAGTTCCAATCTTTGGGCCACAGCCTCCAGGCTCTCCTGGCCGGTGCTCTCCACAGAGAGTGTGAACTCCACAAACTCATTATTGAGCAGCTGGATCCGGGCAACCAGGCAGCTCTTGCTGGACACCGTGTAGCGCCGGGTGCGTTTTAGTTTCAATCCAAATGGCAGTGGCATCTTCTTCTTCTCTCTTCAAGAGTGGAGCGGTCGAGAGAGAAAAGCACCACCTCAGTGGTGACTGAGGAAGAAGGTGATCCTCTCCTTCCCGGAGGAGTACTATGCGGTCTCCAGCTGCTCACCTAGCAGCTGCTGCCTCCATTAAAACGCAGCTGAGGTGAAGGGAGCATCCACACCAGGGCTGAAGAAAGAGGAACACCGGTCACATGTGCAATGGCAACTGTGGACTTCGCTTTTGAAAATAAACATCAAGAAAGCTGTATCCAACGAATAAGCTTTCCCTCTGCATCTGGAAAAAGGAGGCCTTACCTAACAGGATCTGGCAGGCAGTGGGAAGATTATCATCAGCAGGATTTGACCCAGGGTCAGACTCCACCCTCACTCATTCCTACAAACAATGGTTAACAACCACCTGTGGCTGTCTTCAGGAGTAAATGAGATAATGACTGGCACTAATATAACCCCAAATTTTGGAGCTAGCAGTAGTGGTCCTCTTTATAGTTTAGGTAAAGTTTTGTTTTTTCAGAGTTCACTCTTTTTGACTCCTCAGTACTCCAAAGTCAGGGTTCTTTAGTCCTTAGGTGAGATTAACTACAAAACAAAACACCTCAAAAGAGCTATGTTCAAGTCTCAGTCCCAAAGGCAAATTAACCCTGAACCTAAAGGGGAGGAATAATCCCCTCTACCATATGGCAGCTGTGCAAAAGGTTCAAAGGCGGTGAAGCGCTTAACAAGCATTTGTAGAGAGCCCTCTAGGTTTATAAATATTTACGTACCAAATTTGGTTTATTTCTAAACAAATGATAAAAGAGCCTACAAATCCTTGTTATCGGATAACCACTGGAAGCATGTAAGTTCTGAAAAGTTGGCCCTGGTACCTCTCAGGATGGGGACACCTGAAGAGGGGGTGGGCCTTCGCCCAAGCCACGGCTGGGAAAGACCTCGATTGCAGTCCACCGGTGGACCACCAAGCAATTTGGGGGTGACCGCCTGAAAAGTAAAGCAGCTAGGGGACCCCGACACTTGGAGAAGTTAGCCCTTGACCTGAAAAAGTCTGCCCAGGCCTGCCCTAAGCGGAGCCCAGAAGAGGAGGCGGGCAAGGCCTTAAACGCCATACTAGGTTAAGGGAGGGAGGACGAGGCTCAGCAAACCCACGAAGCTAAGGGAACAGGGGAGAACTGGGGCCCTGACTCCTCTCGCACCCCCCCTCCGCCCCCCACCCGGAAGGGCAGGCAGCGTTGCCTGGCCAACGTGCATCCCCGGAGGCCCCGGAACCCTCCGCCCACCCCGGAACCCTCCGCCCGCGGATGCGTTTCCGCACGGACGCGATGGGAGAGGTCCGGCCCGGCTGCTCCCGCGGGGAACTTTTAAAGCACCGAACTCGCGCCCCCAAGGGCTGTGGGGAGGTCGGGGCGCGGCTCGTTTGATTCCCGGTTTGGAGACTCGGGACTCCAAAATACGCCATTTACAACGCTTGGATGGTAACTTCTGGGCTGAAGCACAATTGTGCGTGAGCAACTGGGGCTTTTTTACATTAGCTGGATTTCTCATCCCGGATATTTCCATAATCCCGGGATAGTTCCCACCCTCCGTTTCCTGCTGAGCAGAGGCTGCCCCTGAGGATGCATGGTTCAACGAGGCCCCCTGGTGGCCGGTTACCCTGAACTTGGGTCGGGAACCGCACGGAGGGGCAGGCACAGAACCCAGGCCTCGAGAAGCGTCTTTTTCAGCTTCACACCGGGATGGGCAGAGCTGGGAATCGATGACAGATTTCTCATTCCCAGCCCTCTTTTCCGGTCTCCTGACTGCGTCTCAGCCCCAGAGGTGATGGGCACTTAGGGTTGGGGGATGGCAGAGCTAAAAATTAAGGGTTAGCTATTACTAAGTTTTCCCAAACTTAATATTTGGTAATTCCATTCCACAAAAGTGTATTGCATCTCTGAGGACAAGGCAGTAGTGTTGTGGGCACTGTGAGAAATCTAAGACGAATCTAAGCCGTGGCTATCCTTAAGGAGATTACAAGCATGCTATAATTACATACAGAGCTGTATCTCTAATAAGGACCCAACCATGGTTTTCTTTGTGGTTTTTGTTTGTTTTGTTGTTTGTGTTTTGGTTTTTGAGCTCTGGTTATCCCCAGATACCGACACCCCCCCCCAAAAAAAAAATAGTTAAAAGCAAGGAATTGAGGAAAGCCAAAGGAAAAGAGAAAACTAGAACTACCTAAGGCACTGTGTTAATTAACAGCATCTGCTAAGTGCCTTCTGTAAGTAAAAGCTGCATACTAAGGAGGGAAGTAGAAAATAAATATTATAAAATGATATAGTCTTCACTTGCAGTTTTCAATGCTTTTTACTTATGTCAGATTATTATCTCAATAGATGAGACAAAATGAAAGAAAAATCAAGAAATGAGCCAGTAGTGCTGGTATAAATTTAAAATACTGTATATACATAACTATATACTATTTCATGAGATGAAATGGATTTAATTTTATATGCAATTTATGGGAGGAAATAGGGCAGATTAAGTAGTGTAGATGAAGAGACAAGATATTGCATATATGTAGAGGAAAGATGAATATTTGTATTAAGCGTGTTCAAATATGGTAGTTTCTTCACTACAAAGATAGAACTATGCCTTGAAGGCAGTAGATAGGACACAATATAACTTAATGATTAACTTGAGCTTTGATTAAGCAAACGCAGAGTAAAACTTTCAGTTGTCCCTGAGATTTGAAATGTCTTACAGCATCAGTAACAAAAGCCAACATGTTCTTTTTATTATGGTAGATGTTCTAATGTAATTGAAAAAGTTAAAGGTGTGTGTGTATCAGGTACATTTTTCATCCAAGATCTATCCATAAAACCTTTTTAAAAAGTAGGGGATTTTGCTTATTTAATAAAACCTACTGTGTTAAAATCATGTTCTGCTTAATTACAAAATTATCAGTGATTTACACGTTACTTTCAGTTAGGTACAATATTTGTCATTAAATGTCTTAAAAATTATAAGTGTTTGAATAGAGGAAAAGAAATTTCGTATGTTTTGGGGGGTCTGGTTCAGGTGTAAAATTTTTTTTTCAGGTGTAAAATAATATGCAATAATTTGAAAGCTAGTTGGATCTGGAATTATAAATTGCATAACTACTAAACAATTCATAATTAGCTTTTGAAGGCATAAACTAGGAGATACTTTGTTTCTCTACAAAACCATTGTTATGTAATAAGAAAATAGATACATATTAAATTCTGTTCAAGTTTCAAAAGACAGTCTGAGATATTTGTGAATTCATTTTAATGTCTTTCTCTTCACATCCCCTTTCAAAAGTTCCTCAAATACACTTTAACTCTGAATTCTGTAGCTTCCCCTTTGCCGCTAAGGTCCTCATCAGATGTGATTTTGCCAATGATGCTTTGAAATAAAATAATCAGTAAAAGAGAGTACACGACATTTTCAGAGTAATATGTAGATCTATAGCATTAAATGTGTGTTTCTCGTGGACCATTTATGCGTAGATACTCAAGAATAAAATGTCCTAGAAACAAAACACAACTCTTTTTCAGAGTAAAATTACTGTCATATCCGACACTCAAAAAAAACCTATTAGCAATTAGGCATACAGTGGTTGTCACTTGGAGCACACTAAGTGTTTTGAATGTTTGAGAGCATACGCTATTATTATAAGGCACTCTCAGCAAAAAAGAAAATAAGACGAGCTTGCCAAGAGCGGTCAATCTAATCAGGATTTGCAGAAATCACAAGTTGAAATTTGTAGACGCAAGAATTCTTTTTTCCAGTGTAAACACTCTTTACTCCAAAAACAAAACAAGTCATCACCAAACAGTCCTTCCCTACTCCCCCTTTCGCCAAAGTTATCTGGCAAATTTCGTACTTAAAATTCCGAGAGGCACAAGAATGCCTAAGACTTTTAAAGCCGTGATCCAGTATTAAGCCGCCAACAATCAGCCTCGGAGTTCAGAACAGACGTTCAAGACGCCCTTTAAAAATTATTCAAGTAGATCACAGAGAACCTGGAAAAGAAGACTGACTTCTCTCTTTGTTACGCTCCTGGCAGCGCTCCGTAGTGGGGACCCGGACTCCCGGGCTGGCTTGACGCGCTCCCGGGTCCCCGCTGGCGGGCACACCCCACCACTCGGCCCGAGCGCCCGCCCTCCGCCCACCGGCCGGGGCCCCGCGCCCTCACCTGCTCCCGCTCCCGCATCCTCCGCGCCGCGCGCCCCGCTCAGCGGCCCGCCTCCCGGGGCCCCGCCGCGCGGCTGCCACCGCCGCGTCCGCACCGCGGCGCGCTCATGGGGCTCGCAAGCCTCACTTCCTGTCTCCAAAAACTCGGCCCGCAGACCATCCCCCTGGGCAGAGTCCGGCGGCGGCCGCAACAGGGGGGTGGGACCGGCCGGCGGGGAGCACCGCACAAAGAAAGCGCGCGGGGGCCGGGGCGGCAGGAAGGCCGTCGGACGGGCACGGGACGCGCGGCCAGAGCAGCGGAGCAGCCGGCCCGGCGTCCCTCCCCCTGGCTCGGGCGGACGGATCCGGGGAGGCGGCGGCGGCCCGTGACCTCAGAGAGTTGGAATGCTGGCGGCAGGGCGCGGGGGAGGCGCGGACAGCTGCGCCCGGCCGCCGGGGAGGGGGCGCGCCGCTTCTTTTTTTAATCATATGACCACTTATTTTAAGAGTTTCCAAATAAAGCTAGGCTTTTAATAAAAATGAAGGGAGAGGGATATTCGTTCGGTTCCAGGTAAAGGGTTTTTTATTCCTGGGTTAAGTGGTCTGTAAAATGCTATTATTGCTGGAGTTTTTCGTTTATATTTTTCTTGTACTTTTCTGAAAACAATTCCGGCATTCTGTTTCTTCCTCCCATGCTTATCACGTCTAAGGATACATCCCATAAAAAAGGAAAAACACTAATGAGTACTGGGTGGGTTAGTCCCCTTTCTCCAGAAACGGTTGATAGGCCTCAAATAACCTGTCGGTCCCCCCACGCCCCCAAAAAAGGCTGCATGCATATGCAATACAAAGTTACAGCTATTAAGGATGAGAACTCCAGGGTCAAGTAGTCCGGGTTCAAATCTCAGCGCCAACACCTGCTACCTGGATGACCCAGTGCGAAATTTCTTTCTTTTTTTTTTTTTTTTTTTTTTTTTTTTTTTGCTTTTTGGTATGTGGGTAGCTCCCTGACTGGGAATCGAACCCAGGCCGCAGCGCTGACAGCGCCAGCGCCAGAAGCCTTAAGCCACTACACCATCAGGGAATTCCCCCGAAATTTCTTAACCTCTCTGTTCTTGCTTCCGCCCCTATAAAATGAGAATAATAATCATCACTGTCCGGTAACGTGTGGAAAATATATGTGAAGTGCTTCATTTATACTTCCAGACCCTACTAGCAATGGTTAAGTTTACACAGTATTATTACACTGCATTATTACTGTATTGCAACAATAAACCCAGGAATAAAACTGTGTCACCCTAACACCATCACAGGAGGGCATCTGATCTTTACTTGGCATGTGGTTTGAGTGTGTGGAGCAGAGAAGCTTTTAAATGATTTTTTTAAAATACTGTTGTTTCTGGAAAGGTTTTTGTGGTACGTCTCTTTTAGATCTCATTTTCTTCCTCAACAATTAACAGACACTTAATTGAGTGCTAACTATGCCTCAGTCATGATCCCTGCACACAGAGGACTCTGGTGGGTGAGAAACACACCTACTCACCGTAGGTATACAGTACAAACGGGGCCTAAGTGGTGAGTGCCATCAGAGAGGTATGAGTGCTACAGGAGAACCAAACCTGGGTGAGGTTCAGGTTGGGTCACGGAGCTAAAAGCAAGGGAGATTACATGTGTTTCTAATGAGAAAAAAAAAAGTATAGATTCTGGTTGTAATTGATACTTCAACTGGACATTATGGCGGGGGGGGGTCAATTTGTGTGCGAGGAAAGAAGAGACATGAAAATGAGTCATTTTTCTGGTCTCCTAAATTAGAAAAACTGAAATTATGTGTGATTCCTCTCCCTTTCTCATCCAGCCTCTTATCAAGACCTGATCTTTCCTCCTTTGAAATGTCACATGAATTCTTTGTTTCTGTTCCTCAGTGCGCCAACCCATTCTAATTCAAATGCTCCTCATTTTACACCTGCATGACTGCAACAGGGGTGGTCTTGCTTCTGGTTTCTCTGCTCTCTCCTTTCCAAGCTAATACGAGGCTTACCTCTGCCTTGGGTTTATCACTCCCCATGGACCCCCCAAGGCTAAGCTTTTCTGCCTGACCTTGAGTATCTTTCTGCAGGTAAACTGGCCTCAGTTTCTTGCACCATCTTAATTTCCCTCTTCCCCTGAGTGCCCCATCAAGCTGCTTCTCTTGACTGGTAGCACCTGCTGCTGCCGCCCCTTCCATTTGTCTAGCCTTCCGCTTCTCTCCAAACCTCAATGCAAGGCTCTCCCTGCTTCCAAGACAGCTTTCTATCCACACCATTCCACTCTGATCGCCACACTTGGCAAGGACTTTAAAACTGCTTCATGCAGCCTTCTTTTATATCTCCTAGAATTCCTAGGACACTACTGGGCAGAGAGTAGGCACTAAATAAAAACGTGTTAATTGAATCGGGAAGAAAATAAAAGAATTTTAAAAATAGAAAATGATCCTAAAACCCAAGCCATGTTTTAGACAGCTGAGTTGAACTTCCTCCTGCATCCTCTACAAGTGCCATTTGCTGACCAGGTACTTTGGCTCTCTTTGCCCTCAACCATGTGAATTTGACAGTAAATTCCCCATGAGAGGCCACCTGATCAACCCCTTCCAAATGCTAGACAGGAAATTATTCTTGGCTTAAGTTTGTATGGAATGAAGTGACGTGATTTTGTATGGTTCTATCCTAAACGATACAAAAGGTTCTAAGTGAAAAGCTGCCAGACACCAGGTCTCCTCCTGCGGAATGAATGACCACTGTTTTGCAATCCTATGTATCCATCCAGAGTCATTCAGATCAATAAGCAATTACATAAGTGTATCTTTTTATAGCTTTACATCCTCTTGTTACTGGGAAAGTGACACAGCATAAATACTTTTCACGTCAAGGCAATTCTTATTAAATAAATTTAAATTTAAAGAGTTATACTAAAAAGATGCTTTCAATAAAAGGGAAGGAAATTGTGATTTGGGTGATACATTAACTAAAATTTTCTTAGGCATAATTAATCTGCTTGAACAGCTTAGTGAGTAACCATTGTACCTCGCTGTATAAATTAGATCCAGTGCAAGAATCTAAAATGAATGACTACCCGACCCCATCAGGATAAGGATGCCTTCGGGGAGAGGGTAGTGGGGGTGAGAGCTGAAAAGGTGAAATCTCCTTTGGTCTCTGAATCCTGTGTGTTCCGTGGACCATACTCCACAGCACCTCAGGGGCAGCACTTTTTCAGTTGCCAAAGATCGAGAAGTTAGCGACAAGATTTCCCTGAATATCAGAAAAATGATGGTGCTGGCAATCTAATCTGTTTGCACAAAGAGACATGAAAATGAGAAAAGTACGTCAGCCTCAGTAACAAAAGGGACTGCTATGACTGTAATTCCCAACCCTTCGGGCTTTTAGTCCATGGACAGACATGTCATGAGATATTTACTATTGAAAAAACTTGTCCAGTCACCCCACATGCTGCAAAGGAAAAGGTAAATAAGATGTATGGTCCTGTCCTTAAAGACTCAGCATGCAAGAAACATGTGACAATCTTATTGCAATACCGTAGGCGAATGAATATACTAATCTAAGTGCAGTGGTAATGCCTGGTTTCTCACTGTGATCAGCTTCTGGATGAGTCTGGAAAGACAAATAGAAGTTCACTAAGCATTCAAAAAAAATGAGAAAAGCATTCCGGGCTGAGGGAACCAGCCCCAGACCCCCACCTCTGCCTACCCCCAACACGTACTTACAAAGGCTCTGCAATATCCAGCTGAATGCTGCCCCAAGAGGGGGCTGGAGATGCTGGGGGACCAGTATTAAGAGGACTCAGGGCTCCATGGAAGTTGGGGTTCATACTCAGGCCTCTGTGACTTCAAAACTTATACTCTTTGTAATTATCTCTCTTTGAAAGACATCCTGGGGTCCTCCCAGCGAGCTCTGTGGTTCATTGAAATCTAGTCCTCATTCTGTCCCCTAAAGCAAGATATGTCAGTCTTCCTGAACTGGAGAGACCTTCCATGCTGGAAAAGAATTCTCATGGTCCTGCTCAGTCTTTTTCAAGCCCAATACCCCTTTAATGGTTTCTCTCGGGGTAACATCAGGATCGTCTTCCTCTGGATGACAGGTAGTTTGTGAAGCTGCATCTTACAGCAAAGCACTGGAAACAGTGTCAGCCCACTGGGCACCATTGGTTTAATGGGGTTGCCCCCTCTGTGATCCAGACACTGTAACTCCTGAGCTCTAAATGTGCAAGTTCTTAAGCAGTCTGCAGGTCTCATTTTCCATAGTTTTAAATGGATTATCCTGAAAGTTAACTCTTTCTTGAATACACTTTGAATATAAGTTTCCCTATTATGAATACATTTTAATGAAAACAATCTCTATTCTTTTGAACATGTTTCAATATTATCTAAATATTGACTAAGCATTTTGTACCCAGGAATGGTATTAAAAAACATGGGTTTTCATTCTCTGAAATGGGGGCTAAACAAATGGAAACAATGTACCTGTGAGTGTCATGAATATAGGGAGCCAGCCTTGCTCATCTCTGTGCTCTCACTCCTAGAACAGTATCTGGCTCAGGGCAGGCATTTAATTTTTAATCAACAACCATAGTGCTGCTATGAGGCAAGCAAAGTTCACTATGCTTCTCAAATCCTTATTTCATCGTCATAATAGCCCAAGGAAGGAGAAGCTGGTATCACACTTAAGTCACAGATAAGGAAACTGAGGTACAAAGAGGATAAACAACTTAACTTGCCTAAGGTCTCAGAGGGAGGAGCAGAGCTGGGATTCAAACCTAGACAGCCTGGCTCCGGTGTCCTGGTTCTCAGTCATTCTGCCCCGCTGCCTCTCATCAATGTTGAATGAGAGTACATGATCACTGAATTTATCCATGAGGAATGCTTTTGCAATTTAGTCATTAATTTATTGTATCTTACAAATATTTAATAAGTGCTTACTATGTGTCTACCATCCTGAAAGACATGCTGGAGAAACATAGACCTACATGGAACTTTTATTTTGTTACTGAGAACACATACACAAACATACACAAATAAAATAAACATTACTGAGTATATTGTGTCATACTGGTAGCTCCCACATAGATGCTATAGGAATTCAGAAGGAAAAAAATGATGAGATGAGGGACCACGTGGCTGACAGACAGTAGGTGGCCCCATGATTCTCGACCCTGTTATTTACACCCTGTATTATCCTCTCCTGTGAGTGTGGGCAGCACCATTGACTTGCTTGTAGCTAATGAATGTGGCAAAGATCAAGGATTTTTATGGATGTAATCAAAGCCCCTAATCAATTGATTTTGGGGGAGGGGGTCAGGCCCTGACTTAATCAAGTGGAAGTCCTTAAAAGAGGGACTGGGTCTTCTTTGAGCTGAGAGACTGTCTTTGAGGGCTTGATTAAGTGAGCAGCCACATTGGAGGAGCCCAAGACAAGGAAGTGTGGACAACCTCTAGGACCTGAGGGAGGTGCTGGGGCCCTCCCTCATAAAGTTGCAAGGAAACAATTTCTGCTAACAACCTAAATGAGCTTGACAGTGGCTTCTTCCTCAGTTAAGCCTCCGGATGAGAACACAGCCTGCCTGAAACCTCATCTGCAGCCCAGGGAGACGCTGAGCGTAAGACTCATCTTAAGCTGCATTCAGATTCCTGCCCCATGGTAACCATAAGATGATAAACCTGTGTTTTAAGCTGCTAAGTGTGTGGTCATTTGCTAGGCAGCAACGGGTAACTAAGAAAGACCACTTCAGGAATTAGTGCATAGTGGGGAGAAAGGAGACCTGTTTGCTTACCCTGATGCCAGGATTTTGTGATCAGGAGCAGGGAGAATTAAGCTATTGATAGAAATGAGTAGAAACCAATCGGAGTGCCGGGAAGATGATGTGCCGAGTTTGGAGAAAGTACAAATGCCTGTAGTATCTAAAATTTGGGAGTGGGGGTTAGGTAAGAACTCACGGCTGATGGAAATTTTGGTTATTTTTAGCATATGGTTAAGTGTTGATGTCTTGAGAATAAAAAGTGTTCAGAGAAAAAGAGGCAGGAGGATGAGGACTAGGTCTTGGGGAAAGGCCTCCATTGGGCCTGTAAGAAGAAGCGGAACTAGACCATGGTAATGTTGGGTCACAAAAAGGATTCTGTGCATAGCGGATTCATTCTGTTGCGCAAGATACTCCCTTTTCCCTCCAAGTGGACTTACAATACAACCGCTAGCAGGCAGTCTCTATTTTACAGGTAGAAAAACAGGACTCGAGTTTAAATATCAAGAGCAATATCAGTAAGTGAGGGCTGGCTTCGAATTCGATCTCACACCAAAGCTAGGAATCTTACCGATGCACATTTCATTCATCCATATTTTCCAAAGGAGATAAAATGAGTAAGTAGGAGCGAGGAAAGGGAACGAGCAGCTCTACAGGTGCCCAGAGAACAGAGAAGCTGAGGCCAAGGGCACGCCGCCGCTCTTTGCTGTTAGCAGCAGAGGGCGCCAAAGCGCAAGCTTCGCGGGCCCAAGTGCGCGCAAGCGTAGGCGCAGGCGCAAGCGCAGGCGCTCTTGACGCGTCTCGCTCTGGCACGCCGGGACGGTGGGGGCGGGTCACGCAGAGCGTGGAGCCAGAAGCGGCGGCGGCGGCGGCGGCGCGGCTGGGCTGCGGAGCTGGCTCCTGGCTCCGGCTAAGGGAAGCCACGCGCAGCAGTGCTGAACTCCCAGCCGCCGCGGAGCCATGGAGATCGGCACCGAGATCAGCCGCAAGATCCGGGTGAGTCTCGTATCGGGCAGGGGCGGAAGCCGGGCCTCGGCGGGCGCGCGGTTGTCAGGAGTAACGGGGATGGTGGGCCCGGCCTGGACGCCGCGGCCTCGTCGCCGCCCAGCGCTCCTGACTGGCCGCGGGGCCGGTGAGTGGCGCCTGTTGGGCTGGGCCGCCTTGGACCTGGGCGCTCACGCGGCTTCAGAGAGCGCATCGGGCGAGTGGGGCCGCAGCTGATAAAGTAGCCGCGGGGAAACGGAAGAAGGCGTACGTAGAGGGCCCGAGAGAGCCACCCACAGCTGCGCAGAGAGCCATTCTCGGGTCGTTGCTAGAGGGGGCCGCTGCGGGGGAAGGGGCCGCAGTGCCTCCCCGCCCCCACCCGGGCGCTGAGAGGGGCAGGAGGTATGCTCACCCGCAAAGTTGCGAGTCGGTTCTTTTCCAAAGGCCACCTATCTCACATGCACGTTTGTTTTTTTTTTTCCCTTCAGAGTGCCATTAAGGGGAAATTGCAAGAATTAGGAGCTTATGTTGGTAAGTTGTTTTGCTGTTGTTAGCCTAATAGAATTTAGAGTGTGCAGCTGATTATAAATTTTAGTGAGTGCTTTGGAGAGACCTTTTTCTACTTTTAAAATGTGATACTCCCTGGATTCTTCTTTTCTTTACCACCTTTTTATTGAAAGCTCCCTGTGCAACTTTTTTTCGCCCCAAATTTCCTTCTAATATGGTGTATTGGAATTGTTTGGCTTCCTCTGTTGAGGTTCTGTCATATTTTTATTGTTTTTCCTATTTTCATTACTTTTCTCTTGAACTTCGGTTTTTCAGAATTAATTTGCATATGAATGATGATTTCTGGTATTTGCTTCTCATGGTTCAGTGAGTTTTATTTTTAGGTCTTTATTTTTTCCTGTTTCTTTTACCTTCTGACAGTAAATACGTCCTCTTTTCTCTTTGTGCTGTATGGTTTATAGTTTGAGTGTTTACGCTGGGCCAGGCACTGTTCTTAACTGTTGTGTATGCATTAGGTCATGATAATCATCAGGAGAACACTGGAAGGTAAGTGGTAATATCCCCAGTTGTGCAAGCAAGGATACTGAGGCCATCACAGCTTACTTGAGCGAGATTGAGACATGACTCTGTTTGGCTTCAAAGCTGGTGCCTCATATAAAATTAGTTATCACTTATGGACAGTGGTTCTCAAGGTGCAGGAGACCCCAAGGGTCTCTAAAGTCAAAACTCTTTTCATATTAATACTGATGGGGTACCTGCCGTGTTCACTGTGCTGACATTTGGATTGTGCAAAAGCAGTGGTAAAACGGCTAGTATTGTAATCAAGAAATCAAGATCTCACACCAGACTCTATGAGAAATCATCATATTCTTCACCACTCCTCCACTTGAAATTTTTTAAGAAGCCAGTTTCACTTAGAATCTAAATGATGAAGCAGTAAAACTTGTTTAAAAACCCTGGCCCTTGACTACATCTTTTTAATACAGTGTGAGAAAATAGGAAATATTCATAAAGTACTTCTGCCTTATAATGAAGCATGATGGGTTGTCTTAAGAGAAAAAGGATTTGTGTTGTTATTTGAGTTAAGAACCGAACTAGCTAGCTTTTTCATGGAATATCATTTTTAATCTCTAAGAAGAACTAACATAGTAGTTAGCATACACTTGGGTATTTGGCTTTTTTTTTTTTGAAAGTACTCAGAGGAAAAGAACTGACAGTCCTTGCTGCCAATGACAGAAGTTAAAGTTTCAATAAAAATGAGAGTTTTAGAAAATTTGTGTTTGCCTCCATGAACTTGACAGCTTCCCATTACTTCAGAGAATTTCTGATAAAGTCAGTGGTAATAGTAACAAATGATTCTTTTACTTCATATAAGGAAATGTATTAACATGTCAGTAGTTTGTATAATTTAGGTTACCGGTATTTTTTCAAATGACCAGTGCTTGATGTTACAAAATTTTACAAGGGTAAAACATCCATGAAAAGCCCAGGATGGATCAATGGATTGTAGTGTAACAAGGGTACAAAAAGGTCATTGACATAGTTTGTTTCCCTGTTTGTTAAAGGAACTATCACGGTTGAATTTTGGTGTGGTTTCACAAGAGAATATCTACATTAACTGCAAAAGCTATTAAAATACTTGTTTTTCCAACTACATATCTGTGAGACCAGATTTTCCTCACACTATTCAATTAGAACAACAGGCTAAATACAGAAGCAGATATTGGAATGCAGTGGTCTCATTTTAAACCCAATATTAAAGACATTTATAAAAATATAATTGATGTTTTTGCACTTTTTGTGTTGGAAAATTATTTTTATAAATACGTTAATGTAAATAGGTTTATTAACATTTGATAGGTGTATGTTAAATGAATTAATAAATGCTTATAAAAATTTTCAGTTTTTTAGTATGGTAATTATCAGTAGATACACTCACATAAATGAAACCTCTTTGGGAGTCATCAATTTTTAAGAGTGTGAAGGGGACCTGAGACCAAACAGTTTGAGAATTACTAATTTACCACATACTGAGCACATTTCATAAATTACTTGTCAGGACTTGAACAGTAAGAAATTTGAGGCTTAGACATTAAAGATGAGGAAACTGAACCAGGATTGATTGATTCTTTTATTTATTCAGCTCTTAATGGATGCCAGCTATGTGCCAGGAACTTGTTTTGGGATCAGAAAGAAATCCACAGAAAACATACAGTGAGACCTTGCTTAATTCTAGCATTTGAAAGCTCTAACATGTTAATTGAATCTGAGCGCAGTCTTGTTGGTGATTGCTATCATTTGTCAACAGTCTCAAATCAAGAATTTTGAGCCTGTTAAAAACCTGGTTACAAGCTTAATGAAGTCCGTGAATGTTCATTAGCTTGATTATGGCGTATCCCTCCCTCCAGATTTCCCTGCCCCCGCCCTGTACCTTGGCAACCACAAAATGCAAAACTAACATACAGTGACAGCAGACTCTTCATTTTTATCACTAACATTTTGAGGGACAAAAACTGTCAAGACTGCTAAAGCACTCCAAAATTTCTAATTGTTGACCGTTCCTCTGTTACCACTGGCAGCTCATAGTAGGTACACTTTGTATAAACTACCCGGGTTATTTACTAAAATTTCCAGAAAGCAATGGGAGCCTTTTGATAACTCTGTACAAAGAAAATAATAAATGACTGGCTATTCGTCCTTCCTTGTATCTCCTAACATCATATTGTATGTTTCCATCATACTCTGATTTCTCTCCATTTGTTGATTGGGCTTTCTCAATATATTTGTTTTCTTGAACTGGACTTTTTTATTGTTAGACTTATTGGGGTGACATTGGTTAACAAGAATTCCATAGGTTCCAGGTGTGCAATTCTACAGTGCATCGTCTATGCGTTGCATAGAACTGGATTTTTGATATTTCTCCTTGAAACAAATGTCTAGGTTCATTCAGATAGTTCGGAAGTGAACCTTTCTGCCTACATAGAAATACTAGTGCATGAGGTATTAAATTTGTGTGTGTGTGTGTGTGTGTGTGTGTGTAGGCAATAAAGGTTCTGATAAATGGCTCTTGCTTCCCTTCTTTCTTTGGTCAATTTTTATTTTGTTGATTTTAGTCCTAGACCTCACCCTCTTCACAGTGTAGAAGGGTATTATAAAACAAGTTGGAATTATGTAATCTGAAGATTGAAAGTTTTAAATGATGTAGGGTTTTTAGGTAGTTTCAGTGTATTTGATGTTGCTGCTAGTTGGTCACCCTGAGTAATTGAAATCTGAGTTTGCCAAGGGTGTTGTCTTGAGGTATGAGTATCATTTTGAAACAAAGACTTTAAACTCAGTTATTCTTGAGGAATGTCCATATACTTTCTGGAAGCCTCTCTGCAATTAATGAGCATTATTAAAAAGATTTAAGGACTCGAGTACAATCTCAAGTTTGATATTATATCTAATTTTGTAAGTTTGTTACTTAGTTTCCATCCTAGTAATTGAAATACCTATAGAATGAAGAGGGAAAAGAGCAGTATTTTCTTGTTCAATATAGTTCTAGTAGAACTGAGATATTCTTAGATCTACAACTGTATTTTCAAGCACATTAGCTTTAAATAGAAGAAAATATTGAGGAAAACATAAAAAGTATTTATATACTTTTCCTTTTAAATAGATGAAGAACTTCCTGATTACATTATGGTGATGGTGGCCAACAAGAAAAGTCAGGACCAAATGACAGAGGACCTTTCCCTGTTTCTAGGGAACAACACAATTCGATTCACCGTATGGTATGTTTCTGAATATTCATCCCTTAGACCAAAGTTTGGCACAAATTAGTGTAGTCTGTCTTAAGAGGTTCTTGAGAGGAGCGCAAGATTCAGTGTGGAGAGACAGGTTGTGAGTGATGAGAGCACAGACCCTGGAGACAGACTGTCAAGATTGAGTCTGAATCTGCTTCTTTCCTTGGTTCCTCCATTTGTAAAATGGGCATAGAAAATCACCTTTATAGGATGTTTCGAGGATAAAATGAGCTAATACATGTAGTGTGTTTACAGCTGTGCCTGGCCCATTGCAAGTCCTTAGCATGTGTTAACTGTAGTTACTGTTTTCTTTTGTAAACTTCTCCATCTTACTCTTTTCCTCCAAATAAAATCAGTTGAGATGTTTTTTGGACTGGGTTCACTTCCCAAATTACTTTCTCCAATGAGTTAATTCTTAGTAGCCAAGGTCCTTTGATAGAATTTGAAACTGTTTTTTAAAAGTTTTGAACTTTCTGAAGTTTAGAATTTTAAAATAGGCAACTTTGTGTTCAAATATAAATTAATATTATAATTATCAATGTCCTTTAAAACACATAGGCATTTAGTTGAGAATATTGACTAAAAGTATAAGATCCAGTTTAAGAAGACAGGCCAGGTTCTTGTACCAAGTTTAAGGTAAACTGAGGGATGGAGAAGGATAATGATAGGGGAGAGACTAGCCTAAGAGATACTCATGTAAGAGCCCTCACACTGGGAACCACCAATTACACCACCAGTTGATGGAGCTAAAGGTCATTGAGCTGAGTGACTTGCTTAATTTGAATGATAAGAAACTGGGACAGGGAATAGAAGGCCCTAAGGAGGGATATAAAGCTTATTAACTTCCCTATCTGTAAGCCAAAAGTTTGTTTTGAATGTGTTTTTGTCCCAGCAGGTAAATGTATGCTTTACAATTCTTGGGAAGCTTTCTTGAAATTCACACAGAATTCTCTGGTTTTTATATTACACAGTTTTGAATAACAGTATATTGGTCAATCTTCAAATGTTTTGGTACATTAACATGTAACACTGCTGCAGCATGGGTGACCTAACCTACTTGTTACAGTTTGTCCCAGAATTTACTCAAAAAAAGAGATGGTGGTGTTTTCACTGAGGAAGTCACCATTATCATGAGTACTTTTTAAAACTCAAATTAATTCAACTTTCTCACCTTGCCATAAATCAGTTCTTTAACATGTACTGGTACAAGTGATGGTGTCTCTGTTTTGGTACTTGGCTTTTCCTAAGTTTTGTTCCTTGACACCAACCACAGACTGTTCTGATTCTTTGGAGTTTTGCAATAATTGTGTCCTAGGGGATAGTGGCGTGTGACTTGGCTTCTGGGTGAAACTTAATGAACTCTTACTCCCCCTGGGAAGCTATGTGCCAACACCAGCGCCTAGTCCACCCTTCAAAGCAATTTTGGAACTCTCTTTCTTCTGGAATGACCATCAGAGCTGTCGTCGTACCCCAAGGAGGCAAGGTTATGACACTTTACTAAGTTTGTACAGTGCTGCCAACATAAGTGCATGGTAGCAAGTCCATGAAGTTAATTACGAGATTTTGGGTATGAAGACAGCTCTGATGGCCATTCCAGAAAAAGGAGTTCCAAAATTGCTTTGAAGGGTGGACTAGGCACTGGTGTCAGCGCATAGCTTCCCAAGGGGAATACTTCAGAGGTGACAGTAGTGATACTCAGCAGTGAGGTATGTAGCACTTTTTTCTAGGATGAGTTCCTGATATTGTCTGACCTCATATTACAAGCAAGGTTGTGAACTGTGCTTGTTTACAGCATTATTTTCATATTAATAGTTAAAGTGAAGTGATATAGTCTGTTTTGAGATTTTTACTTTTTTTTTCACCTCAAAATTAAGTTGTTTCAGAAACCATGTAAGTAGAGAAAATAAATTTAAACTGTGCTTAAATGTAATAGTAAGCTATATTACATGTTTGTGATATTTATCTTTTATTGTAATTTACATTGAGTCTTCCTTATGAAACAAAATGACATTCTTTGTAGATAATACTATGGTCAGATCATATCCTTGCCCTTATTTTTTGCGGAAGCTAGATATTGAAAATAGTGGTGAAAAAGTAAGATTTTTGATTGGCTTTTACCATGTAAAGCCTTTTTAAACAATGTGAAACTCAATACTGTTTATTCATTAAATACCATTTAGTACCATTTATCAGCATATATCTGAAGATTGATTCTATAATGTAATGAAATTTAGAGTGACAGTTGAAACAGTCTTTCTTGATTTAAGGAAGTTTTAATTTTGTTTGTTTTAGGCTTCATGGTGTATTAGATAAACTTCGCTCTGT
This sequence comes from Lyroderma lyra, assembly GCA_004026885.1. Classification (NCBI taxonomy): domain Eukaryota; kingdom Metazoa; phylum Chordata; class Mammalia; order Chiroptera; family Megadermatidae; genus Lyroderma; species Lyroderma lyra. Next base: position 234,307 of record PVJL010000598.1, on the reverse strand, counting down.
TACAACTGGTAAGAGTCATAAAAATGTTTTGTGTTCTTTTTTTGGAATTTGCATAGCATGTGATTGTTTTCTTCCTAAATTCATTTATATTACTTTTGGGAAAAACATAAATTTGTAAACAGTTTATTTGGAATTTTTTAGGAAGTACATAGTTTTATGAATTTAAGAGCACCGAATTGAATGTATTTCAAAGATTATTGATTGACTGATTGATTGTTCCTTGGCTGGGAATCAAAGATAATTTAAACGAAGGGGAATCATGCATTTTATTCTAAGGAAGTAATTATAGAAGTATGCAACAATTTAGTCACCAGGACAATTTAATATTTTATAATTGAATATTACTTAAAAATCCAGCAGTAGCAAATTGAATAAATTATATTACTGTGTATGGAATAATATTTAGCCATTAAAAATGTTCCAGAAGAACGTGTATTGCTTTAAAATTGGTGATGAAGAAGGAAGGATCAAAGTACGAAAAATAGTTTAAAAGGATTATGTGTTTTTCTTTCCAGACCCCTCTAGTCTAAAGTCTTCTGATAGCAACATTTTTGATAGTAATGTGCCTTCAAACAAGAGTGGGTTCAGTCGGGGAGATGAGAGAAGGCATGAGGCTGCAGTGCCACCCCTTGCAGTTTCTAGCACAAGACCTGAGAAAAGAGATTCCAGAGTTTCTGCAGGCTCGCAGGAGCAGAAAACCACTAATGTCAGGTAAGAGTTCTCTGTAGACCTGCTTTGGGCAGTTGGGTACATATATGACATTTATATTAGTCTTTATATCTTTAAATTGCCGTTTTTCAGAAATTTTTAGAAACAGTGAGGTGATTATAAGCAGTTTTTTGAATCAAATAAAGAATGGATAAGACCAAAGTATGATTATGTTTTATTACAAATGTAGTAAATCAAAGTTTAAAAAAACGCAATTTCAAAGTAGTTTTTTGTTTGTTTGTTTTTTAATGTAGGTAAGTTCCCTGGCTGGGAATCCAACCCAGGCTGCAGCGTTGACAGCGCCGAAGGCTTAGCCGCGACACCACCAGGGAGCTCCCTCAAAGTAGATTTTAATGGAGTTATAAAGGGAGTTTTCAGACTTTTTCATTACAATTGAAGTAAATATTCTTTGATGATTTGAAGATACCATTCTAAGTTGGTTGTGTATGTGTGTTTAATAGACAGACTTACGATGATGGAGCTGCAACCCGACTAATGTCAACAGTGAAACCCCTGAGGGAGCCAGCACCCTCTGAAGATGTGATTGATATTAAGCCAGAACCAGATGATCTCATTGATGAAGACCTCAATTTTGTGCAGGAGAATACCTTATCTCAGAAAAAACCTACAGTGACACTTACATATGGTTCTTCTCGTCCATCTATTGAAATTTATCGACCACCTGCAAGTCGAACTGCAGATAGTGGTGGTGTTCATTTAAACAGGTTGCAGTTTCAACCGCAGCAAAACAGTATTCATGCTCCCAAGCAACTTGATACACAGAACAGCCGCGTGTGTGAAACAGGACGTTTGTGTGAGCCAGAAGTGCTAAACAGCTTAGAAGAGACTTACAGTCCCTTCTTCAGAAACAACTCAGAAAAAATGAGTGTTGAGGTTTGTACGTACTTTTACACTGTGGCTTCTTAGGCTGAAAGTTGGCTGTTATGCTCACTAGTATGTGAAGTAATGCATATTACAAGCTTCCTCTCAGCTGGTTTCTGTGCTGCTCAGCATAACTCTGCTCCTAAGGGTCTCCTCCCCATAACTGGCCTCAGCACATGTTTTGCATCTTGTTCACTTTCCTGGCATGCCAACATGTGAGATAGTTTTAATTTTACCTTGCAATTTTGGGGGAATTTAAGGTGAATTTTAGATTTTTCACGGCAGTTACTAATACAGAACTGAGCAACTCCATTTTATTCATTTCCTCAGCGGTGCTCCGTGCTGCTGCTCATAAATGAATGTGAAGCACTAGGTTTTGTTTTAGCTACAGGTTGGCGATTAGGGGTACTGCTCATATTTTTGTGAGAAACCAGGAAATAGCCTGTGAATTCTTACTATGATGGTCTTTTACTTAAAAGAAAATTCTGTGATAGAACTTCGTTATTTTTCTAAGACTAGGTAAGTGTGAATTTATCTGATTACAGGAAGAAAACTTTCGAAAGAGAAAGTTGCCTGTGGTAAGTTCAGTTGTTAAAGTAAAAAAATTCAATCACGACGGAGAAGAAGAGGAGGAGGATGAAGATTGTGGGTCCCGTGCAGGAAGCATCTCCAGCAGTGTGTCAGTGCCTGCGAAACCTGAAAGGAGGTACCTAAATGTGTCTGCAAATTAATCTTAATTGCTTGATGGAGTCTTCTGGGTTTCTTGAAGTGGGTGGATACCTTAAAAATAAAAATGTAATAGCATGTAAGACTTTTCCATTGATTTTCAAGAAACACATTAATGAAAGAATTGCTTAAAATTGGAGCAACATCAAAGAATATTAAAAATATGGGTTGTAAAAGTTGATCAGATTCATTATTTTAAATAGTTACAAGGTCCCAATCTAGTTGGAATTTCCTAAAAACTACAGGTAGTCTGTTCAAAACCTGAGAAGGCTTAGTAAAGGTATGAGTAGTAGTTAAAGAACTCCAATCTATAATTAAAGTATTTTTCTTTTTTAGACCTTCACTTCCCCCTTCTAAACAAGCTAACAAGAATCTGATTTTGAAGGCTATATCAGAAGCTCAAGAATCTGTAACAAAAACAACGAACTACTCTACAGGTAATTTAAATGAATTACATTTTCATTTAGTAAGGGATTTCTGTAACTCTTGAGAAAGCTAGAAATGATTGCTTCCCAAGTTGTGGTAAAATAAAGATGCCAGCCAGATTATCAAGACCAAGACGAGGATCAGAGAAGAATGGTTTTAACTAGTTTGAAAAACTTTCCCAGCTGTCAGAGTTCTTTGAGCACCTGTAATGCCTTTACCCTCTTTTTCTAGTGTGTATTAAATGTATAATAGAAATTTTAAAGGGAATTTAATAAAGATGGGACTTTCATATTCATATCATTACAGTCAACATTAGATAAGAATTTATGGTGTATAAAAGGGAGCAAAATTAAAATAGTAGGAGACTGAAGTTAGAAAAATTGGTCTAGTACGCGGTTCTCAACCTGTGGGTCGCAACCCCTTTGGGGGTTGAACAAGACCCTTGGAAAACACGTATCAGATATTTACATTACGATTCATAACAGTAGCAAAATTACAGTTATGAAGTAGCAACGAAAATAGTTTTATGGGGGTCACCACAACATGAGGAACTGTATTAAAGGGTCACGGCATTGAGAAGGTTGAGAACCACTGGTCTAGTATATGAACAGGTTGGTTTCTTTCACTAGAACCCATTGAATATAAGGCAGAGAATTGACTCATTTGTGATGTTCCTGCCCCAATCCTAGCGTGGAAGTACTAAATCATTTTATGAAAGAATATAAAAGTATTACATGCTTTTAAAACAAAGGAGAGGAGTCAGCTATAACCTGGTTGTACAGAAAGCATATTCTGAAATACAAACCAAATGATGGGTGCCATATTGCCATGAAATACTTTGCTCTTGAGCCTGTGTGCTCGAGCCAGTGTGTAAAATGTTTGTTAATAAACTGTAATGATTACCCACTTTGAAATTATTTTATTTTTGCATCATATTTGATGACTGTTCCTGTAGCATTGTTCTGCTTTTTCTTTTTTTTTTTTTCATCTCTTTTTGTGACCCTTTGCTGAAGTGAAGTAAACAGCTACCAATTTTGATCCTGATTCCCTGCTTCTCCTCATCCCTAATTTAACCTGTGAACATAAAATTAAACAGATTTTGGCATGTAAGATAAGGATTATCAGGCAAAGGTCTGCACTTGATTTAATGATTTATCTGTTTACATTCCTTTCTTGGTCTGTCAGCACTATCGAGTGTTTGGAATGATGAGAAAGTGAGAGAATTTTATAACTGTGACCTTGCAATTTTCTACTTTTATAATAATTGAAAATTGCCCAAGTTTTAAAAGTAGCATTGAAATCCTTCACTAGGTTATTAAATTACAATTTGAAGCTGTTAGAGGATCATGAAGCAGAACCTAAACTGCATTTGGTTAAAAATGAATACATATATACTTCAGTGTGTATGTGGCATGTCGTTTAAAATGTTATTGTTTACATTACATACAGGTATCTAGGTCAAGTGTCTGTTGCTCAAGAATATTAAGAAAAAATGTGGTATCTGAACTGTTTCAAACTCCTCATGTTCTAGACCCAAGGAGGCATTTATGTTTAATATGACATATTTATTGTTGAGTTTTGATGTATTACTGCCTTTGCATTTTTATCTTTTTTGGTTTTTATATACAAGTCTCACAGAAACAGACACTTCCAGTTGCTCCCCGAACTCGAACTTCTCAAGAAGAATTACTAGCAGAGACACTACAGGGGCAAAGCAGGACACCTAGAGTAAATCCTCCCATTAAAGAAGAGGAAACAAAAGGAGATAATATGGAAAAAATTCAAGGTAATAATTTAATGGTATTACGTTCTCTATTACACTGTTTTCATGAGGCAGTATTTTTCAGTGGGTGTTATTACTGTAAGAAAAGTGTTCATTAGGCCCAGAAATACAATGATAAGGGACCATGAGGAATCTATACCTATATCTTTCAGAATTTAAAAAAAAACTTTCAGTGGAAATTTTTAATATTCCCAAAAGTGGAAAGAATGGTGCAGTGTGTTTCCATAAATTCAGCCACCCTTAATATATCGGTATTTCGCTGATCTGTAGAAAGAGCCTTCTTCAAGACACATAACACATCTGGGGCCTATGTAATTCTTATTAACCAATGTCACCCCAGTAATTCTTAACAATTAAAAAAAAAAGGGGGGAAAAAAAGACACATAGGTGTTACATTATAACTTTCCTTCTTTTTTTTTTTTTTTTTTTTTTTTTTTTTTTTTTTTTTTTTTTTTTTTTTTTTTTTTTTTTTTGTTTGTTTGTTTTTGTTTTTTGCTTTTTGGTATGTGGGTAGTTCCCTGGCTGGGAATCGAACCCAGGCCGCAGCACTGACAGCGCCATCGCTGAAGCCTTAAGCCACTACACCATCAGGGAACTCCCATAACTTTCCTTCTTGTTGTTAATCCTACCCTCCCTCCTCCACCCTTGAATTTGAAATCTTTGTCTTTAAATCTCCCCTCTCAGCATCCTCTCTATGTGACCTGTCAGATCTGCCATCTTGTTCCAGTGGCCCTACTTTAGCCCCTTGTGCCTGACATACTGCAGTTAGCTTCTGGCTCATCTTTCTGCTTCCTTTCAACACTGCACCCCCAACTCCTGCTAAACACACCCCATCTGAAATAAAGTGGACTGATTATGTCACTTCTTAGTGAGAGCATTTATAGTGTCTTTCCACCCTCGCGTATGACCCACTGCTGCTGCCGTCAGCTTGGTATTTAGGCACCTTTGTTAGCGGGGTCCTAGGTCTGCCCAGCCCCGCTCCCCCCCCCCCCCCCCCCCCCCCCCCCCCCCCCCCCCCCCCCGCTCTCCAACTGTTCTTTCTGTTCTCATCAGGGCACACTAGTGTCTACTATGATCTGTCTTTAAAACTCCACCCAAACTGTACTTATCATGTTATTTCTAACTTACACTTTTCCAAGGCTGGAATGTTTTTTTCATTCCTCTTCAGCCATGTCCTTTAAATTGTGCCTGGTTTATGTCACATTTACTTGTTTTATGAAGCCTTACAAGTCCACCCTGTATTTCTCTCTTCATAGTCTCCTTTTTAAAAACAAACAAACAAACATTGTATTGGATGATTTTCCATGTCAGCATTATGTACAATTCCAGTAAATGATAGATCTGCGTATAGGAAAACACCCAAACAGCCAGTAGGTACTTACTGTAAAGTCTAAGTGGGTCAGTTTGTGAAGAAGAGTAACTGGAAACTGGAATTTTTACTTCAGTAAAAGTAGGAATTACAGTGAATTGAAGCCCATTTAAAAGGTTTACATCTATGATTTCATGATGATAGTTTTAAAAACTAAGCCCTTAATTGGTCACCTTCAGGAGAATAATGGATACTTATTGTCTTAAAAACCAATTTTCTTTTTCAACTTACAGTGATTTAATGAATCTAGGCTCGCTAATCATTAATGGCTGCTTACACTTTTTTTAAAAAGTGAAAACTAGTCATTTTGTGCCTCTTGATGAAAGAATAAAACACTCTCTTAGTCTTACCAGAGGAGTTGAACCTGAGTGATCAAGTCTCTGATCCAGAAGTCTGCAGGCAGTATAATGGCCAAGAAATGTGTTGGCTGAACTGCACCGTGAATGTGCAACAGGCAAAGCACAGCCTCTGGGTTAACCAGAGTTGTTTGCTCTCAGCACCTTGTGTACAAGTGCTGTCTGGAAAACAGTCAGCCATAAATGCCTCTATTTTCCATACTCAGTGCTGGATACTTTCCCACCAGCCCTCACATATTATTTCCATTGTCTTCTAGCTTCCATTTTTGTTGAGTGAACTTCTGTCATTCTGATTATCTGTTGTTCCTTTGTATGTGATCTGTCCTTTCTTCTGGCTGCTTTCAAGAGCCTCTCTTTGTCTTTGATGTTCTGCAGTTTTACTACAATGTGTCCAGGCATGGAATTTTTTTATTTTTCCTATTTGGTATATGTTGTATAAAAAACTTAAAATATTTCACATTATGTGATGGATGCTCACAATAGAAAATATAGAAAAACAAATAATTGTAATACTTTCTGCTAGATTAAAAAATAATATAGAAAAATTAAAAATAAAAAGCAACATTCTTTGCTTTAGTCTTCTTCACACTGGTCCTCCCCAGAGGCCTCTGCTTTTAAATGTTCCCCTTTATGACTTCCTTTAATTTTCTCTATGTCTATAATAATATGCTCTTAATACTGTTTCTTAATTTACCAACTATCGGTGGTATCTTTTGATTTCTTGCTACAGTATATCAGGATCTATAACTCACTTTTTCCTGCATCCAAGCCCATATAGTAAAATCACTATTTTTAGTTTAATTATGGGTTACTTTTGTAATTTTAAGAAATTGAGGGAGCTCCCTGGTGGTGTAGCGGCTTAAGGCTTTGGCACTGGCGCTGTCAGCGCTGCGGCCTGGGTTCGATTCCTGGTCAGGGAGCTGCCCACATACCAAAAAGCAAAAAAAATAAAAAATAAAAAAATACACACACTGGCTCCTTTAAAATAAAAAAATAAAAAGAAATTGAGCTACATATCTATTTCTTGTCTAATTAGCTGTATTTAGGTATGTTTTGACTTCCAAAACATAAAGATATTTATGTCCTTTAATTCTTTACATACCTTTTCTCATCTCCACCTTCTAAATTTTGTCATCTGGTGATCGAATTTCCATTTCACTTTGTGTGTTGTTTGTTTGTTTGTTTTTTTTAGTTAAAAATACCATTCTTTCTAGGTTGGTTCTAAAAGTTGAGACCCAATAAACATTCACATTAAGAGTCTATAAATAGGGTGTTCCCTGCTGGTCTAGTGGCTAGGATTCAGTGCCCTCACTGCCACGGCCCAGGCTCAATTCCCAATCAGGAAACCTCAGCAAAAAAAAAAAAAAAAAAAAAAAAAAAAAAAAAAAAAAAAAAAAAAAAAAAAAAAAAAAAAAAGACTAAATATTGCTTATCATAGGGCCAAATTCATATTTTCTTCTGAAGTTCTTTGTTATTTTTCCCCTCTTGTGCAGTTTGTTTCCTTTAGGTTCTTTCTTATTTTTTCCCCTTGCATTGCTTATCTATATTGTAGCCGAAAGGTAACTCATTTTATACTATTAAATCTTTGGGTTCCCCTTTTCTCTTAGGTGCTTTCTCCTAGATAGAGCCTCTGTCTTCTGGCTTATCTGACCAGTTGCTCCCTAGGGTCTGATTCAAGGCTGCCATCCCAGGAGTTATACCTCCTGTGAGTTTTGTCTGCATTTCCTGGGTCCCACTTTGTCTTCTCAGTATAGTCTTATATTTTGTCACCACATCATGAAGAAACTTAAAAAGTACGGGAGGTAAATTTTCTGAGTGCTTAAAAATCTAAAGCGATCCTACTTGATTGATAACTTGGCTAGGTATAGAATTCTAAGTTGAAATTATTTTCTTCAAAACTTTGAAGGCATGGCTTTATTATATGGAGGTTTCTGTGTTGATGCTGAGAAGTTGGTTACCTATCCTTAGTCCATTTATAGACCTGGGGACTTTCTCTGTGTTCTTAATGTCTGAAATTGACTGTGGTAAGTCTGGATGCTAGTCAGTCACGTTTGAACTGGATACCTAATGTACCCTTTTAATTTGAAAACCCACACTTTCTTTCTAGGTAATTCTCTTAATATTATTTCTTTTAAAAATTGCTCTCTGTTTTTATTGTTGTTTTCTTTTGGAAATTCTGTTAGTTGGATGGTAAACATCCTGCTTTGATTTTTTTTTTTAATCTCTTTGCTCTTTTTGGACTTGATATTCTACTCTGGAATATTTTCTGGACTTTATTTTCAATCTTATTTTTTTAAAAAACATAATTAGAATATTTTTTAAAAGAATTCTCTTTTGTCCCCTAAGTGATGGTTTCCTTTAGAGTCACTTTTTGCTTTCTCTCTCTCTCTCTTTTTTTTTTTTTTTTTTTTTTTTTTTTTTTTTTTTTTTTTTGGTATGTGGGTAGTTCCCTGCCCCAGGAATCGAACCCAGGCCACAGCATTGACAGCGCCAGCCCCGAAACCTTAAGCCACAACACCACCAGGGAACTCCATTTTTTGCTTTCTTTTGCCCTTTGATTTGCAGCTCTTTTCAACAGTGTTTGCAGACATGTGATTCCTAGTTTAAGGAAAGGCACTATACCTAGAGTTGTGGTGTGGGCTAAATTTTACAGTGGGCAAGTTTTGTTTTAAATAAAGCAGATACAAAGCTGCAGTTGGCCTTGAAATTGCAGAATTTCCCTGGATGCTTATATTCCCACTATCTGTCTAGATTCTCCTTAGACAATTTGCTGGATTTCTTTAGAAAAGAACCCTCTTTTAAAGTTTTTTAAGTTTTATCTTTAAAACATTCATGACTGTACCTTTCGCAAACCTTGTTTTCTGTTTCATACTCTGTAGTCTCTTTGCGCATTGCTCCAACCTCTCGCAATTGGATTCCCCTTTGTTCATTTCATCCAGATTAAATATCATCTCAGCACTGCCAACTCCCAGATTTTATCTGTAGCCTGGACTTTGCACCTGAATTCCAAATTCTTATGCTGCTGCTCACTGTACATTTCTTCTTGGACATAGGTATAATAAATAATTTTAAACGTGTCTGAAACCTAACCACTAACAGTCTTTCTCTCCATCCTGTTCTCCCTTAAGTTAGTTAATGGCAATTCTACTTTTTCAGTGCCAGAAACCTAGTGGTCTTCTTTCTTTCAAACTTATGGCCATCCTTCTGTCCTCTTTCTCATTCCTCTCTCCCTCTCTCCCCTCCCTCCAGCCTTCTACGTTTAGCAAATCCTGTCCACTTCTACCTTCAGAAGATTTTTTGGCGGGGAGGGGGAATTCCCTGGTTGGGAATCAAACCCAGGCTGTGGCGTTGAGAGCGCCAAAGCCCAGCTGCCACGCCACCAGGGAACCCCCAACCAGAATATATAAGAGTCAGTCACCCCTTCATCACCTCTGCCTCTACTGTCCTAGTTTGAACTGTCATCCATGACTTGCCTTGATTTTGGGAATAGTGTTCAAACTTGCCCTCCTACAGACTGTCCCACATAGCAGCAGAGTTACCACTGTAAAGTGTAAATTAGATCATGCCACCCTGCTCTGCTCAGAACTCTCTGCTGGCCCCACATTACACTCCCAAGTACAAGTCAGAATTCTCTCTGATCGTGTTACTGACTCCTCTCCCTGTCCCTGCACTTTGTTGTCCTTTTCATCCCCTAGTCATGCCTGTGTGTTTCTCTTTCAGAGCATTAGAAGAAGAGCAAGTCTCAGATGCTTTTGCCCTTTTCCTGAAATGATTTCTTCTCAGGGTTCACATAGTTTGCTCTGAAGTCTCTCTCTGCGGCCTTCCCCAGCCCTCCGACCCCACACTCCCTCACCCACTTTTCTAAGCTATATTATTCTCCAGAGCACTTGTTACCATATATTATTATAATTTAGATATCCAGACTCAGGACTTTAAATATATATTATCAACACAAAATATGTTATATTTAACTGGGAAACTAAAGGCTACAGTTCTTTATAAGAATCATTCTTTTGGAGAGGCTGTGGAGAGTTGTGTCCACCATCTTGTTTCTTCATAGTTTTTACACTTGTTACTTGGTGAGTAAACCAAAGTAAAAATGACCTTTCTCAAACTACAGCCATGGAAAGACATTCTGTGTTCGTGGATTGGAAGATTTTAATATTTTTAAGTTGGTGATATTCCCAAATTGATATATTATTTTAACTCATTCTGTTAAAATTCCTGCTGGCTTTTTGCAGAAATTAGTAAATTGTTCCTAAAAATCATATGGAAATAAAAAGGACCTAGAATACCCAAAACTATTGAAAATTAAGCAAGTTGAAGGACTTAAACTTACTAGAGCTACAGTGATCAAGTACTTGCATAAGGATATAACATAGACCAATGGAATCAAATTGAGAATCCAGAAATGAACTACATTAGGATCAATGGTTTTTCAGCGAGTATGCTAAAACAAATTCAGTGGGGAAAGAACAGTCTTTTCAACAAGTGGTGCTGGACAAGTGGATATCCATGTACGAAAGAATGAAGTGGACCCTTGCCTTATAACATATATAAAAATGAACTCAAAATAGATCAAAGACACAAATATAAGAGCTATAAATGAATAGAACTCTCAGGAGAAAAAATAGGTATAAATGTACATGCGTGTGGTTTAGGCAGGCAAGGGTTTCTTAGATGGCACCAAAAGCACAGGCAACCAAGTTAAAAACGGCTAAATTGGACTTTAACAACGTTTAAAATATTTGTGTTTCAAAAGATACTTTCAAAATAAAAAGACAATCCATAAGGTTGGAGAAAAGCACATAACCTAATAATGGTTTATTATCAAATCAAGACTTAAGTCCTCATTTCCCCTGTCTTTAAATTTCCACTTGAATTCCATTATAACCACATTTATTTTTAAAGAGATTTGTATGTAATCTTGGGTCCAATTATCCTCCCTCCCCTCTCCCTACAAAGGAAATGCCAAATACTTCCAGTACCATTAAGGGGAAATGAAACTGAAGATACTAGATAAAACAGTTTACATAATCTGAAGCTTAACATGTATGGTTTAATACATGAAGGGACACAAGTATACTAAATTCACATCGTGTACTTGTATAAAGTACTTAATGTTGTTACATTGCTTAATAAAAGCTGCAGATCTTCAGTGCTCCTTGTCACGAAGTAAATAATAGAAAATTCTTTGTGACACAAAGAATTTTCAGCCAATCAGAAGCCATTTTTTTTGTATGTAATAATAGGGTTTATTGTTTGGAGAGGAGCTATAAATAGGACTTTACTTTTGAGTTTTGACTCCAGAAATGTACAACCCTGTCTTTTTAATTACAGGTTTTAAAATGTTATTCACTGCTAATACTTCTTAAAATAACAGCCTTAATCAGTACTTCTACTTTTGATCAAATAATCGAATGGGTTGAGAAGGAAAAATTACCTAATATTAAGAGGGAGATAAAAATTTACGAAAATGTCTTCAAGGTTTCCATCACCATCTTTACCGATTTTCTTCTCACCTGGACCAGTTGACTTAGGTTCAGTCACAAGTTCATCTTGTTCACTGAATGAGCTAGACAGTATTTCTCATCTTTTAAGGAAAATATCAACTGATATCAATGAAATTAAAGGAATGAAAGCAGCAATTTTGACAGCAGAAGCAAATCTTTTTGATCTAAATGTTAGAGTGTCACAAAATGAAGCAAAAATTTCATCTTTGGAGGTTAAAATGAATGAATATTCAACATCAACAACTGAATGCAGCAAAGAGTTTGAAGGTTTTCAAGAGGAAGTAGATTTTGAATCACGGTCAAGTACTACTGGTGTAAAAATAATTGGCTTCCTTAGAAGCATTGATAAAGGTAAATTTGTAGTGTGTAATATCTTCTAGATACTCATCCCATGGGTCTGTATCTTTTCATGAATTTTGACTAGTTCTCGTACTGAGCCAGCAAGTCACAAAGAACTTGGAAGTTTTCATGGACTCTTTAATGACAAGATTGGATTCTGCAAATTTAACTCATCAAATTGAAGATAGAGAAAATCAGTCCTGTGTCAGTGCTTTGTTTTGCCCCTCAGTATAACTGAGGAAATTGTGAACTTCTTTAAGAGATAATAAGTACTCTAGCTGAGTGTCTTCCTCTGGGAGATCCACATGACTATTCTTTACATGCTTTGGTAGGACCTGGACTGTAGAGTTGAGTGTTGTACTTGTTCAGTGTTCTCTTTGGATCCATCAAGCCCATAGTTTGTCTTGGGAATTCTGACCATATAACTGAAATGTTTTGTTTTGCAATTCCAGGGCTGGGGGAAGTGAGTGACAGTGGTGAGAGCCCAGGTGATGGAACAGATGTTTCTGATGTTAGTCTGGCAGTTTGCTCTCACCTGTCTCCCATAGTGCAAGCTGTGGGTCCATGTAGTACCTCCCTCTGGCTTTTCCACCCTCTTAACTTTATCTCCAAGCTTTATCTCCAGTCCAGGAAAACCAGCCTCCAGAGGGAGAACCAGGAATGTTCTTCACTGCTGTCTTTGGTTTAACCCTGAGTGCAAGTTTGTTGTTGTTTTTTTTGTTTGTTTTTTTTTTTGTTTTTTTTTTTTGTCTTATAGATATTTGGTTTATAAATATTAATAAATTACATTGTTGAAACTTTATTTTTAAGACTTCTAATTAAACACCCAGAAACATTACTTGGGACTTAATTTCTGGGAAATATACATGCTGATATTGTTTTTTAAGTTTAGTAAAGTTTTAAAATTTATATTCTAGGTACTCAACAGAGGCAGTTGTTATCCCGACTGCAGATTGATCCAGTAATGGCAGAATCTCTGCAGATCAGTCAAGGTTGGTAATAAATCATAAATGTTTGGTATAATCTAGCATTTTTCAGTTGCTGTTTACATTACTTACGTTTCCTTTAAGGAATCTGGTATTTCTTAGATCAAGGGTGTCCAACCTTTTGGCTTCTCTGGGGCACTTTGGAAAAAGAATTGTCTTGGGCCACACATAAAATACACTGTGGTAGCTGATGAGCTAAAGAAAAGGTCTTTGCATAATTTCCATAATGTTTTAAGAAAGTTAATGAATTTGTATTGAGCCGCATGTGGCCGATGGGCTATGGGTTAGACATACTTGTCTTAGATCCAGCCCTAGATATGGTCCCTTAGATCGGTGAAAGTATTTTAGGACCAGGAGACAAGATCTACAAGATTTTCTTCATGTTATATGGATGCTCTCTGGAAAAAATCCAGCCATAAATGCCTCTGTTTTTCATATTACATGGCTGGATACTTTCTGGACAGCTATCATATGGTGTTGGTATTTCTTGACTCGTTAAGAAATTTCCTTCGTTGCCATTTCACCCAGGTCCCTACAGTCTGTTGGCTACCACTCCCCTGGAATGACCTGAGTCCCTACCCTGCTCTCCTCTCTGTCCACCTTTTGCCGTTGCCCTGAGCTGCTTCAGTGTTCTCTGGCCTGTTCAACCTTGTTCTCACTTTCACTTCACTTTAGAATCTCATTGCTAGGGATACATCTAGAACTCGTTCTTATAGCCACTCTATCTTAATTGTTTACCTATCTCCCCCACCACGCACAGGCACACATAACCATGCCTGCTTCAGGACTGGAGCTAGCGCCGTGTTTGTCTGTGTTTTCAGTACCCAGCCCCTGTTGGATGCATGTGCAGTCCCTAATAAGTGCCTGCTGAGCAAAGGAAGGGGGCCATTGGATACCTGCAACCTTGAATTCAGAAATCTTATTTTCATCTACTTCCTTCTATTTCCCCTAAACCTGTCTGTTGTTGGAAGCTCTGCTTCCTTGACCCCTCCTTGTCAACTCCCAGCTGAATTTTCTTCTCCTTGCTTAGGAATATACAGTCAGCAACTGTATTTTCTGACCCTTGGGTGGCCTTCTGTCTCATAAAGATGTGTTCGTCTTCCCTGAGGGTTACCTTCCACCCCACCCCCACCAGATGACAGACGTTCTGTTTTTGACATGCCTTGTGTAGCTCTCTAGTCTCTGCCTCTCTTCTGGCTTCTCCGTTGTACGGGTGAAAGTGTTTGCATACCCTCTATTCTTGATTTCACCCTCTCCTCTTGCAGCATCCCATCCTGCCTCCTATATAAGGGTATTTTCTTTTCAAATGTTTGGCAGCTAAGGACACTGTGTAGTGTATCTGCCTCATCAGCTCTTGGCCATTCTTTTTTTCATTTAGTGGTGGTGGTTGTTGTTGTTGTTGTTGTTTGGGGGGTAGTTCCCTGGCTGGGAATCAAACTCAGGCTGTGGCGTTGAGAGTACTGAAGACTAGCCACTACACCACCAGGGAACCGCTGTTTAGTTTTAATTTTTATCCGTGGTGCACATGCAGTTGCACAGACAGTTTGAAGCATCAAATAGTTCTATGAAGCTTACGACTGACTGCATCCTTTGCTTACCTCCTATCATGTTTTTGTTTCTGAGGCCCTTTTATTTCTGTACATACCCTTCCTTTTGTTTTAACATACTGGTGTTTTTTTTCATGTGTGCAATACTTTCTCTTATTTCCCTGAGGATATTAAGGGTAGTTTTAGATGTTTTTTTTCCTCTCCTTCCTTGGTCTTTTCTCAAGTTATTTGTTTTGATTACTACCTCTCATGACAGAGGTTTTGCTCAGATGTCTGGGATCCTTGGTTGTCTTATATTTAAAAGTGGGGCACTTAAAAGCTGATCTGCGTTCTGGGTTCATTTGTTGGGGATGGGATGGGGGCTTTTCACTGCACATTTGAAGGTGGATCTGCAGCGGAGACTGACTTGTCTACCTTGTCTCGTTTGGGGGCACCCTGATGTCAGGGTCTTCAGTCCTTTCCTCATAGGCTGGTCAGCTTCTCTAAAGAAAAATCTTTCAAGTAATGGATTGGCTGCTAGGGTTCTGGGAGCTGAGTGGGGAAAGGAGATTAGGGAAGGCACCTCAGCGTTAATTCCTGTGTAATGTTTGCTTTAACAAACCCACCGCTACCCCTTTTTTCAGAATGGTGCGTCTTTCAGTGTGGTGGGCATCCCTTGATCGAGAGACCCTGTTTTTATCATTCAAGAGTCTAAAGCTCCACTTCCTCCAAAGGTTACCAGGAAATCTAACTGCTTTTAAATTTTTTAGTAGTAAATGGTTTATTTTGTTGTAGCACCTTTCTCATGGAGACCATCGTGCTTTATCCATAAGCCTCCTCCACAGTGATCACTGGGAAGGCATATCTGCCGTCGTTATAGGTAGTGCCATTAGTGTAGAGGTAGCGGAGTAGGTGCGGGAGGCTGGAGAGGAAGAAGAAGGTTTAGCATGGTGGTAATGGACACTTGAACACACATCTCTTTTGCTCTGTCTCCCCCCTGCCCCTTCCCAGGTGCCCTGTGTGCTGCCAGTTTCTCTGCCTTTGGAGAATCTTGTGATCGACCTTGGAGGGCTTCATTGTTGTTTTAAGATTCAACTTTGATGATCTGACTTAGCTTTCCATTTTCAAAATGTGCTGTCTCACCTTTTACATTTTGTGTGTGTGTGTGTGTGTGAGCTTATGGTTTAAAAAATAAATAAATAAACCCTTTATTGACATTTTAATGGGGTTTCAAGAGTAAACAAAATGGGATCAGGCTGTGTTCTTTACCCAGAAGATGTCACTCTATCTGTAGGATTCTGCTTGACCCAGGCTGCTAACATTCATCTTGCGGAGGGGACCAGTGGCTTGTATGGATAAAGCTGTTTTCATGCACACGTTTTAAACTCTGTAGTTTGTGACACTGAATTTCCCATATTTTCTTCAATCTTTGATCCTTTGGCTCTTAAGACTTCACTATCTATTCTTCTACTAATTGCCTTTCATTCTCTTCTTTATCAGCTGCTCCTCCTGTATTGCCCCTTAAAAAGTTAACTTTACCCTGTGTCCTGCCCTCAGCACTATTTCCATATCTTCTGTATTCTCCCAAGATGCAGAGTAGTAGGATTGCTTTGCCTCAGAACAGTTCAGGGTGGTGAGAAAGGAGTGCAGCAGACCTTGGACTAATTTCTGGACACTCCCTGTGTTAGCCATGAGACCTCAGTGAATCACGTATGAACTTGGAGTTGCAGAGTGGTCATCTGTAACATGAGTCAGTGAGAAGATAGCAGCATCGAATATGTACAATTTATTAAACATTCCTATTTCATCTTCAGCTTGGACTCCTACTTGCTTCTCTTATTTGTCTCCCCCTCCTAATGATCAAATCTGAATTTTCATCTTCCTCAACATCTGAGCCTCCCACAAAGACTTGAAACTAAATAAATGTGAAATTGGGATTTATCTTTGCCCCCTTTTAAATCAGCTGGTTCTCCTGTCCTCTGGTTCCTGAGTCAGGTTTCTTTCCTCCTCTTCTCACTCCTCCATTCATCCTTACCATTTCTACTGCCCTTGCAGAGGAAGGCAGGTATGTCCCCTTCTGGGGGCGGGGGAGGGGGGGGTGAAAATGCAGCTGCTGTGAAATGCTAGTGCTGATGGGGAGTGTGCAATGTGTCTTGCCTCCCTGTCGTGTGTTAGAGGAGGAAACGGGTGAGAATCTTTCCATTCAGAGCCTCACCATTTCTCCTAGGCAGCAGCTTCATAAGAGAGTCCATTCTTAATACAGTTCCTTTAATCATGTTAACTTCCCTACTTAAAAACCTCTCTCGATTACTTACTACTTCCAGACCAGAATCTAAACTCATTGATACGATGAATTTAAGCCTCAGCCCTCTAGCCACTCACCTGCGCGCACACAGCCCTCTAGCCACTCACCTGTGCGTGCACAGCCCTCTAGCCACTCACCTGCACGCACACAGCCGTCTAGTTTCTCACCGTGTCTCAGATGCCTCATGCTGTCAGGAAGCCACTGCCTTGTCCCTTGCGGTGCCTTCGCCTGAAATGCGCTGGCTTTCCTACTTTATTCCTGCTCATTTGTTTAATACCTCCTTTACTTGTTCATCTCTGTAAGCTTTTCTTTTCATTTCCCAGCTGGAGTAGGTTGCTGCTTACTCTCCCTTGTTCATACCCCTTTTGGGTCACCTGGGGCACACTGTTCTGAAAGTGGGTATATACCTATTTTCCTATTTTTTCTTCTTTGTGGACCTAGCACAGTGCTCTCAGGTATTGAGTTTTTTCAGTAAATGAACATGAATGAATATCCAGTGACTTTTGGTCTCGGCTGCCTGTTAACTTTCAGAGAAGTGGAACGTATTAACTTTGGTTGATTTCATACTGATAAGTCAGCCATGTCCATTCTGGGCTTTAGGTATTGGTATATTTTATAAAGTAGTTGGGCCTAGCAAGCATACTGCAGATGATGTAAGTTGTGGTTATTTGCATTGAAGGTCAGTGTTTTCCTTGCTGTATATATTTTTTCAGTGCCCATCCATCTTAAAATTCCCCCCCCCCCCACAGTAATCTTTATCTACAGCCGGGCAGAAATTGACTGTTGAATTCTTTTCACCCAGATGTGTTCGTTTCTGTCAGTGGTGCTGTGCAAAATGAGTGAAACCGATTTTAGGAAGCTTTTTAAACAGTCTTTGTGTCATAATTCTAGGGAACGTTAGGACCCTTTACTCTGTTTTTAGAAAAACATGTAATTAAAGTAAGTTTGTCTTGTTAGTATCCCATTAGATGGCGTCCTGTAAGAGCCTTTCTATACTGTAGGCAAGGAGTGTTCATTAGAATCTCTTGGTAATGTGCCGGCTGAGGAACGGAGCACTTTAAAAAGATGTTTGGCAAAGAATCGTAGTCCTATTCCTGAGTATAGAATCATTGTGATTTTCCTTTGAAAGAAAGAAAGTACAAATATATAAAAGACTGAGATTCTTCTCACATGTGTGATGTTGGGAATGCAAGGTATATTCAGAAGTAAACATTTGTGGCCAATTGTTTTGGCTCAGATTACTATGACATGGAATCCATGCTCCATGCAGACACAAGATCATTTATTCTGAAGACGCCAAAGCTGTCTGAGGAAATAGTAGTGACACCAAACCGAGAATCGGGGATGAAGACTGCAGACACCCTTCGGGTACTTTCAGGACACCTTATGCAGACACGGTAGATGGTTTCTTTTTCTTATGTAGCTCATGTGTTGTGTTGATTAGACAGACAGTGCAGGTCGACCATTGATTCCCAGCCTCCCTCCTCCCCGTCCTAGCCCTCAGTGTAGAGTGCTTTTATTGATTCAGTAGGCCCCATGTAGTAAGCCGATTCAGTTTTCAGAAATTCAGTTCCTCTTTCTTACTCAGAAATCCATTATCTTACAAGTAAGTCAGTGTATGATTTAGCTCTGTTAATAAGATTCTTTGCTTTATGTATATCCAGGAAATGAAAATTTAAAAGCCAGGAAATTGAAATCAGGAAATCTCTCCAGAAAGAGTTAGCCAGTTGGGTTGGGGTGATAATAGACTAAATGTCCTAACAAACATACAGATCATAAAACTGCTGTAAGTACAGAACTGGCTATTGTGTCCTGAGCATAGATGTTGATTTTTCAGTGTATTTCCATGTGACCCTCTGAGGATCAGATGGACGATGGACAGTGAGGGTTAAGGAGAGGCTGTCCTTAGTGGGACCTGGAGAGTCACTGGTGGCAATACCATAGCCATTATGTGGCAGCAGAAATCCACGAGTGCTGTACCTGGAAGTCCTGCACAGCCTGTTGTTTTTTTAGTGAAGGAACTGCAAAGCAAGGAAGGGAGAGAGTTCTGCTGCAGAGCACTTTAGGAGGCTCAGCTTTTTGTGTTTGTTTCCCTAATTCTATGGTATTTTCTATCTATCTGGCAGAGATCTTGTACAACCAGATAAACCTGCAAGTCCCAAGTTTATAGTGACGCTGGATGGTGTTCCCAGCCCCCCAGGATACATGTCAGACCAAGAGGAGGACATGTGCTTTGAAGGAGTGAAACCTGTAAACCCAACTGCAGCCTCAAACAAGGGACTCAGAGGGCTCCACCCACAGCAGTTGCAGTTGATGAGCAGGCAGCTTGATGACCCAGATGGTAGCTTTGCAAACGGTGTGTTGAGAGCCTAGATTTTCCCTCTCAGAGTGCTGTCATTGTGAAGGAAATCATTGACGTGTTTCTCTACCTTGAATGAATATTGGTTGGAGGCTTCGTTCTTATTTGTTAATAAGTAGGGCCCTTTTTTCTTTTTCAGACAAATAACCAGTTAAATCTGAAACTGTTTGTCCTGTGTTGTACAGGTTGGCTCTTGTTCTAGTGCTGAAATGGTGTTCAGCCATGGAAGCGAAAAAATATCTCCTAAATTAGGCATGTTAAAGGAAGAGCCATCATTCTCAATTTGTTTACTTTTTTTTAAAAAAGAAACATACTTGTTACTTTCCTACCAGCAATACTCCCATAATTAACTTGACAGAAAAATGAATTTGGATTTTGATGCATTTCTACCTCCTTGAAATTCCCTTGAGAGGAGTTTCTCACCTAATTGGTCAATATACTTCTCAGAAGTTTAGGAAAAAACCCATGTTTACACTAATTAATACTGAAGCATAGTACTTAGAAGTCAGACCCTCTCAGTTCAGATTGCCTGTGCTTGAGGCAGATGACCCTTTCTCATGGTCTCTTCCCGCTGGACACCAGTGGCACATGTGCCACTATGATCCTTTCCATTCAGGACAGAGAAGAATCATACTCCTCATACCATCTGAAATTTTTAGAAACACCTTCATTACCGGGACACAGTTACTGAATCTTAAAAATGAAAAGTATCAAAAAAAAAAACAAACCAGTAATGGGTTTTGAAAATTTTCCAACATAATCCTCTTCTTGGCAGGGATGTGAAAATGTATTAAATACCTTTTTCAGTAGCTAAAAATATAATAGCCGCTGGGGGAGATGACGAGTGAGGACATAACCACTGTTACCTTGGACTGAATACTTTCTCTGCTGCGAGTCAGTAATGTGTTACAGTCTTAATTGGTGGAGAGAGTTGAAATTTTGACCCTATTGAAGAAAAGTTTTTAAATGGTAATAAAAGTGGTCAGAACTGCAATAGGCAGTGCAGATTTCTTGACCATGTATGTTTTGTCTAAAATAAGAGAAATTCTGGTGTTTTTACTACTACAGTTTTCAGTTTAGTAGCTGCGTTTGTTGGTACTAAGGGTCTAGTTTCATTTAACTGTAGATGTCCACGTTAGGCGCTATTGGTGTGTAGCAGTGGCACTGAATAACATGTTAGTGAAAATTCTTGCCTCCATTGCACAAGTGCCTTGGCCATTATGGAGACAATTGTGGTGAGCTTCCTACTATTGCTTTGATCTGGGGCTCTCAGGATCTTGCTGCTCAAGGATGCAGCTTTGTAGTAGAACGTAAGTGATGCCAGAGGGAAGGACTCCCGAAAAACAGTCACAGAGACGGTCTGGTCTGTCTGGCTCTCCCCTTGTGAGTTTGAAACTTCTGCTTTTGGTGGCTTTTTGTCCGATGTTTCAAGGGTGCTACCAACAGCAGCAGCTGTTTTAAGCTACCCTCACTGGCCATTATCTGGCCATACAGATTTTATAGCTTGCAGTGAAAAGTGAATTTGCCTCTTAAAATATAAATAGAAGCAGCTTTGAATTTATTGAAGTACGTGGTAGGGAAAATCAGAGTCATGACCTTTGTATATACGACTTAACATTTCTATCAGAAAGGTAGTTTCCTTGTGAAGTATTTAACTTCTTTCATGTTGCTTGTATCTAGCTACTTGATTCCATCTTCCAGCCAGTGGCTTCTGGGTGTTAACTTCTTTCATTCGGCTGGGCTCTCACATATAACAGACTCCATAGCCTAGAGTACGTCTTTCAGGAGGAAGGTGAGGTGCATTTTCTCTGCAGGATGACCCAGACCATTGAAAATCGGGGAAAACTTCTCCAGCCCTCCCAGATTTAATTTGAGAGCATAGAATCTTTTTATCCTGGAACTAAATAATGATTTTTACTGACTTTCTAAAGTAACATGGAACATTTCTATATCTGGCATAGCCATAGTAGCTCTGATAATGCTCCTATCTGGGCTTCAGGGTCTGGATTTGTGTGCCTTGTTCTCCCGTCATGAAGACAGTACGTACTCAGAATACTAGCGCTGCATTGTTAGGTTTTGACTGGTTATCAGTTTTGCATTCATTTTCATTTAATCATAAAGCTCTAAGGAAGACATTATTTTCTCTTTGCATGAATGAGGAGACTGAAGTTCAGAGATGTTAGGTAACCCTTGCCCCAAATGTTTGGGTCACTCCACTGGAAAATTGCAGAGCCACATTTGAACAGCCTGACCTTGGGAGAGCAGTAGAGGGATGTAGTTGAAATGATACCTGCTTTCGTAAACATGGATATGAACAATACTAGGTAATATCCATGATGCTATTTTGCAGGGCTAGGGTGTCTTGGGCCAGAAGTTGACAGCTCATTATGAGCATCAGGTGTAATTTTTATATGATTTATTCTGTTTTAAATTTGAGTTAGGTACCAGCATTTAAAATGTTGATGTCCTATGAAAGGCTTTTTGGCTTCCTGAAACTGGAGATAGTCTACAACCCAGGTCGCACTTTCTGAGGTCAGAGAGATTGACGCTGTAGTTGTACAGGCCTGGTGGGAGGAGCTGGTGCGCTTGCTCTCCCCCATTGGCTTTTCCTCACCTGTCTGCTCCATACCGAGCCTTGTGCCACTGATCATCTTACACCCAGCCAGGTCACTCTTAGAGGGTCTGCCGGGCCCTGTAGGTAATGACATCTGTGCCCCTTTCCAGGCCAAAACCTTTTCCTCACTTTGTAGACACTGAGGTAAGTATCTGGACCCCTCATAATCTTGACTGAGAATTAGTTCACTTCTTTACCAACTTGTGTTTTCACTTTCCGTTGCGTTTCTGTGGCTCCCTACTTGACATTCTTTCTTTTACAAGGGCTGTCCAGAAAAAATCCAGCCATAAATGCCTTTAGTTTCATATTACATGGCTGGATGCTTTCCAGACAGGCCTCGTATACTTAATTCAGCTGTGAGAACTTGGGCTCTGGTTTGCAGCCTCACGCACTGTGCACTTTTCACAGTGAGAGCTGCAGTGTACTTCCTGGTAATCTTGCAGGATTATCTTAACTGTTGATCATATCATTTGGACTTATTTATTTTTTATGACTATAGACATAGACAAATAAGATTTTAAGACTGGGTTTTGAGGACAGCTTTGAAGGGTCCATGTACTGAATTGATGGCGACTGCTGAGATCCTTTTCATTCCTTTCCCTTTGCAGCTGACATGAGTGAACTGAGTGTGGCACAGAAACCTGAAAAACTTTTGGAGCGCTGCAAGTACTGGCCTGCCTGTAAAAATGGGGATGAATGTGCTTACCATCATCCTGTTTCACCGTGCAAGTGAGTAGCAGCAAGTAGATTCTGCTTTTTAGGGTAATGTCCGTATCTGAAAGCTTATTTTGTTTTTTTTTCTTTTCTGTGGAAAGTTTGAGTTTTATAACTAAATGCAGTGAAACTTATATGGTCCCCAAATTACATACATGTGTTTGTATGTATTTGTTGAGTTGGGAGGTGGGAGGAGGTTTCTTTATGTCTCAGACCTATGAGATACTGAAATTTCTGGGTTTCCTTGAGGATTCTGTACATTTAAGGAAGTAAGTATATGATGACTGCTCCAGTTTGTATGCATGGTGTTCATACACACATATACTAATTTTTAAAGCATTGGCGGGGGGGTGGGGGGGTGGGAGGGGCACAGCGGGAATTAGTTTATAGATAGAGAAAATATTTTGGACTTGGGTATAATTTTTCCTTACCAGCTAGCTGGTTTGATGGAATGAGCTTTGGGAGGGAGATGGCTTTTAGGTATTTTTTTTTTTTCAATTGTCCTGTAGGTGGAATCTGTTTTAACTTTAGGAAATATTGGTGTGAGAATAACATGGATGTATATGTAGGGAGAACCGTGGGTTGAGATGCTGTTTTTGGTAGCACAGTGTCTTGCACAAATAATTGTGCTTTACTTAATGAAATATTGTAAACATAGTCTTTAACAATGGGATTCTTATCATCATCATCACACACACACACACACACACACACACACACACACACCCCTCTTGTCTTTCATGTGGCTTGGCTTGAGTTGAAAATCTTATTACCCAAGGCTTTGGAATAGATAGCTGTGGCCTATTTTGATATCTGGCCTCATTTAAAAATAGAATTAACAGAAAAAAGGAAACGCCGTCTCTCAAAACAAGTAGTGATAGAGTTATGAGTATGAGTAGTTTCTCCAAAAAAACCAGTAATGCATTGGGAAGATTAAATGTGAATAATATGCTTTTTTTTGTTTTAGAGCTTTCCCCAATTGTAAATTTGCTGAAAAATGTTTGTTTGTTCATCCAAATTGTAAATATGATGCAAAATGTACTAAGCCAGATTGTCCCTTCACTCATATGAACAGAAGAATTCCAGTACTGCCTCCAAAACCAGGTGAGTGATTTTGTGCACTACTACATTTGGGTAAAAAAAGTGACATTTTGTGATTATAAACTAAACTGAAATGAAAAGAAATAGTTTCAAAATTGTGCAACCGTTGTTTTAAGAGCAAGTATACACACACTCTAGTAGTCTTTAAGTATTTTATGTTGACTAAGGACTATTATCTCATCATTGTATTTGAATTTAAAAATGGTTCCCATGAAAACATCAGGATGCATTAAAAATTGTTATGCTAGATACATTTGTTAAATAGTTGCCCTTATTTTTGTCAGCAGTTACAACACCAACATCACCTTCTAGTAGTCAGCTGTGCCGTTACTTCCCTGCTTGTAAGAAAATGGAATGTCCTTTCTATCATCCAAAAGTAAGAACTTTCTTTTTCCCAAAAATGAATGAATTTAGTGATGACTTCTCAATTGTGAGACCTGGAAGATCACTAGCAAATTGACTGTTGTCACTTTTTTCTTGGCGTTAACTTAATGGTCTTTATTCCTTAGTTGTCACTGAGTCCCCGTTGGACTCCTTAGACCATGTGATGTGAAACTACTGAAGGTTAGTCTCCTGATCTCTCAGGAGGGGGAAGCTTACCTTTGCAAGTCAGTTTCCATTCTGTGGGTGGTGTTTGTTTTCCTGCCTCAAGGACAGAACTGAGATGATGAAATCCAGTAGTACTGCTTAGTATTATCTAAACTTGTACTGATGGTTCTAATTGTCTGCGTACTAAAGATTGGTTGAGGTATCTCCAGCTGTGTTCAGTTGGTCAGCATTAATGATCTCTGAAATAGCAGCCTGAAGACCATACAAAAAGGCCATCACTTCCCTCAGTTGCAGTTGGGCGTGGATCAAGTGCCCAGGCAGGGTATGCAGGGTGATTATTACATCGATCAGAAGTAGTATATGTTAAGGTTCCTTTTGAAATTTGACTTGCTGCTGTTCTTTTACTAGGATTTTGTTTGGGGGTGTTGTTCCTTTTCAGGGTTTTGGTTGTATTAAAATTAATGTTACAGACCTTATCCCTTGTTGCCCCATTAATATGAGGTGGTGGGCTGGTTACTGTCTCAAACTGCTTTGTTTTTATTATATTAGCTTTGCAGATGTTGAAACTCTATTACCTCTTTTAGCACTGCAGATTTAACACTCAGTGTACAAGGCCTGATTGCACGTTTTATCATCCCACCATTACTGTACCACCACGACATGCCTTGAAATGGATTCGGCCTCAAACCAGGTAAAGATTATTAGTTTTCCTAATGCCATTGCAAATACTTTCTAATACATAATTTTTTTTTTAATTTATAAGCACACAAATTTGGTAAAATATCACTTTTTCTCTGCTGTTTAATTTCACAAGGGTCCTTTGGAAAAATAATTTAGTATATAATCTCCATATCAGGTTTCTTTTGTAACTTCTGAACTTACACTATGTGAACATAGAAGGGCAGTCTGGAAGGTGTCCATCTATGTAGTAATGAAACAGAGAGTCAGTTGTGGCTGGATTTTTTTCTGGACAGTTCTCATATTACTAAGGCCTTTAATAAGAGTTACACACTGCTTACCAATCTCTCACCAATTTTCTTAGGCATTGTAAAACATTGAAAGGAAGTTTCAAAAGACATGTTACCTATTATATACTTTATGCTGTATCAGATTGTGAAAGAATTATATACTCTGTAGAACAAATAACTGTCTAAACATCTTCAACTTCTTGAGGTATATGCTATATATGGGTGCAAAGCGGTTAACTAAAAAAACTTTGGATTTTGTTTATTCAGTGAATGACACCTAATCCTACCTGGCAGAAGATCATGAAGAAGTTTGAAAGTTTCCATCCACTGATGAAAGAGAGTCTACAGAACTTGTCAAATCTTTGAAACTTGGAATATATTGCTTTCATGATTAGTAGTATTGCCTCTCTGAAGTGTCTACTTTTTCAAGTTTGTAAGCTTATTCAGTGGTTTTTAACATTGGGTGTTCTTTTGTTTGCTTTGTTTTGACTATGGAAAGATAGTTTAAGGAAAGGCTAAATTCAATTAAAACATTTGAGGTGTGTTTGTACACTGCTGTTTCAAATATCAGCATTTACAACTTGGTGAATTGCTTCCACTTTTTCCAGGGATTATATAATGTTCATAATCCACTAAAAACAGGAGTTGCCAGAAGTGCTGAGGTAGCTTAAAGTAAGTAGTCAATCCTGCTTTTTGATTTTGAGTGAATTTAATTTGGAAATTCGCATGATACAGGCTTCTCAGGTTGTGCTGCTTTCTGGTTCCCAAACAGCTAGTCCTATGCCTTTGGGGTAATAAGGATAAGTGAGGTGGGTGTGTAGGGTGAAAATAGCTGGAATGACGGAAAAAACCAAACAAGTCCTTAGAATGCTTTCATTTACTATTAACATATGCTTTTAAAATAAGTCTTTGGGGGAACTACATTAACACCAAATTATATAAAAGTTTTTACAAGTGTATATACACACAAAGTATCAGAGAACAGACTTTAAATTCACAAGATCATAGCTATACATGTATATTTTCTCCCATTCTGAAAAACATTCTCAGAAATAATTCCACAGAAAATGTAGTTACTGAAGATAATTTTTTAAATATAAAAATTAGATTTCAATAGTATATTTTAAATGACAGACTATATAATTACAGTGATTGGATGGGTAAATTGCAAAATAGGGCTAAACTTTTGGATTACTGAATTAAATTTTTGTGTGTATAGTTTTTTAAATTGTTAAGGCAAGAAGTGTCAATGCTTTAGAATTAACAAATGAACAACTGGTTTTAAAGACTCGATGTAGTTTTCTAAAAAGTAAAGGTAAAAGTTGGTTAGAAAAAAGCGAATTAATGCAAAAGGGAGAATAATGATTCAGACATTCTCAGGACCAAATTAAGAAAAAAGTTCATTGACTTTAGTCACATACCCCAGAGATAATAAAACCACATCTATAAAAGTCCATGTTTAAGAGCTTAAAACCAGCAGTCTGTTTTGTGGCCACTGCTTTCCCACTGGGAGAAAAAAAATAACTGTTTTGTAAGTTGCACTTTGCTATGGTGATTCCAAAAGGAAAGACAAAGCACACAAGAGCATAAAAGCCATCATGTAGTTAGGCTTGAATGAAATGACAATTCCACTTTATTCTACAAAGTGTATTATATCACTGAATTTAAGGCATTTGTTCATTCCTGTGTTACTTGAGATGCCTTACATCTCTGCAGAGGGAAAAAAAAATCATTTTAAGTTGTATTTCCAGAAATTTAAACAGACTTTTAGTACCATTTATAAATGGTATATATAGTTGCATTCTCATAATTTCACTAGAAAGAACATCAATGGGAAACACGTGAGTTTAGTGTAGACATTTTATAAGGAAGTAATATGCTAAAAATTGGATTTTTTTGGTATATAGTAGTAATGCCTACATTTTAAGAGTTTTATCTTTCAGCTGCTATGGTTTATGGGCAAACTAAGGTTGACTTTAAAACATTTGGATTACTTGGTCTATAATGAACCACCATCAAAAAGGATCACAAAAACGGAAGGGACAGGTGTGGCTAGCGGTAAGCAGAGGGGCACCAGAGTGCAGTGTGCTTTGGCATGCATTTATATACAGAAATGGGACTCTCAATGCCAGAAGTCTCAGGTTACAAATTCAGGAGCTTAGTCAAACAAATATAATTCTCTGGGTTAAAAGAAGGTAAACACAGGGCAGAATCTCCATGGCCTGTCAACGGTTATTCATGTTCCCTTAGTCAGTGGCTGGTTAAAAGCAAAAAAGCAAGGTGGTTGTGGGATGACTACTTAAAAACAACACGACCTGTAGTGGTGAACTGGTAACAGCAATTAAGACTGGCTATCAGGCTGGCCACTTGGAAGAACAAAAATGCAATGGAAGCAATCTTACTCTGTGTAGTTTACTTGCTTACCATTACAGTTAGTGTCTACCTGCACTGTAATGGAAATAGAATTTCTCTTTAAACCAAAAGCTGGCAAACATGACTTGGAAAATTGGAAACTGCAAATCTCAAAAATGAAGGGAGGTGGTGGTTCACGGGACTTTTTCCCCTCTAATTTACTGGGTCCCTTCACAATGTATAGGAATTAGGAATATAATATTAGTGTATTCTGAAATTTGGCTTTATTTAGGAGGACATTTTGATGTGAATCATAAAAGATACGATCTTACGTTTCAAGCTTCTAACGAACACCTGGATCCATCCTTCAGACACAGCTGCTCAGAGCTTTCAACTGATCGGCTCCATCACTGGTTAGGCTTTCTGTGGTGTAATTCAGCCATTTCTGTCTTTAGTATTTACAAGGTGTTGGACACAGAAAAATGAGAAACCTAAAACAAGTCTGTTATGCTATGAAGATGACACATTAAAATAAAACTTCATAGGACCAATAGAGCATCTTAAACTTCTTCATACTTAGAAAAATATATTTTTTAAATATCTGTCTACATGATTTCCAATCTTTAGGAAACTACAGGTATGCTAAACAGCAAATTCCTGAATGGCAAGTACAGATCTTTGGCAGCATTTGTTTAAAGTGAAGAGGGATAAAGATCTAAGAATGGAAGTCAGCCTGTGGGGTGGCACACACCTAACTAAACAAATTTTCCAATTAAAAAGAAACATTTTGAGAGTTAACTAAATTGCATAACTTTGTAAATGTGAATATGATGCTTTAGTTATAAAGCATTAAACAAAAGTTTCTATTAGACTGTATCTTTAAAATATTCTGTATTCTCTCCCAGTTAAATACTATTGCTATCAAAAACCTTAAAAAACTGTACACCATTGGAAATAATTCATCATCATACTACTATTTCATTCATGAAGCTATAGTCACATTTCAATTTTTCAATTCTGGAGATGACTTTGAACCGTCTCCAAAGACTGATGGCTAAAAAATGAAAATGTAGTTGTCATGTACTACTAACTTTGAAGTCCTTTATAAAAAGGGCTTTTATTCATGCTTAAGACGTATTACATCCTCCAGTGAAGCTTGTGTGTATTTCCTTAGTGAAAATAACGTTTGCCTTTTAAAAAATGATCTTTTAGGGTGATGGTGTGTTCCCTTATGTGAACACAAGGATAGAAACTATTTCACTAAACAATGAACCTTGAAAATATAAAATTCCAAAAAGTTTTGCTAAAATGATGAAGAAAATTATCCAGGTTGGGATTTTAAGGTTTTGGTTTGTTCTTTGAGCAGTGCTGTCCCTAAACCCGAGCATATCTGCCCCAGTTTGCACACTCCCCTAAAATAGGGGTTGGCTGTCATGAAACACCAAGTATTTATTCAGTCCTCCCTTGAAATGTAGTTATCTGGCAGTGTTATGGATTATGGACAGAGTTACTCAGTGCATATAGTAAATGTTTTGAATTTATCAATGTTGTATTTTGATGATTCTGGGCATGAATCCCTGTTACAATCTTAAATTAGCACCACTTGACCGTGCAGGGGTTGGTTCTGGTTTTTTCCCTCTTCTGTAACTCTGGTTTCTCAAAGCTGTTAATTTAGTCTTCTGAGCATCCGTTTTTTTCAGTGAGGCATATGTACACATTTCCAGACAAATAAACTGCAATCAGAGGGAAAATCATTGCAGTGAGTTGATTATATTTCTACAGTTTCAGAAGTTTTTCAATTGAGCTTTCAAAATGTATGAAATTTTTTTCTCGTTAACTCCTTTTATTCTGTATTTACATAGTATGTGACTACAGGAGCCATCTGGTCATGCTACCCTTATGATGCTGACTCAGTCCATAAACTGAAGTTGCAGAAGTGACATTAAATTAAATCTCTCAGTAACTAGTAAAGATGGTCTGCTCTTCTTGGGCTGAGAAAGTTACCAACCTGCAGTCATCACCTCCAGCACTAATAACATGTCGGTCACCACTGGTAAATCGAATATTTGTCACGTGTGGTGAATGACCCATGAACCTTTTGTGCTTCGCCTAAAAAACAAAAACAAGGTTCAGGGTATGTGATGCATGCAAAAGTCAAAAGTTTTTCCTGTGAGGGACCTTAGTTGTCCATCCCCAGGGGTGTGGAGAGCATAAGAAGTTAGGACCACAGCCAGTGACTAAGTGCTTTTTCAGAGTTAGTCATGGGTCTGCACATAACAGGACCAACTTACTGGGGCAGTCAGCTGTCTCCAGGTACTCTGAACATTTTTCTCTGAGGAAAAGCATTTGAAACTTGGTAATAAATTGATTAAAGGTTTGATAAAAGGCCAGTCACAGCTTTATTAGAATAGTTTGCAAACATGGTGTTACTTGGGGACAGTGTGATATAATTTCTAAATAGCTATTATTTCAGAGTAATGGATTCAGGAAAATTGAGGCGGGGGGAGTATTTTCAAAGCAAGAGACAGTAACACGTTTTAGCTCTTAGTGGGAAAAATTACTGATGATCAGACATCTGAATTAGGAGTATAATTTTGTAAAATACTACAACCAAACACACACTTACAAATTTTTCAGGACATGGAAAGTCAAATAACTTAACCATGCCAAAGTCATCGCCTGTTACAAGGCTAATTCCTGAATGAGATACGCAGGCACAGTTGACATCAGCTTTCTCAGCATGTCTGGACCAGATCCCCACAACTTCATCTCCTAGAATACTAGAGAGAAAGAAGGAAAGGAAATCCACCATAGCAAAGATAGATTACCGACAACTTTTTAGTAAATTTAAGTACCTAATTGTGTTATTTAAAATACAGGAGGCAAAATGTAATAAGGTAAGTTATCTGGAGTCCTCAATTTCATCTGGGATGTTAACTCATCCCCCTCTTACGGAAATTTATAATTTTACAGGTTTACAGGTTAAATAATCCTTTACAAATTCAATTAATACTTTATGAGAGCTCATGGTTACCTGTTACAAAGCCAGCAAATGTGCACAAATTTATAACAACAGTACCCAGTACATGTTTTTATTGTCTATTATTAAACCTTAAAGAAAATATCAGGACATCTTTAATAACATTGATTTTCTTTCTTTAAAAGAACAGATCAAGCTTGGAAACTGACAAAACATGGAAATGCAATGTTCAACCAAAATGAGCCCAGCATAGTACTGTAGACGCTCAGTTAGCCGGCACCCAGGGGGATTAGTATGTGCTGGAAAATGTAAGTAAACTCCGTTAACCTTAACTCAAGCAACCTTCAGAATTTGCTGACTGCCTGAGTTCTGGTTAGCAGGGAGTCTACTGTATATCATTCTCCTGTTAGGAAGAATTCAAGAAACAAAAACTTAAAAACCAGTTACTATTTCCTAGTGGAATGAATAAATGTTCAGAAATAGGATTTTCGTTTTCCTAACTGACCTTGACCTCCAGTCTTTCCTTCTGATATATGAAATGTTTACCTAGTCCATGTGGCCCAAGTAATTCTGTCAATGGCAGCCTGATCCATAAGTTGTCTTCCTGAAGGCACTTCGTAGACATGCCGTTTATAGCAACCAGTGGAGACCTTTCGTCACATATTAAAATGGGACAAGAATTCCATTACATCAGAGGCACAATCCAGAAGTTTATAGTAAAGTTTAGACTATACCAGTTAGAATATACTAGCAAAGTGCTGCTGGATTTATAATTCTCACATCAAGAACATAAAAGACAACTAGAAAATCTCTTAAGAAAAAATGGGATGTATGACAGGGCAGTAACTGCAGGAAGGGTGAGTGATAAATACAAGTCGGAAGCTCTGGAACTCAGTTCGCTAAGCACTCAGTGTAAGCAGAGCTACTGCAAACTGGTGGTGCAAGGTGCTGGCACTATACCTGGAGATGTCTGCCATCTGCAGAAAAGTCCATTTGAATGACAAAACTTGGGATGTCTTTGCAGTAGCTGATTCTATTAAGGGTGGGGCCCAAAGACAGGTCATAAAAATCCACTGAGTTCTCACTGGAGCCTACTGCCAGAAACCGGGAATCTGGACTAAATCTGGTAACGTAACAAAATGTGAGAGACAGGTTAGGCTGCATGATAGTACAAACAATTACTTAAGACTAGTGATTTCCTACCTCAAAAATAAGATGTGTGATATGACCTCAAATGGCTTTACCACTGATCATGTGTACTGAGACATTTGTTATGTGAATCATAACACAATCACTTCAATTTTCATCTCCTAATACCTTTTAAAATATCTTAGTTTTTAATTACTAAGTTACATAATTCACTAAGGATTCTTTTGTCTGGAAAGATACATCTTACAGCAAAGAACACAGCAGCTTAACTCACCTCAGGTTATTAGATGAAGTGACAAACTTGAGGCCTGGAAGAAATTATTTTAAAAGACAAAGTACTATTTGCCTAGTACTCACGGGAAGCAGTATTCAACAATTCAGTCTTTTCAGAACTTCATGAGCCTTGCTGAGGCAGAGACCTTAGGGACACTGGGGAGCTAAGGGAACTCACATTACTGTTTCATATGCTCAAATTCTGAGGGAGGTTTCATTTGTATAAGGGTTTCACTGGTGAAGGGAGGGCAAGATTTTGACAGGCCTGGATTCAGTACTCTATCCTGATCACAGGGAAGTGCCCAGTAAATACTAGCCACTGTTTTTTAACACTATATAATGGCTTGTCTCCTGAAGGAGAGAACACCAGGATAAGTTAGACTTTAGTACTATATAGCAAGTAGCCACTGTTAATAAGCTTAACCCCACCAGACCACTGTATCGATTTTTTGGTAATTTCCAAATCTGCTGCTAGACCGCTGCACCTAATTTTCGAAATGAAAGGTAGACCTATTTTCTACAATGTCTCCAAGTTCCATCTTAGTCTAACCACTTCTTTGCATGTAACTAACGTTTTTCTGTATCATGTTGGTTTTTTCTCTTTAATGTTCAAGGATCCCAGGTATAGAGGACAGTTAGGTTCAGGGCCTCCGGTCTGGTAGGGTTAAGCACTGAAAAATAAAAGATTGAAGAAAAGTTGAAATTCCGATTCTGGAGCATAGCCAATGTTTAATGAGTATTAAATGAATGAACTGTAACAGATGTTCAGTTGAGATTAGTAAGAGATGTTTGGAGTTCTAACTAGTTTTCCAGGCTGACAGCTTTTAAAGGGAAGATGAAAGCTAATTCTTGGTAGGAGGAACTTACTGGACATGTCCATTGTGATACTCATCAAACTCTCCCTGAGCACTTGTTAAATTGTAAGGCACAGTGGTTGGTGCACAGTGGATTCATAATTTAGCAAGGAGAATAAGTATACAAACAGCCATATTTAAGCATGCAAAGTACACTAGAAACACTATTCCATTTGTTGACTAACCTGATATCATGGATTGCACATCGTCTATCTCGCTTCTTTCCCCATATTTTTAGAGAGCTCACCAGTAAAATAATAAATTCTCCATTTTTCATCCCAATAGCCACCATGTCCCCTTCATGACTGTAACACACAGTCCGAGCAGCGTGTCCCAAATTCACTTTGTTTAACATCTTCTGCATAAGACCCAAAAGAGGCACAGAGAACTATGTTAAGTAGTATACTTAAAAGTAAACCAGTTGTTCCCCAAAATTATCAACATAATTTTGAGAAACTGTAACATCTCACAAAATTGTACGTACTTTATCAGCAATATCCCAGAGTCTCACTGTGCCATCTTCTGCAGCAGAGAGGAAAAAATCTCTGGAAGGGTGTGTGGCTAGTCCCCAGATGGGTCCATCCACATGGCCATTCACTAAAATATTACATGCTGCATTTTTCTCCCCAACTTCAATTATTTCAGCATTCCTTGTCCCAACTAGTATCTTGCCCTGAAACACAAGTAGGACCAATATATTTAATGTAATGCTACATCTGATCTTATAGAATGACCCTATTGACCTATGTGACACTGATTTATAAGAAATAGGTATTTGTTGCCAGGAGACCCAGCCTATTGACTAGAAGGTTGGAACTTTCGCTCCTATCCCAGCCCCCACCTCAGAAGGGGAGAGGGGTTGGGAGTTGAATGTTACCAGCAGCTGATGACTGAATCAACCACGACTGTGATGGAGAGTCCACAAAACTCCAAAGGATCGGGTTTGAAGAGCTTCGGGTTGGTGGAGACGTGGTGAGGGGCATGCTGGGAGCGGCATGTGAGCTCTGAGCCCCTTCCCACATGCCTTGCCCTTTGCAGTTTTGTATCTGGCTGTACCAGAGTTCTATCCTTTTACAATAAACTGATAAGCTAATAAGTAACATGTTTCTCAGTTCTGTGAGCCGTTCTAGCGGAGGGGGTGGTGGGAACCTCCAATCGGTAGCTAGTTGGTTCTAAGCACAGGTAACATCCTGGACATGAGACTGGTGTCTAAAGAGGGTGGGTGGTCTTGTAGGACTGAGGGCTTATCCTGTGGAATCTGATACTATCTCCGGGTCGAAACTTTCAGAGTTGAGTGAAATTTTCAGACACACTGGTTGTGTCGGAGATTGTGTGGACATCCCCCACCCCCACATCCTTTAGAATGGGGTTCAGAACCAAAATAACCTACTTTGAGAGAACTTTCTGCTATGAACTATGCTAGTAGAAAGCCAATCATTATTAGCACATGCCGACTCTTCTATGACTAGAGGCACACTGGAAAGACCACTGGGCTGGGCTGCATGTTAGCGTCCACGCTAAAGAAGAGAAACTTTAAGGTAATACACCTCACTTCTCCAGTCATCCAAGTTGTATGTACATGCGTGGTCAAAAATTTTTAAACAAAAGTGTGTGTGTAAGAAAACAAGACAGTTGCACAAATCAAAACTAGTCAACTGGAAAGGAAGTTCACTTCTGTCTAGCATAGTTGACGTAGCTGATTCAAGAATATGTGGTGGTTTAAATAGTGCTTAGGCGAATCGCTGCCTATCTTACACACTGCACTGGTGCAGACTGTATGTGTCTACAGTGAAACTGCAAAGAAACCAGCGGAGTAAAACCAACAAGCAAATCTGTCTTTATGTGTTATTCATCAACTTGTAAAAGGTGAGAGAACCACAGGAATAAATGCTCTTTTCTGCTGCACGTAGTGGTCCGGGAATAGCTTACTTTGCCTCTGCACACGGAACGAACACAATCTGTGACTTGTCCTGTCTCAAGCCTGAAGGCACGGCATCGCCTTAGTTCCTGATCCCACAGTTTGACTGCTCCTCCTTCTTTAGACCTAAGTAAATAACCCAAAACAAAGACATTTTTTTATTGGCTATTGCAAATAATTTTTATTATACACAAATACTAAATTATAAGCAGAATATTTAAAAAGGCCTGATATTTATAATTTCATATATTATTCTAAACTTTTAATGGCAATTTGAAGACATACTGTATTTCAGTCAAATTCAGTTTAAGCAAATTATGAAAATTCAGTTTTCTGATGAGCATAATTTTACTAAGGAAATATACAAAATTATTTTTAATGTTGAGAAAATAATGGAAATGCAGGGTTAGAGGACAGAATATGTTTTTAAGGGCCAAAAGAGAGACACATTTTTTTCCTACCAGTATTAAAATATCCTACTGAAACAGTTTATAGGCTACTAATTAATAAGTAGGGATGTGTAAGACTAGATGACTTGTGGCAAATACAAGTGTCAAAGTAACATGTAAAAGACAAAATATAGCCCATTTATGGCTTTTCTCTGGGAAAAATTGAAAAATGTATTGTTTCATTTCTGCTAGATGAACTTCTCTTTGGAAAAAAGTATGCCCTGTACCAGAATACAGTTTTCCATTATGTGAAAGGCAAAAGCATTTGTGTTTAACTGATAACATGTGTTCTTTTTGGCCGGGCCGGGGAATTCCGCGGCTGGGAATCGAACCCAGGCCGTGAAGCCACAGAGTTGAGAGCGCCAACGTCTAGCCACTACACCACCAGGGAACCCCTGTTGTATTCTTTCAATCCTATATTGAAATGTACTTGGTCATGTACGTATGTTACCTTTTAACATGCATATGAATATGTTGGTAGGAAATCAATGATAAATACCTGGTTTCCACTGGAAAATTTGAAAATCATTCAGAAAATAGCCTCTCCTCTGACTTAAGTGTTGAGGTCTTACATTAAAAAATTTAGATAATAAGTTTGCCTTGAGCATTCTCTCATCCTTTTCTTTTTTTTTTTTTTTTTTTTTTTTTTTTTTTTTTTTTTTTTCGTATGTGGGTAGTTCCCTGGCCGGGAATCGAACCCAGGCCACAGCGTTGACAGTGCCAGCGCTGAAGCCTTAAGCCACTACACCATCAGGGAGCTCCCTCTCATCCTTTTCTAATAAAGCAGTATGCATTTTACCCCTTAGTATCCAGTTTGAACAAAAAGCAAGCAGTCAAGATGCATCCTGGGTTCAATGGCAAAGGTTCCCCAAGTCACCAATACTTAGCAAATACTTACACAGGCACACGGACATTAGGAAAACCAATTCTTAACTTGTAGGATAACTACCTATTCATATCTCAGAAAAATGATCACTCCAGTTGTTGGAGTTTAAGTTTATCTACAATGCAAAACAAACAAACAAACAAAAACCAATTTAGGATTGGAAATAAGAATCAATGAAGTGGCACATAAAAGGAAATAAGCATTTGAAGCAAGGTCAGAGAGGATAATCCATATAGTTTAGAAGTCTACAGTAAGTAACTGCAACCTCAGGTAGCATGCACAAATATTCAGGGGGCTGGGAAAAGAAAAAGGACTCACGGCCTTTCCTTGCCACCAGTCACAATAAGTCCATCTCGCAGGGTGGTGTACATGGCAAACACAGGCCCGTTGTGAGCTCTGGCCACGATTCTACACAATATGTGATCTTTCCATACACAGACATCTCCACTGATGGTACCTGTAAACGTCAAGTTATTCTGAAAAGGAGTGGGGAAGGGGGAGATAAACTCATCAAAAATTCAAACAGAGTTCAAACACTTGCAATTCTCTAACGTAACTGTGAGCCTATCACCTTGGATACAAAAAGTATGGATGGTGAGAGAAATTGGACTCGAGTCAGAAAACCTGAGCATGAGGCTTAGCCTGGTCAAGGCCTTTTCCTTTTCCAGGTCTTTTGCTTATTAACTGTTTTAACCTTAGACAAGACTTTTAACAGCTATGAGTATCAGCGTTTTCTTGTATAAAATAAAAGAATTCAGTCTGTAAGTTTCCTTCCAATTCTAAAATACATAATTCTAGTTTATATTGTCACTTTGGATTGCTTCCTTCTAGCTGCCCAGGAAATAACTTAACGGTCATTAGTAACTGAGATTGAAAAAAAGAATAGAAATAGGAAGTGAAAATTTTTTATTCAGTTTGATGAAGTATTTTGTCATAGAAAGTGCAACTATTTTCTATAGCAGGCATGTTCAACCTGCAGCCCAGGACAGCTTTGAGTGCAACCTAACACAAATGCTTAAAACGTTATGAGATTTTTTTTTTTTGCGACTTTTTTTTTTTAACTTCATCAGCTAGTGTGAGTGTGTTTTAGGTGTGGCTAAAGACAATTTTTCCTCCAGTGTGGCCCGGGGAAGCCAAAAGGTTGGACACCTGTGGTCTATAGCAAAGTTGTAGTTTTTCAGATTTCACTAACTTAAGAAGTTAAAATGAAATTAACATCTGCCATTTCTTAAAATAAAGATAGCAAAAATTAATGCACTTTTTGCAATCAACCCAAAATAAGATAAATTTGATAAGGTACCAAAAGTTTAATAATGCTTGAGGTCACTCTGAGAAATGCAGTCCTGATTACAGTTCATTTATGTGGAAAGTGGAGAAATGAAACATGCTATTTTCATCCCATTTTTAGCTTGGCATTTACAGCAACTCATAAGATATTTCATCAAAAACAATATGGAAAGAACCAACCAGAAAATAAGACTTTGAATTACAACAAAATAAACTGCGACTTTCTTTTAATTCTTCTGAGAATAACAGTTTGTATGTTTAATTTCCTAACGAATTCCTCAGCATTATATTTATTCTCTATATAGCTCGTATTTGAATAACAATAATCCTATTTGCTATTATATCACTAGATGATTATATCTAGGGACATCATTAATTCACACCTTATCTGCAATTAGAATGTAAATGCTTCACGGGTGGAAAGCAGTATTTTACTCCCCTGCTCCTTTCATAGCCCCCAGCACAGAGGTTCAAAGGTTGACGCTGTACATCAACCCACCTCGTTATATAATGAAACATTCTCACTGATGCACTGTTGTGTCAAATGTAAGAGTCAGTTATGAATAATAGTTTAAAATCTTCAAGTTTACTTTGCATTGGGAATGTGTAATTGACTACATAAGGCATTTTATATGTGGAGAAAGTTCATCTATTATACATGGGCAAATTAAACACCACAAGCGTTTGAATGCGTGGGTTTGTCTTCTGGAAAGGAATTACTGATCTTACGAGTATTATTAGGGATCCCCAGAAGATCTAACTGAAGTTTGACATGGCATGGTCATCATTGTAATGGTGTTTTTCTCAAAAACAAGTGTGCTTAAAGATTAGAAAAATTATAATTTTCTTCTTTCAAGTTTACATACCCACGTAAATGCTGTAGTAAGGAAACCCACTTAGGTTTCTGATGCACCAAAGGATGTAAAAAGCCTGGCCAGGGCAGGCTGTTAGAGGAAAGAGATGTGGGTTGTAAAATCACAAGCCCAGATGGGGTGGAAGGGGAGGGAGGCAAATGACTTTTGAACACCTATTACGACCAGGATGAGAGACACAGGCCTGGAGCATGACCGGCACATATGTAATGATTAATGGGTGTCAGTGCCATATAAACAGCATTAATGTGGCTTCTCTAAGGCAGGAAACGTCAAAGTCATTCAATTCACGTAATTCAAAGTATACTACCACAGGCATTTTAAGAGACATACTGCACCAAATGCAACAGCAAGCATGGTCTGCATCCGGGCATCTTCCAGTGTGCTCAGTAGCCCTTTTTTGCTAAGAAGCGCCCTTCCTGCCAGGGTCCAGAACTTCACATGTTTCACTCCCACAGAGACAAACTGGGAATCTGAATCTGGTCGGAATTCTGCCACAAAAATACGTTGGTTGTGACCAGCTTTGCTGGCAATTTTGGCACCTGGTAACAAAGATACAGCAAAATTATCTATGTTAATATAAGTACTAAACTAATTTTTACAGGATCAGTTACTCAAAATATACGGTTAAAAAAATAAATGCTTATAAAAACAGAGGGCAGAGCCCTGCGGCACGTCCTGGCAATCACAGGATACAGTCACTGGCGTAGAGGGTCCTTTGCACATCTTTTTGCAAGTGAAGCATATTTTTATGGAGATCTTCATTACCACCTAAGGGGCATTTTAGATTTTAGAAACCCTCTCTTTTGTTCTATGTAGCTCTATGAATTTCACTTTTTCTAGTACTTACGTAACTAAAAAGTTTTGTCTGAAGTGTATTAAGTAATATTACCCTATTGATCTTCCATTAGCACTTACAATAGACTTCATATCCATTCTCTTTTTAAACACATTAAAAACTTTAAATACATGTCCAATTTATATCCATTTAATACATTTCTGCTCATTGTGTAGAACAGAATCGTTGCACAATATCCTTACACCTCAAGCGTCATCCTGCCTTGGATCTTTTTATGCTGGTCCACCTCTGGCCTTCCCCATCTCTCCTCATGGTGGCATCCTCTGCAGTCTGCTCTGCCTCATGCTGGGGTCCCAGTCAACCTTGGGGCCAGGGAAAGCCTGCCTGCAGAGGGCTGGCCCTGCAGCTGGGTCAGACGGACAAGGTATTTTCTCGTTTGTTGCAGGGCCGAGCCACACTGGGCCAGCCTCTGAGCACTCGAGTTAGGCCCCGTATTGCGTCAGCCTGCCCACTGTTCTCTTAGTCGTCTTGTCCCATTTTCACCCCCAGCCTGAATGGGTAACTGTGGATACTCTAAACAAAATTAACTCCAGTTAAGTTTCATGTATTCCAGAACCTAGATTCAAGAGTGGATTATCATCATTCTTTTTAATGGAAGTCAGGGGAAGAAATTGGGAGAAATTCCCTGGACAGGAATGGGCTGGAACTGTGTTTACTAGGATTCTGTTCCCTGGCTCTCCCTCACCACCTAGGCCTGGCCAACACTGCACACAGCAGACAGGCACAGCTCACCCACTCAGGACTGTGGACACTGAACAGCCACTGGGGTTCAAAGCAATCTCATTTCCATTACTGATTAAGACCCTCCCTAACCAATCAAATAATAATTAGCAAAATGCTTACACACACACATTCTTACTGAAAGGAAAGAGCAGCAAATCATTTATGATAACTTTCATTAGTTTATTTTGCAAGCTTACAAGATCACTGGGTTTCTGAAGAGGGATGTACCTACAAATAATGCCAACTGTGAACCTGTACTGTCTAAGGCTGTACTAAGTAATGGTTTCAATCGCCAAGTTATGGAAAATACTAAGTAGAGAATTCATATTACCATAGTATCTTTATTCTTAAAAATCAAAAGAAAAAAAGAATCCTACCTTCCTGCCATCTCCAAATGGTAATAGTATGTTCTGGGTCTAGTCCCACAGACAGCAAGAATTTGCCAGTAGCACTGAAGCTGACCGAACACACTCCCTTTGAATGGTAGCATCTTAGTATAGATAAGGTCTGTTTGTTCATTGCATCCCAGATGTGGATAGAAGGAGCTGTAGCTACATAAAGATAAAATTCCAAAATTGTAATACACCTAATACAGTACAAATGTTTCCATTTCTGAAGCTGATGCATACTGAACTCTGAAACGGGAAAATATGTTACTGAAGAAAGAATGTATACTTAATAAAAAAATAACCCAAGACTAAAACTAAATTAACAAAACAAAAAAATAAAAAAAGGGGAGAGGAAGGAAAGGAAAAAATATAGAATACTTCTTCAGTCTATAGTCCAAATTACGCTTTTGAGAAAACAGCATGTATTTAGCAAATTAAGTAATCACAACTTTAAACAGTTCTTCAAAAATAATGCATGTTTTGGGGAGTTCCCTGATGGTGTAGTGGCTTAAGGCTTCGGCGCTGCCACTGTCAGTGCTGCGGCCTGGGTTCGATTCCCAGCCAGGGAACTACCCACATACCAAAAAAAATAAAATAAAATAATGCATGTTTTAAATACATATTAAATCTTTATATAAGCATGTGGAGAAATATATAAATACCACACAATTAAATGCCAGGGCATACCCAGTACTTATGTGATCTGAAGGAAGATGGAAAGGAAACAAAACTGGGAAAGGCAATAGGTAGGAAACCAGCTGAACAGATTGCAAATGAAAATGTTAACCATATAGACAGATACCTAGTAAAATACCAAGTTCATATCACTTTACAAGACAGTTTAAAAAACAACAACAACAGGATTTTATGGGAGAAATAAAACTGCTAACTGCTGATTTAAAAAAAATTATATTTGTGTATTCATCACCTATTGCTGTTTCTACTGCTTAAAATGTTTTCCTAGTTCACTGTATTTTCTAAGTTAAAAAAATCATAGCTTTATACTCTTTTTTTTTCACGAGCTACACCCTTAAAAAATGAATAGATAAGTCAGTTCAGCAGCTAAGTCAGTCTCAGAACATAAGTACTCTTAGTAAAATAATAAAAATACTAATATGCATTTGCTTCAAATTGTAAATCTGTTACAAATACTGTATTGCAAAAATAGAGCAATATTAAATAAGACAAGCTGCTTTAAACCCATTTGACGCCGAAAGAAATTCTGGTCTCTAAAGAGGAATATGTTCTGATAAATTTAGACCATATTGTTCACCATCTACAATTTATAGTTTATGATGATTAATTAAACCTGATAGTTCTTCAAAGTCGTTACATATGAGTATATTAAACCAGGGATTTAAATTTGAGTATCATTAAATACAAACTATTCAAAGGTTTATGCAAATCTATGTAATAAATCAAAACTACATGATGATAGACATAAAAGTTTATCATTAGAATAAAAGAAGGCATTTATGTGTGAAAAGTTGACAATAATTTAAGTACTGGACTAAAATTTGAATGTTCCTCATTCAATAAAAGTCAAAGGATATGAGGCACTGTAAATTTAATCTCAGTAAGGAATGTTAGGTAGTTTAAATTTAAAATGTAAATATATACTGGTAAATCTCTATAATTTTTGCCAGTGATAACTATTATGTAGGTCTTCTATAATATAGAAACATTTTTGTGTGTTTACAAAAAGCACCTCTAGATAATCCATATATTATACTTGTCTATAAGTGATGCAATAGATAATGAATTTTCAAAAAAAGTTATTTCTGTCTCCAAATTTAATATGCCACAAATTAAAAAGTTCCATTTATTTACAATTTAAATAGCAAGTAATCTTAACTAAATTAAATTCCTGAGCTTTTCACACTTTTATAAAAAATTAAACAAGACAGTGAGAAGCTTACATAGGAATTTACATTTTAAAACATATAAGTATGATTATGTTATGGGATTGCTACATATTTAGACTGTTCTACATTTCTATCAATAACAGTAGTTAAGATTTAAATAACTGGAAATTCTCAAGGCCTAACTTACAAAAGATTAAATTAGGCTCATTAAATGTATTTTATTTTTTCCTATACAGCTATCACTCAGTTTTTGTGGGGAATTGGTTCCAGGACCCCTGTGGGTACCAAAATCCAGGGATGTTCATGACCCTCATGTAAAATAACGTAGTATTTGCATACAACCTGTATTTGCACATAGGCTTTAGCAAGTTATGCCTACATTATCACTTCATTCCCATGGATTCAGCATAGTGCTCACAGTACAGCAAAATCAAATTCTGCTCTTTGGAATTTTCTGAGATTTCGCCCCCCCCCCTGAATATTTTTGACCCTGGATTGGTTGAATCTGTAGATGTGGAACCCACAAATATGGAGAGTTGACTGTAATTTGAAAATGGTCATTCTTTATGCTACAGTGCACAGATCCTACTTTTACTCTCCCCTTCCTGTAGGCCACCGTGTATGAATGCCTCCCAATGGCCAGGCATGTAACCAGGAACATCTCATACTTTCTGACTCCTACCTTCTAAGTAGATACGTTTTTGCAGGAACTCAGGCTCAGAGCAGTTAAGTGACTTGCCCTAAGTCACACACAAGCCAGTGGAGGTGTGCTGTCCTAGCACCCAGGTTCTAATCTTGCACTTTCCATACTCGAACTGTCTTTGGAAAAATCAATCCCACCAACTTTTCATAATCATTCTTGACTCCAGTCTCTAGTACAGAGATGCCACAAGGGTCTCTTTAAATTACCAATTGGATCACATAAGAATCTAAGTTTTAAAGGATATTCTTTCTCCATCCCTTAGTTTGCCTCTGATGCAGCATATAACAAAAGCTATATTATAAATCAAAATTGTAATATGGGCCATTAAGTGTACCAATTTTCATTCTGCCCTTTAGTTTCTGTAGTGGACAGCTCTTTGCTGTACACCCAACATCCATTCCCTCCTTCCCTCTTAATAAAGCTCTGATTTTATTCCGGAATCAACTCCTCCCTCATGGAGTGCAAGTAATTCAGGGGAAAGACACTGCATGCTCAACTGTGCAGTCTGAGCCTACTGTGGTAACACGCCCCTGCATCCCTAATCCCCCAACCCCCCATTCCCCACTACCCACCTCTGACAGTGATTTAGTTCAGGAACCCAGAGTTAAGCCAATCAGCACATGGGATTCCCATGGTGTCTCCTTAGAAAGTCTGTATTATAACTCCAGCTGCTACTGGCAGCCCTTGTGTGACCAGAAACACAACCAGCCTCCTGGGTGAAGTCAATGCTGGGGTGGCAGAGTGGAAGCTGGGGTGGCAGAGTGTAAGACTGGGGAGTCCATCGTGAGGCTCCTGACTCAGCAAACTCAAAAGACCACTCTCCCTCTTCACTCCTATGAGCTAATAAATTTCCTTACTTTCTGTGCTTTTAAACCATATCTTTTCTAACATATATATTAATATTTACTCTCCCATGTTCCAAGTGACAACTTCAAAACTTTATGCCCCATTTACTTCACCCTGAGCTGATGAAATGGAGATAATAAAAGGCATCGGACAGCACTGTCCTTATTTT
The DNA here is from genome assembly GCA_004026885.1 of Lyroderma lyra. Lineage (NCBI taxonomy): Eukaryota > Metazoa > Chordata > Mammalia > Chiroptera > Megadermatidae > Lyroderma > Lyroderma lyra. The sequence goes on along the minus strand of PVJL010000598.1, from coordinate 190,509 downwards.
CTGGCCCCCAAACCTACCAATGTCCTTCAATTGAAGCTACAATTCATTCTCGTGTCTGTGCATAACTTACCCCTGCCAAATTATTTCTCCCAAAGTATTCCCTGATCTCATTTAGCCATATATGCAAGCAAAAAAAATTAAGTTAGCCTCGATCCCTTAGTTTCTGTCATGCCCCCACATCCAGTTCATCAGAAAGGACTGCTGGCTTTACCTCTAAAATACATCCCATATTCTCTAGTTTTCTCTGTTTTCACTCTTACCTCCCTGGTTTAAAGTGTCTTTAGCTTGGACTACTATTAATAGCTTCCTAAATAGTACAGAGAGTGATTTTCTCAAAGTGTAAATTAGATCACATCACTCCCTTGCTTAAAACTCTCCAATGATGGATTTTGCACTTAGCATGAATCCAAACTCCCCTCCATGATCTGCAAAGTCCTACCTGTCTTCTTTAAGTCTTACTCAGTTATACACCCCTTCCTGCTTCTGGATCCAGCAGTAGGGTCTGCACAGGAAGTTAACACACAAGCAGGCCTGAGGTTACTATCATTACACTGGCTGGGCTGGTCTCTGGCTAACATGTTCTCATCCAGAATTGCTTCAGTCTAGGCTCTGAGCTCCAAAAATTGCAATACAACTTTACCAATGGTTAAACCACTGAACTGCTGTGGGACAGGGCAAGTCAGGGTATTGAACTTCTATTTCTAAAGTAAATTCATGGAACTGATGATGATTAAGTCTATGAGAGCAAATGAAGTTAACTGTTAACTTCAATAATAAAATACAAAAGTTCAATAAAATACATGATAGATTGAAGTACTTTCCACAAACTACCTGATGAGTAACACAAATGAATAACAAGAGGCTTTAAACACCTTAAATTTCATAAACTTTGTAGACTTGACCAGCTATTCCTTTTTCTGTTTCAGCTCTACACATATTTTTACCACTCTTAGTTGTAATACATCTTAGCAGATTTCACTTCAGGTTGTACTGAATTAATGTTTTCTTAACTTGTTTGAAAATATTCTTTTGTATTTGTTCCATGAAGACTATTCATATAGGCTACCCTTCAGTTACTTTAAAGTTGGCACTGATTCCTCATGTTAACAACTGGCAACATTTCTCAGCCCATCAAGAGCCAAGGGAAAGCATTCAAAATCCTTTGTCTTTCTGTGCATTTTTAATTGACTATTGATTTTGTTCCCAGTGTCTCCAACTCTTTTATTAACAGTTTTGCCAAAAAGCTAATAGTCTTAAATAAGTTTATTTTCTCTGGACACATGTTTGCTGCAATCAAACATGATTTAATTAACTCTCAGTCAGTAAACGGCTTGTCTTGATTGGTTAACAAATGAGCCATTCAGAAACTTACTTTTGTTGTAGCTTCATTTTATTTTTCATTTTTGTTAAGAAATTCTGTTTTGATGAGATATTGTTCTAATTTTCTAATTTTTCTGATTGTTGCTGTCCTGTGCGTTGGGAATACTATGATAAAGTTTAATGTGAAAATGCTATGATGTGTATTGTATTCTTTTAGCACAGCTATAGTATTATTGCATAATAAACAGAATGTCTTACCATCTAATTTGATATAACAATCCACACTTCACTGTTCCTTAAAAGTGTGACATTCAAAGTCCACTTCCCTTTTGTTCCCTTTGTTTTCACATGATAGATATACATATTAGTGAAGAAACAGAAAATATTGTGGATTATGATATGCATAGTACTCATTACCTGTCAAGTTATAACTGCACCACTATGACTGATAGTGTGCCAAGCAACAGTGCAAACTGATGAGAGTGTCATTTGAGGTTGGACAATTTATTTCATGAATTCATCCTAGAAAAGGTGCTATGTACCTCACTGCTGAATATCACTATGGTCACCTTCGAAGTACTCCCCTTGGGAAGTTATGCACTGATGCCAGGGCCTAGTCCACCCTTCAAAACCATTTTGGAACTCTTTTCCTAGAATGGCCATCAGAGCCATCATCAGACCCAAAATCTGACAAATTAGTTCTCAAACTTGCCACTGTACAAACTCGGTGTCAGAAATTTGACAAGGTTATGTGCTGCCAATGTAGTGCATGGTGGCAAGTTTGTGAACTTAACTGTCAGATTTTGGGGATGATGATGGCTCTGATGGCCATTCCAGAAAAAGAGTTCCAAAATTGCTTTGACCGGTAGACTAGGCACTGGCATCGGGGTATAGTTTCCCAAGGGGAGTGCTTCAGGGGTGACTGTAGTGATATTCAGCACTGAGGTTATGTAGCACTTTTTCTAAGATGAGTTCTTGAAATTATTTGTCCAACTTCGTATACAGTCTCTGTTGCAACTACTCAACTTTGCCATTGTAGCACAAAAGCTGCCATGGACAATACGTAACAGAGTGTGGGTGTGTCCAGTAAAATTTACCTATAGATACTGAAATTTCAATTTTACATAACTTTCATGTTTTGTGATATTTTAGTTCGCTTTTGATTTTTTCCAACTAGTTAAACTAACAAAGACTGTCCTTAGCTCATGGGTGGTACCAAAAACAGGTAGTAGGCCAGACCTGGCACAAAGGCTGTGGTTTGCCAACCCCTCACCTTGAGTGTAATCACAAGAGTAAGGACCTTGCCTGTAGTATTGAATAAATTTGTAGTTGAATAGTCAAATTACAAAATTGTGCTTTACGCTGGAGAAGGAGAGGGAAATACATACAACTCACTGAGAAATGTTTTCTTATCAAACTACTAATTCTTCTTATATTGTGTAAACTGAAAGTTGAGTTGAAAAAGCCTACTTATTATAATATCTAAAAACAATGGACACACATTGTTTACCTAATAGTTTTCAAATTCACAAAGACATGGTCAAAATCAGTAATTGTAATGTTTAAATATTTAAATTATCTGTTTATCTAATATGTGCAATAATTGGGATAGTATATAAATTTTTAAATTTTTATTTTTAGGCAATAAAATTTATTGCTTCATATTTAGGATTAAGTTTTAATCTACCTTCACTCTTACCAGCTATAGAATATTGGCAAGTTAATACCTACCAGAAAGAATTCTGATAATGACTAAATAGGTAATATACATAAAATGCTTACAACAGTGCTGGGTACCCTAAAAAGGTAAAAATATCTTAGCATTTTCAAAAACTATTAGTATCACAGATTGAGATCAGTATCCTGATATTGAAATGAAGTATTCTTCATTAAAATAAATTTCAAAATAGGTTCAAGTATCGTATTACTCCATAAAAATTTGGACTAACATTACTAAACAATATAACTAAAGTAGAAAATGGTTTTCCTTACCTGACATGTCTGCTGAATCACCTAAAATGAAAAAGTAGCAGAAAATAATTAATCATAAATAACATAAATACTAAAAGTAAAATTTGTAAAAACTCAGTTATCATAAAATAGTGATAATTTTTAAATAATTTAAATAATGAAGTATCATACAAAATTAATTTTATGTGAAATTGAGTAAACTGTAAATGAAGCCAATAATTTAAATTATACATACATATTAATATTCTATGTATATGGCCTTTCAAACTTTGGGTGAATACTTTATTTTTAACAACTTTAAAAATAATATTGATATGATTTAAACTGATATGACTCTCATTTTGGTTTACAAAATGACTCTTTAAGGTTATAATGCATCTCTAATTGAAGGGAAGAATTAGATCTAACCTTCTGAGAGAAACAATGGCAAAACTTATTATATATCTCAAGAAAGAAAAAGTTCTTAATTCAGGCCCCAAATTCACCTCTTTCTTAATTTTTTCAAACTAAGTATTTTCTGTATGAGTAAATGATTTCCAAGAAAGAAAACATGGAAGCCTATGCTCATTATATTTGTGGTGGAAATACCTATTAATGGAAATTTTAGAAGGAGCTGTCTTTGCAAGAAAGAAAGGAGTAAAAGTTTAGGAATCCTTTCTTTGCTTTGGTAGAGCCTTATATCCCTATGAAATAATGATTTCAAGGATATACTGATAATGTAGGCCCACAGTGTCCTGACATGAAACATGAGATAATAAAGTAGCTTACTCTTCTGAGCATTCTACTCAGCAAATGCCACTTTCAGTTCTGAACATGCTCTGATAACAACCAAAGAGTGAGAGGACTTGAAACTGTGCCAGATGAAAAATGGTTTCAAAGAAAGACTCAGGGTGTTTTGTTTGGAAATCAGGCTTGCCCTGCAGGACCTGGGACAAGGCTACAAATGAAGACCCAAATATTTTCAAGTTATCAATCAAGATAAAAATTATTAAATGAAATGTTTTACCTTCCTATCTTGACAAGTACAGTCCTATAATGACCTTGAAGGCCAGGTTCAAATTTAGAACTCCTTACTGGGGCAGCATGAGAGCCTTAGTCTATCCTTTTCTCCTTCCCTTCCCAGCTTTATTCCACACCACGGGAGCCACAGAAGCTCATCAGCCTGCACATCAAAACCCCATCACCACCCTCGGGAGGGCTCATATTGGCTGTGTAATCAACCACTGGGAGCATGGACTCAGAAGCAGCTCAAGCAGGCCCACAAGTAGATTTTGGACCATCTGCCAGAGAATTCTGGAGTTTCAGATACCCAAAGCATAGTTCCGAGTGCGGCAGGTTCCTCCATGGGAAGCAATTGCATTGCTCTCACGCACTCTTAATCTCATGAAATGTAGGTGCAGGATGTCTGAAAGGGAAGTACCAGATTAGACCAGGGAGACTATGATAGTTCTCTCCAAATACTGGTAGATAATCTCATGGGAATAAGAGATTAACTGTTTTAGATGACCCAAGAATGAGCATCAGTGAGCTGCCATTAAAGAGAGACAAAGTTCTGTTCTATATGAAGATACACTATGTAACAGAGCTGCCCAAGGAGACGTTATACTACTTCATTAGGTGTTAAGTAATGATGGGGTTCAAACACATGTATAAGGACCTTTAATCAGATATTATAGATATTATCATCCAGTGATAGACAGGATAACATGATATATTAGGCTTCAGAGTCTTAGATTCTAGAAAAAAAAAAGGAAAATTTTAAATGTAACTGGCTAAAACAACACAAAAGCAAATGTTTCAATTCCTCTATGAGCAATATAATTTTTAATAAAGAGAACCAGTGTTAGGCAGTGTTCTGTGCTTTGTGGGTATTAAACAAGCTTGGTAGGCAAAGTGACTACTGATACAATTCTCCTTAGGTTCTCCTCAATAAATTTGTTTAATAAATGAATTTGCTCAATAAAACTTAACTGAGCAATAAAAAATAAGTATATATCAAACAAAAATAAGACTTCAATTTCAAAAAACAACACAAAAAGGGGTTAGAACTATGTATTTATATTCAGAGATAAGAATATTTTATATATAATGGGTGAAGTATTGGTCTACTTTATTTTTAAAAGTAGAAAACTTTTCAGAAAGGAAGAATACAAAGTTCTTTACGGCATAACTGTTGAAGTAAGCAACCCAGAGAAAAGTACTTAACTACTCAATTTAGTACTTGTATGAAAAGAAAGGTATTAAAAGCATAAAGTATCTTATTTAAGAAGAAGACACGTGGAAAGCTGATTTAGCCATTGAAGCCCACTGATTTCCAATAAACCCCATGATTTCGATCATTTTTAAAAACTGATCTGAGTTGGGATGATCTGACTGACCAAATCTATTATGTTATATTCATGGTGATCACTGATTGGTAGACATGTCCTAAATAGACCTGCTATCCTCTCATCATTTTGCTTGTGGAGTTATGGCTTTTAAGTTTTCTACAGAGTTAAAAATAATGGCAATACAGGTGATTTCAAAGCAGCTAGTAAATTAGATCAATTCCAAGAAAGTAAAAGGAGCAGGAGTTACTAATGGAAGAGACTCAGCCTCTCTTCTTTCTAGCTTACTGCCTCCTGAAGCACATGTTCTGCCCCCTCAGTCCAGTTATTTTTTTTGGCTCCCTTATTTTACCATGTCCTCCTCAAATTCCTTTCTGCTTTATATGCTATTAATCCTTTCTGTTGATCAGGAACTTCTGCTAAAGGACTAAACCTGACTATTTCAACCACCATTAAAAAGCTTATTAATTCTGACCTGTCTGAACCAACTCAGATAACCAAAGTGAGAGAAAGGTACCTGAAAGCAAACAATATGGTAAAAATGGTTGTGTGCTTTATGTGCAAGTACATTTTGAACAATACACAAATATATTTTAATTTTTTCCTAGGATATTGAATTAATTTTAACAAGAAAATTACTTAAAAGTGTTTCTTTGTAAAATATAGAAACATACCTACTTGGCCAGTTGCCACTATGTTGATAAATTTGGGGTGCTGATTTACAGTGAGGCACAGAATATCATCATTATGTTCCTGATAAAAACTCTGAGTCCCTATAAAAAAAGAATTTAAGAATTAAATTTGAAAACTTTAAGGTATAACAGCCAAATGCACTTATCCAGAGCAATAAATTGTCCTGTTTAACTTGCTTATTTAACATATTTTTGAGCACTTAATATGTGTGCATAACCATAAAGATGGAAAAATGACCCAGAAACTTTTAAAGGGATAGGGCCCTGAAAGGCCAAAACCAGTGTGACGCCAAGCTGAGGAAAGCACGTGTCACAAGAGTTAAGGACCAGAATGCTGCGTGACTCAGAATAGCAGATTCTCGTCATGGGCACACGGCATTCCTGACTGACACAGCAGACTCTGTAACCGTGAAGCAGGGTGGAAAGGGCGTTCTGGGTAGAAGAACACTGTAAGCAAAGGTACAAAGGCAGGACAGTATGGGCATGCATATAAATAAATATAAATCTGGCTGACGTGTGAGGTCATGAAGAAGAAAAGTGGGAAATATGGTTGAAAAGCAGATGGAGACTAGAATTGCAAAGTGAACTAGAGTTACACAGGATTTTGAATGCCAGACTCTTCAATTTAGTATTTATTCTATAGTCAGTGGGGAGGCACTGAAGAAGTTAAATCAAAGTAGTAATGTGATTTCTCTAGTAGCAGTGACAGCGAAGAGACCTTTCGCAGACTGTGACTATGCAGGAGGTAAGAGGGTAGGCTTCTGCAAGCAAAACAGAGGGGGACACGAGGCCAGGATGGCAGGTTGGGTCCAGATGACAGAGGGCCATAAACACTAGGCCCTCCAAAATGCAAAGAAAAATAAAAGAATTTAACAATAGCATTTAACAGACTAATATTACTTTAACACTTCTTTTTAAAGTGAACTGTGCTTCATATTTTCAAGGACTGAGTTCAGTTAAAGGGACAAACAAGCAATTATATGTGCTATTAGCTAAATTAGATAGGGCAATATATCAAGACAGCCTAGCAATGTATCCCTAAACTGGTAAGAGGCCAAATTTCAGTGCCCAGTCTCCCCTCTGCCCTGACTATACCCCATCATTAGAAAGGTGATTAATTACAAATAAGAAAATTAAAAATAAAGAAAATAGCAAGGACAGTCACACGTGACATTAACATTTTGGTCAATGACTGCACAGAAGTCGATGGTCCCATAAGATTATAATGAGTTAAAAAATTCTTAACACCTAGTGATGTTCTAACAGCATAGCACAGGCATTGCACACGTATTTGTGGTGCTGCCAGTCATATAAAAGTATAGCACATACAGTTATGTGCAGTACACAAGACTTACTACTAGTAAGAAATAACTATTTTACTGGTTTATGTTTTTACTATACTATACTTAGTTTAGAGTGTACTCTTTCTACTTAAAAAAAAAGTTTGCCATAAAACAGTATGCTGTTATGTTGGCTGCAGCCTCCTATAGCTCCTGTTTACTGTGTTTCTTGATTGCATCATTTTTTCTCTAGTGCTTGATTTAATCACTTGTTGTTTTATAAAATTAGTGCACCTTAAGTTTACAGTGTTTATAAAGTCCACAGCATGTGCAGTGATGTCTTTGGCCTTCACACTCACTCCCCACTCACTCACTCACTGATACCCAGAGCGACTGCCAGTCCTGCCAGCTCCACTCCCGGTAAGTGCCCTGTACACGTGTACCATTCTTTACCTCTTAAACCATATTTTTACTGTATCTTTTCTCTTTAGTATGTTTAGATACACAAATACTTATTGTGTTACAACTGCATACAGTATTCAGTACAGTAACCTGCTGTACAGGTTTGTAGCCCAGAAATAATAGGCTACACCTATGGCCTAGGTGTGTACTGGATATACTATCCAGTACTAGGTTATACTATCCAGGTTTGTGTCAGTGCTATGATGTTCACACTACCTAATGATGCATTTCTCAGAAGGTAACCCATCATTAAGTAGTGCATGACTGTATAAACTTGAAACTGTATTTATATATTCATCCTTTTCTAGCTCATCTTCTCTTATTCTTCTCCATTCTCTATGCAGGGTACATGAAGCCTTACTTAAAGGGAATTTTCTTTTTAAATGGTATTTTTTAAATGACCCTGATTATTACATAGAAATTGCCACTGGTTTCTGTGTGATCGTGGCACATCCATTTCTTTAGGAAACCAAAACAGAAATATCATAATAATAATTAATACTGACCAGGAGTAAGGGACCATGACTATTTATCAGAAGAAAAAGCTAGAAATGTTTGGTCTAGATAATCTCTATTTTTACTTTCAACTTTCAGACTTTATGAAGTGTACAATTTTTTTGGTAATAAAAAAATTCAAAATTAAAGGTGAATGTCACAATTATTACATCACCGGTGATCAAATGATGCCAACAGAACTTTTTCAACAATTCAATCAGTTAAATAAACATCAAGGAATATCTTCTCACCAGCAGAGTCACAGGCAGGCACTTTCATAGCTGACTTCCCTGGCTTTCCAAAGCCTCAGTAAGAACATCACCCACCTGATTCCCACCCCACAGCAGTCAACTCACACGACATGCTGCTTTCAGTCACAATCAGAGACAACCATCAAAACCATCCATTTTCATGTTAAGGTTATTGGGAAAGAGAATAAAGTTATAAATGGTTTCACTCTAGAACACGTTTTCAACATATAGTAAACCTTCACTTCTGAGAGAAACTTACGAGCACTTTGCATTATGAAGTTCTCTTCTGTTGTCTTATACTCTAAGACTATAAATTTGATTACTTGAAATATTACTAAAAAGTTCTATAGTATGAAATATTTATATTCTGGGCTCATCATTTTAATTGTTTATGTTTTTAACAAAGAATTTTAAGATGCTAAATAAAATTTCTAAATTTAATAAAAAGTAGGGTCAGGGTTTCCTACCTGTAGCAACATTGTGCAGAATTCCAATGGATGCAGTGTGATAAATGATATCATCACCATCATTTAAATAGTGAACATTATTCCTACAGTCTCTGCCTCGATAGCCAAAAACAAGCTCCAACACAAGGTCCTATAACAATGATAAACCATTATAATTCCACATATCTAAATGTTCACCATTTTTTGTTGTATATAGCACGGGTGTCTCAGTCAAAATGGAGGATGGATTTTTTATTTTACAAACTGAAAACACAAAATTAGTCTAGACATACCTCTCTATATAACTTGTTTTGGACAGCTAAAATATATTCCATATTTTCCTACATAAAGTTATAAAAATGAAGAGAGAATCACAAGGTCACCTGATTCTAAGAACTTGGGTTCTTAAGATTTCATATGTTAAACACTGGGATATTTCTTGTGCCCAAAAGAATATTTACATTTGTGTTCACTGCTAGTTAAATTATATGATCTGCATACGTAACTCAGTATACATTATGTCCAAGTGATGTACTTAAGGATTCAAGCAGTACATCAATATTGTACATGTCAGAGACATAGTATGCACAAAACTAAGCACACCATCTCTGGTAACTCATGCTAACATTCTAGCAGATATCCATGCTACTCAAAGTGTCCACCATTTTCATTGACCTTATGAGGCTCAGATGAGTAGGTAGTACTGAAGTCACCCTCTCACAGCTGTTAACACCTTGTTTTTTTGACCTGATTTAGCAAAGTCTGCTTGTTGCTGCTGATACTGGGATTATAAAATGCCCAGAGAACTTTCCTTCTTACTCAATTATTGTGGAAGGTTTATTTGGTTGGAAGCAGAGCCTTCGTTGAACCCTGAAGTGAATACAGTGAGTGGGGTGAAAGTTCCTGATTTAGTGTACGTATTAAATCTTATAAATTCAAACAACTAAACATAATACATTGCCAAGGTGCCTGAACTTCCATAAGCCATAAAACATTCACATATATTTACATTTAGAAGTTCTCTAAGATACAGTTCAAAGTATTATTCATGAAAAACTGAAAGAATTAAATAAAAAGCAACAGAGGATATCAACCTAAAACTCAGACTTGACTTAAGCAATCAATTATTACAACCAAACAAAAAAGATTATTCAGTATGTTTATTTTCATTAAAACTAATGACAAGAGTTGGGTATTTTACAAAAAGGAAATGGAATGAACTCTGGGTACATTTTAAAGTACAAGTTAACACTGGAGAATGGGTTTTCCTCACCTCTATGGGTCTCTTTTTCTTGCCAACATTGTTTGTCTGGAGTTTCTCTGGCTGTGGTGGGGCCCTGCTCACCGGGGGCCTGAAACAGGGAAGTGGGAATGAAGAAAGGCACCTGTCAAAGCCTCCCTCACCTGACACATCTTTATAAAAACGAACCCAATCGTGTTGCTCACTAGACTATGCCCTCTATAGCTTGATATTTTCTAAAGCACAAAAGTGGGAAGAAAATATGAGACTTATTAGTCATTTGTAAATTTCTTTGGTGTATATTTCATAATGTAAATACTGTAACAATATAAAAGCAGATTGCTTAAAAAAATATACATGTTACTTTTACATACTCAAAAACTTCTTAATGGAGTACACTATCAACAAAGCCTGGATTACTGTTCTAATGTATCTATCACACTATCTTGCATATTGCAGGTACTCAATACATTCTTTTTGAACCGAATTTTGAAAATATTTCTATAAACTCTCTATACTTACACTGTTGGCAACAAAAATCATGTCTGAGTCCATGCCCATTCCCTTCTCTTCTTCCTGAAGTCCCTAGCATGGTTATGGCACCTCTATCAGTTAGTGAAGCAAGACATTTTATAATAACGAAGCACTGTGATCCATATAACATTCTATAAAAGGTGACTATTACTATTGCTTCCAATTCTTTCACTTCCCTTATCCTCAGTATTTATTAAATTTTATCAACTTTACCTACATGGTAGCTCTCCAATCTAGCCCCCTCTTCTCTTGTTTCCACTAATTCAGAATCTATTTATAATGTTCCATTAGATGTACAATGTTCTCATTTTGAATCATTTAAATGTGGAGTCTCTTTCCTAAAACCCTTTTATTAATATTTAAAACCTCTAAATCATTTAATTTTAACTCAGATAACCTTTATTCAAATGGTTAATAACCCGAATACTGAATCTAAATCAATCATATATCTACTCCTCCCCTCCAAATTTTAAACTAATATTCAATTTGTAATGATTACATCAGGAAATGATACAAATTAACTTTTCTGTGCAAAAAATTCCAACTATTATGAATAAGTCCATAAAAATAAAGGTCTATTTGTATTTTCAAAATTATTTTCAAAGTATTTCAATAAAAGTAAATGAAGAATTATATCTTAAACATGTAATACAAAAGAAATGTGTATTTTCATATGTAATATGGAGCAGTAGGTAGAAGTATATAAATATAACTAGTTGGTGGCATAAAAATTAAATGCACTTACAAGAAAGACTATATAAAGAACTTTTCAAATTATCACAAAAATTTTGGTTTCAAACTTTTTATATATTTTTTTGACTGTCTATAAATAATAACTGAATTTATAATATTTAACAAAAATATTTCTGGTAGTATCATTTTGGAGATGACAGCAGCTTTGGCTTTTCTTCCAAGTCATTTTGTTGAACTTTATTTAATGTTATCATCTGACAGCTCTAAGAAACAGGTAATTTTACCTATACAATCCTGTATAACAGTTAAGTATATTTTAATTTTTATAGCGATGAGTTATATAAGATATGTTATTGCTTAAAACTATACAACTTGAAGAATTATACAAGTCAAACAGATATTAGTTTGAGAAAAGCAGTTACTAGTATGATGAATCAAATAATTAAGATGCTATTCATTTCAGGAATACTCATTTCAAAGGAGAAAAAGCATGAAAAACTGTGACTAGCGGTAAAGAACACCAAGTAGCGTAGCTCATTAATGGGAAATATAAAAGAACATAAACATACAAAATTAGGTCTTATAAAGCATAGCAAAGAAAGAGGATTACCTGGAACCTCTTTTCAGCAGCAGATATAAAAGGGAAAAGGTTACAACAGAAGTTTGAATTGAAAAATACTAGTAAAATACTTCCTGTAATAAAGTATTTTTACAAGTTTAATGCAGATAAATGATACTGCATATAGTAAAGGTCTATTGTTTTTATTTATTACTACATATAAGAAAAGGCTTAAGTTACTCCATTAATGGCTGGGAAATCAGAAGAAAGAAGGTAGAAAAGAAAAATAAATGAGACTTCAACATGTTCTACATTGTAAACATTCTTTTTCTACAGTGCAATCTGAATTTCAAATAAAACATTAAAGCTTATCTTTTTTCCTTAAGAAATGGCAGTAAAATGCTAACAATTAACTTAAAAGGCTGGTAGCATTGGGGCTGCTGTTTAAAAAATTGTCTACAGAGGTTAAGCTCCACCTATTCTGACCCAAGAGAGTCCAGTCCAACCCAGCAGACAGAAAGAGTCACTCAGGACCATGCTGGATTTGAGATTTTGCTAGCAAAGGAGGTAACTTTAAATAATTTTCTCTTAATAACATAATGACCAGAACAGAGTTGGAAAGGATTACAGAATTCATTTCATCCATCCTCCCACTGAAACCAGGAAAATCTCTATAGCACCAATGACAAGTGGTCATCTAAACTCTGCAGAAATATTGCTTGTGACAGGAAAGTCACTGGTAAATAAAAAGCTGTTCATACCCAAGACAGCAATTATATCTCCACTTCATTTTTGTTTTTTGTTTTTTTTTTTTTAAATAACTTATTTCAGGCTGCTTCCCACTCTTGGGTCAGCCCACTCCACCTTCTTGAAGTGTACTTTAACTTTTAACTTTTCTATAATTTCTATATTTTCAAAAAAAATAACTTATTTCATACAGTAATGAATTATTCTTTATATGCAGTCTCCCAATTTTCCTTTATCCTGTGCTTCCCCCTAGACCACTATAAAGTGTCAATGGCCCTTTAAAATGCAGAGTCCCAAATAAGTTAGCCCATGTCCAAGGCTAGAGCTGAATGTTTTATTTCTGTTAAAATAGTATAAGATTATATGGGCCTTATTAGAAGTTCCATCACACTGTAGACATATATCTTCATAGACATCACCCCCTGCATAAAACATGATTGCTGCTGTCTGCTAAATTAATTAAGGAGTGCCTAATATTTGAGTTTCTGCACAATCTGGTCTCACATCTACTTTTTTCAGCCTTACCCTTCAGCATTTTCTTAATGATACTTTTTTTTTCTTTACTTCTAATATACTAGCGGCTAATCTTGTCCACACTGTTCAGAAACTATTTGAAGACATTTTCATATCACTAGAAGTACTCCAAAGAGTCCTTTCTTACTAGGCTGAGCAGAAGCATCATTTTAAACGGGACAGAAAACAATGGCACTGTCCCATTTCAAATGGTATGTCTGGTCAGCGTTGTTTCATTGCATGTCAGTAGGCTGACCAGGAGTACTGTTTGAAATCGGACAGTACCACTGCTTTCTGTCCTGTTTAAAATGGTATGTCTGGTCAGTCTATTTCTTACACGTATCATTTTATTAATCATACAAATACCATCATTGCCCTATGTCAATGTTTTTAAATTAATGATTATATTAACATGCATTAAATGAAGCTTACAGGTTTATAAACTAAAAGATTTTTCACTGGTAAATATACATGGTTAACAATTTGTTTTTATGAGATTCTAAAATTTAAGTAAAAACTAAAACGATCTTGAGTACAGGAGTTTGTGAAAATCATCTGTAAAACCACTGATCATTATAAAGACCCACAACAACACATATATGCTGTATTTACAAAATGCAACTCTTTTGTAGGAATTGTCCTATTTCATTTTCTCATTCTTTCCTGACAAACAGTTTAATGTTTTATAGGGGGAAAATCAATACCTTAAAATACCATAAAGACCAAAACAAAAGAATAAATCTTTGAGTAGAGCATTTTCTTCAATGACATACTTACCTTACTACCCCCTGCCTTCAAAGGAGCAACAAGGAAAAGGGAAACATAAAAACAGGGATGAGTAAAATGCAGCAGTTCAGTAAACAGAATAAATGTAACACAACAACAGAATTCTAAAGAAATACAAAAGTGCCTAATTTCATGCCTCATTGATTTGAATATTTATATTCAAAATAGGAAAATCTGATTGACAATAAACTACTTTAAATACACAAGACTTGCTTTAAAAATATTTATAGAACAAAATTATAATATTAAAGTCATTTAGGAAAAAGGAACCCACAAAATTATCAACCAAGCAGCATAGTTATCAAATTGTCATTAGAAACATTTGCCTTTTAAGTGGATATTTAATAAGTATTTGTTTTAATTGTTTATAAAGTGTTTTGTGTTATATATGATCACATTTTATTGAAAATATGAAAACAATTAGTTATACAGAACAGTCTTTCCTCCAAATATAGTCAAGTTGGTAATAAGAAATATCTCTTCATTTTTATTGCCTTTGATTCTTTCATTTTATGAAAATGAAGACTCCTAACTATGAATCACATTGCTGGTTTCTTCTGTCTCAGCATTTTCAGAAGAATTTAGCAGAACTGAATCATAAAACAATTTGAGACGATGTGCAAAATAATTTTAAAAATAACTTTTAAAAGGTTGGTTAGCTGTAAAAACTGCAAGCTAACAGCGAAGATTATGATTACAATGTCAACCATTCTTCATGAGCAGTAAAATATTTCCATCTGTCAGAACTTGAGTCACTTCAGTAATGAGGAAGAAAATTTTAGTTTTACCATGAAATATGGCCTACAGATAAAATTAGGTCACATTTTCTGACACTGCAAATTTATCTGATAAATGGTAATATTTTTCTTTTAAAAATCAATATAATAAATGAGAAAGATTTATAGGAATGTCTAGACTTCCTTCTTCCCCATAATACACTTTTCATTTTTAATGATCCGTGAGATATAATTTCCTTTAACTAATATTAAGCACTACAGTGCAAAATTCTAATTAGGAATACCCACATTTGCATATTTAACTGTATTACTTTGATTAATAGACATATAGGCAGTGTGCATTTTGGGAATATTTCATTTCAGAAAGTGTTTCAGTACTGACCAGGGCATCGCCTCAGGTTACTCTGTATTTCATTCCAAGGGAGGGATGTTATTGGTAAAGACTTATTATCTAAATCCTTTATATACATTATTTCATTTAAGCCTTAAAATACTCCGTAAGTTAGAGATTATCATGATCATTTTACCTCTAAGGAAACTGAGGCTCAGAGAAAATGAACAGTTTTTCAAGGTCACACAACTGGTAAATGATAAAAATGAGTTTGTCTGAATCTAAAAACCCTTTACATAGTATTATACTGCCTTTTACCAAGTTACTAGTAGTTCAACCTTGACTCCTGTGCAAGTATTTAGAGTATGGTCAGTTTTTTTTTAAACATATCTCTAACTTATTACTTTGCCTCTTTATACATGATGATTATCACCACCTACCCACTTTCCGAAAGGTGACTATCCATTGCTATTACCTGAAATATACCATTGGCAAATGGGGCACCTGAAAGAGGAGGTGTGCAAACATCACCACCTCTACATTCCACCCAGAACTTCCCTGGGAACTTTGGGGTAGTCAGTTCACCAGAATCTCTAGTTCCCTGCCCCTTCTCCATCACTATCATGCATGTCACCCTTCCAATTTCATCCTTTCCCCTGAATATCAAACACATAGGCGCAAACTCAAAATCCATCTGCCAAGGCTTTCTTGTGATACCACTTCTATCTAGCGGAGGAGCTCCAGTGCTCTTTAGCACAACCCTCACCAACCATACATTCCTTTGAATTTTGTTCAATGTGAATGCATTCCCTTTCTTTTTAAATATTCCGCCCAAACGTTCTTACTGACTTCACATAACACTTTTCCTCTTCCTAGCTTTCTACAGAAGGGGTCGCTGTTGTTTTCACCTCCCAGTCCCTCTTTGTTCCTCATTGTTATTTCTGGATAATTCTTCCTTTACCATTTCTTAAAACCTCTTTGCTTCTGAAATCCATGCCGTTTATTGGTCCACGTTTCTTTATTGTTTTCTTATCTTTCCAAATTATTTTAAGAGTATCAGACTCACAATTTCTCTCTTGATTTGTCATCTAGCTCAGAGACTTTATTAAAAAGCTCTCTCTCCTCATAAAATTGCTATGTATAAGTCCTTATTTTTATTTGCTGATTCAGACAAAGACCATTAATTCCCATTAGAAACAACCTATACTTCAACTTGCTTTTGGAAAATTTTAAAATAACATTTTTCTATTCTTGATGAAAGGCATATGGCTAAAAAGGCTTTTCAAAATTTAATCATATCTCCGCTCATGTGCCTTCCTAAAAGGTACTTGGAATTGGATTCAATTTTTATTATCTCCCATACCTTACTGCATATATTTATAAAAGTTAGCAAATAAGATTCCTTTAATCATATAGATATCTATAGCTATAGATATCTATATATATATAGATATCTATAGCTATAGATATCTATATATATATAGATATCTATAGCTATATCTATATATATCTCATCATCACTTCCTAAACTACTTGCAAAAGACAGTGTCACCACCAAAAAATATTTAAGGACAAACATGTTTTCTAAGATGTGCTGAGGTCTGTATAATGGAAGAGTACCACTGTTATTAACACTAAGCTATTGCAAAAATTCATTCAGTTAAACAATAAATTCAATTTTTAATACCAATATCTTTTTCTTCATCTAGTTTTAAACTTGATTGTTACCTCTCATCAATTGAAGGTTCTTTTTGTTGCAAATGAGGCTTGATCCCAAACATTGGACGAATATTTGTTGATAAGGCTCTGATGGTGTAACTGATTTCATTCTCCCTTGTAACATCACTGTCATAGCCTACCATTAACATATAAGTGTTATTCTCTAAGTTATCACTGAATAGACAAATTATGATCTCATAATTTGGGTATAAGGATGTTAAATGATGTAAAATAAGTTAAATAAACTGCATTATAGCCAAATTATGAAATAATATAGTCGGTAAAAATGATATAGCAAAATATTTAATGATATGTAACAATGTTTTCAAAGTATTCCTAAGTGGTAACAGTAAGCTACAAAAAAGTTCAATATATCATTTTTGTTAAAAACATATTATGTATATATATGTACATAACCCTATTAATATGGCTCAAAATGTTAACAGAGGTTGCCTCTGAGTGGTCAAATGATAGATGCTGTGTTTACTTTTTACTGCAAAACATATTTTCTAATTTTTCTATAATGAGCTGGTATTACTGGTATATTTTTAAAAAGTTAAAATTATTTTAAAATATAAAGATACTATAAATTTATTTTAACACTTATTTAAATATGATTATCTTACATTTGTAGATAAAGAATATCTAAGTCATCAATACATGATAGTTTGTTATTCTTGAGTCACAAAACCAATTTTAGTGATAATAAACCAAATAGATTAAAACCACAATTATTCAAACATTATTATTTAATTTCTGTAGCTTAAATCAGTTGTACTAATTTTTTCTATGTTTTAGTTGAAATAAGATATTGTAAAATGACATACCCCCATCTTCCTCAGAATCTATATCAGATTCTTCACTATCACAAGGCCTTTTTTCTTGATAGCCCTCCATTTCATTTGTCCAAACCATTAAAGACATATCCGCACCTCCTAAGGTAACCAACATGCTGTCATCATAAGTCCAGCGAACATTTGTGACATGTGTACTGTGGGCCACATACCTCTTAAACTTTCCAAATTTTCCCTAAAGTTAAAATAAAAAAGTCAAATAGTTTATTTCTGAGAAATTTCATTACTTGAAAACTTTTAATTTTAATTTCTATCTTAAAATATGATTAAAAATTAATCAATACAAATGTAACTCATAAAAATGAGAAAATGCTGATATTCACTAGAATAAAAAATAACAATTCCCAAGATGGTAAGAACAGAATACATAAATATCTATATATAGCATGCCCATATTAATGGAAGTAATTATCAATCATTTTGGTATATACTTATGTAAATATCTTTTCTCTTAATTCATTAGAGTTTCTGTTTGCAAACACCACACATGGGAATATAATCCAAGTTATAGATATTGGCAACATTTAAATCTAGAACAACAGCATTACCAACTTACAGAAGTAATTTCAGATTAATATATCATAAGCAGGTTTCAGAGGGAAATCTTTTCAAGGATGTTAAAATAAGAAATGTCTTAAATATACAAAATATAATGCTAGCTGAGTCAGTGAACTCCCTGGGAATGAAGACTCTTAGTAAAAGTTGCTAGAAATAAGAGGGGGATCTGTAACAAAAACATTACAGGGAGATAGTTTCCAAATATTTTGTGGTTCTTGCTACAGTGAGGTGAAGAAGGAATCTGTAGACCAATATCCTAGAACCTATTCTTAGAGCATCTACACCATCTAGAACTCTGGAAGTAAAGTTTAGGACCAATACATGTTTTATTGGAACATATTCTTACCAACTGAAGTTCTACCACCTAAGTGTATCTAAAATAGGAACCTGTGGAATATTTTCTTGGGCACCTGAGCTCTCTATGAGAATTCTGAAATCTGTGTTTTCATTTCAGTGATGATCTAAAAATAGTAAATGAACAATTAAGACCATCATGAACTGAATATTATATATGATTTCAGTGCCCTATTTCCAATTTATGCTCATGTTGGTGTCAAATTATAATATATATCTGAATTTGTGACAATTAAGAAATAAGTGCATCTGGACTTGATAACATGAATTTTATTTTTGTGCTGTTAACAAGTGAAAGCCTAATGTCTCTGCAGAGGAAAGCAGTATGTGTAAGAGAACTGAATCATCACATAGCAGCATAGGCACATAGCACTCCAAAGAATCTGAACAGTTTGGTTTTATCAAAATAACATCATTCACCACATTAAATTAATCTCATTTTTAAAAATTTTATAGGTATTGTATTTGTAGTATTTTGTATTTAATTGGTTAAAACATACTAAACTTTAGAGCTGAAAATGTAAAGTTTAAATTTACTATTAATGATATATATTTAATCAAAAGAATACTAAAACTAGTTAAGTTAATATTAAGGATAAAAGGAACATTTCTGCTAAAAGGGATAAGTTACATTACTCAATCATGAGAAACACTCTACAATGTAATATGTAACTTAAGGTATGGAATAATAAATTACAATACTAAAAAAGAAAAATTACAGGAGTTCCCTGGTTGTGTAGTGGTTACAATACTATTTCTAGATAAAAGCCATAAATAGGATGTCAAGAACAGAAAACATAATTCTGAACCTTTCATATTTACAGCACTACATATTACAACAATGAAATGCTATGAAAGGACATTATTTTTTTTTAATGTGGGTAGTTCCTTGACTGGGAATCAAACCCAGGCTAACAACATTGACAGTGCCAAAACCTTAGCCACTATACCACCAGGGAACTCCTGGACATTACTTTAACCATTTTTATAATTATAATTATTAGAAGAGTTCAAGAAAAACACATACTTTAGCAGGATATCTAAACAGCTTCACAAATCCCAAATCATCCCCAGTAGCTAGAACCATTTTGTCACTTGTGAGGCACGAGGCAGTTACATCTGTGACTTCTCCAATTACTGGCCAAATTCCCTCACAGCATAAACCAAGCACACTTGTCCATGATGCCCAATGAATTTTTTCTACCTAAAAATACAAGAAAATGCTGTAAGTTTGTAATATCTAAACCTAAAAATTAACAACCAAATCTGAGTATTTTTCTTTGTAATTATATGTCACAAATAAAATTAAAAATTTAATAAAAAGTTGTTAGTTGCCTTGGTTTTATAGTTTCCCAATTCTACTAGTTCCTGCAGAAAATTTTTAACATTGTTCAAGAATGTACTTATAGATCCATTGTGTTTCAGATGCTGAACAATGATAAGAAATAAGTCTATTTCTGCTCTTTGAACAATCAAGAAACTTATTTTTATACTTCCCATCTAAAGTTCAAATAATATATTATAAGCATGTTTTCCAATTAATCATGATTGGAAACTAAGAACTTTTACTTAGTCCCTTCCTTATTTAGCCCCTTACATGTTAAATTTGTTTAGCCTCTCTTCCTCAGCCATGTCATGTAAAAAATTTTTGCTAATATTGTTAGGCACAAAAACTGAACATATTTTTTTTTTCTTTGAACAGTAATTTGCCAACAAACATTTCAGTATGGGTTCCAAAATATTTGGCGGACATTCAGTGCTCCAATCTTAGATGCTATATCTTTTGTTATTGCATGTTCCTGTCTTTTGAGAAAAGTAACTGGAGTACAGCTAGGCATACAAGCAATTTATTCTTACTTTTAATACAGCATCTCTTTCTTTTCCCATCTCCGTAGTCTGATTCAATAAAATAACCTCACAGAAAGAATATCCATAATTTGAATGATCTGAGAACAGGATTCAGGTATAACTAAATAATGGAAGGTAGGCATCAGTTTTCCAACCACTCTTAAGTCGAATCAACATACAAGCACTTCTAGCTTCCTACCTCCATACTGGGGATGGTTTGTCTTTTCCCTCTGGGAGCCTCAAAGAATAACTGTTCTTTAGCACCAGTGTTGACCTGTAGAAGTTTTCCTTAAAAAGAAGTTAATAACATATACACATATAATCTTTTATTTATAATTTTATAATCTTAAAATAAAGACCATTCTAAGCATAACATGAAAAGATGAAACTACAGAGAAAAAAATACAATTAAATTTTATTACCTAAAATTGTAAACCTTGTATGTTAAAAGGACATGAGTGGTTTAATAAAAATTACCACTATGATAACAAATAATTTAGATAGGTAAATTTAAAAACATGCTATTTTCACCTAACCATGTCAAAAATTAAAAAACAATTTAACAAATCTAGAAGCTATCATGAGTATGAACCCTGATGTTGGACATGTAACCTGATACAATTATTCTGGAAGAAAGATTTGCATTTGAATAAAGTTTCCAAATGTGAAAAAAATACATATATACACACACATATATATAAAATATAAATACATATACATTTAGTACAATTAACTTTCATGGGAAAAAGCTTACACATTAAAAATTATTTTCCTCTGCAGTCAAGATAGATTAAGAGCATTTGCTTTTCTTAATCTCCATAGAATTAAATTAATAAATGGTTTAATTTTTGTGTACGTAAATACATGAAAATTATTTATGTTGTTATGCATATAAAAACTCTAGAAACAAATTTTGGGACTTTTAAAAAGTAAGTATACTTTCTTTAACTGTATTTGAAAAAACTTTAATTCATAATACTAGGTTTATGCAGATGAATACATGAAACAAAAATCCTTAAAAATGTAGCATTTAAAATATTTAGCATTTATGCAAACTTATTCAACACTGTCAAATGTCATGCATGCTCTAAAATAGGATGCTCATTACATTCTGTATGTTACACAATTATGACTATGTTATATCACATGACAGTGAAATGACTTTAAAATCCTCATTTACATACCATTTTCCAAACTTTTCAGTTACTATTTATGTCAAGCTTATCAGACAAAAGCCAGGACAAACGATTTAAGAACTTTTTGTGTAATATTTTAATTACTTTACAAATTAAACAATTTATCACTTACTGTACTATCATTTAAATTACACTAGGAGAGAAGTATTGAAAAAACTAAACTCATAACATTCATCTTTAGATGTGAAATAAAGAAGTGGAAAATGATTTTTAGAATAACATCTGTTGAATTATTTTTTGTTTCTCTGAAATAACTACACTAAGTCAAATGAAACTTTTATCAAACAGTAAGTAATCTAAATTCTTACCTCTAATATCCCAATCAATATGGGTTATGTAACTCGTAGCGCCTTTGCATATTCCTACCCTTTTACTACTCATTACATTGTATATATCTATAAAGCTGTCATGAGATGCTACTGCGAGGTATTTCCCAGAACCTAGAATAGAAACATATTGATTGATATTCTTTACATTTAGAAATATTTTTTACACTGTACAACTGGAGTTGATTTTCTTTCTTTCTTTTTTGGGGGGCAGCGGGGATAGTTCTCTGGCTGGAAATTGAACCCAGACCGCAGCGTTGAGAGCGCCGAAGCCTAGCCACTACACCACCAGGGAACCCCTGGAGTTAATTTTCTTAATATTTTTTGGGAGGAACTCAGGTGTTTTGTAAATTATAATAAGATAGATGTCAAATGGCAGACAGTGACAAACTTTTGAGGTATATAATAATTAACAAAATTAAATAAATTTTTTAGTGTAGTGAACCAATTCAGTGAAAAGCAAATATCAAAAATGACATATAAAGTAATTTTGGGGAGTTCCCTGGTGGTGTAGTGGCTTAAGGCTTCGGCGCTGGCACTGTCAGCGCTGCGGCCTGGGTTCGATTCCCAGCCAGGGAGCTTACCCACATACCAAAAAGCAAAAAAAAAAAAAAAAAAAGAAAAGAAAAAGAAATAAAGTAATTTTGATACACTTGGCATTAACCAAAAAAATAAAAACCCTCTGAATTTAGAAACAATAGAAGTAAACTAATTTTTCCTTGACATCAATAACTCCTCACATTACAGTAGGTCTTGTTATAGAAAAAGAATACTTGGATATGGAAACAAAATTAATGTAATTTCAAAAGCATTAAGAATATAATGAAGAGAGTCTATCCAACCCCTTTTATATTACAAATGAAGAAAGTGAAGCGCAGAGAAATACCTTGGCCCAAGTCACACAGAAAATTAGTGACACAACTGGCGCTGAACATGTTTTGACACTGATCTGATACAGGGCTTTTACCACCAAATACTGACTCTTCCAGTTTAAAAAAAAAATAAAATTTTGAGTTAAGATAACAGTTCATAAAAATTACACGCTGATATATTTACTCATTCCTAGATCCAAATTAATAATTAAATGTGATTTTGGTGGAATCTTACCTGGTGAGAATCGGATATCTGAAATAACATCTTTTCTGTGGTGAAAAGATACAAGATCCTCCAGAGTATCTGCATTTGCCATTAAGAAACTTCCATCGCTGAGACCCACAGCTAAAGCTTTGCCATCAGGAGAGAAAGAGCAGCATCGTCCACCTACAAGAGAAAGAGAGTGCACATCAGGAGATTTTCTTTTATTAAAAAAAGGAAGTATGTGCTTAAAGAACCTTTAATTTCAAACAGGAGCCCTATATTTATTATGGCCTTAAATCAACAGTAAAAAGGAGTCAAGGGATCCAGATAAAGTTTTCTACTGAAATCAGTGGTATGGAATTCTAAGCAATAATTAATATAAACCCTCTTCTGAATAAATTAATACATTCCCTCTTCTGAATGAATGTAGCAAAAGTGAGTACTGATATTTACCTTAAAAGAAATTAAGATGAGGAAAAAGAATGAGAGATTTTTAACTAACATAAAAACCAATGACATATGTGGAAATTTTTTGAGAAGGTAGGTTGCTACCTTTGTAGTTTCTATCCAACGAATCAGAAGCTCAAGAAAAAAAACTATCTTTAAAAAATGCTTTCAAATTAAAAAAGTATCTGAAAATAGGCAATTACTAGTTTAAGCAAAGAAGATCTATCTACATTTCAAAACCTCACAAAGAAATAATGATGTTAACATTAATTTTAAAAAGCAAGGGTTCATGCTGCACTACACTGGCAAACACAAAAACGGCTTACCCTGACAGCAAGGAATGGAGCAGGCATATTCAAGAACCCTAAGGCTTTTGGTATCTTGCATAAAATTTGGAGAGAAAGAGATGGGGTACAGCTGTTACAGAATGAAAAGTTACAGATGAATTAAGAACAAGTAGTCATTTAATTATCAAGCATACATTGTTAATGGGGAAATCTTGGATATGATTTCTGAGATTTAAGAGTCAAGAGATGATGACTCAGAGCAGGGTGGCAGCAGTAGAGGTGATGAGAAATGGCAGGATTTGGATATATTTTTAAGATAGAACTGCAACACTTTGACAAGCTGCGAGTGGAATAAGAGAAAAAGATAAAAGTCAACGTTATATTTTTGTTTAAATAGTGACGCCATTTACTGAGATGGGAAAAATTAGGGGAGATAAGTGTTTGGTTTTGAACCCATAAATTAAGGATGTCCATGAGAAATTCAAGTGAAGAAATCAAGGAGCCAGTGTGAACATTAATACTCCTCTGGAGCTTCAGGGAAAATATTATAGGCTAGAGAGATATGAAAGGGACCAAAAAACACTGAAATTATCTTCCAGAGGGCAGGCCCCTTGTAAAACAGGCTTCCCCTGGGTGAGTATTCTAGGAACCCATCTGCATCAGTAAACCAGCTGGCATTTTTGTAAAAAGCTGTGTTCGGTTTCAGTGATTTTTTTTTTGGAGACTCCTTCAACATGTTTGCCTATTTCATGATGGGTGACTTAACAGGAACAACGTGCTGCTGCATGACAACGCACCTGTCCACACAGAGCTGAGTGTTCAGCAGTTTTTGACCCCAAGCAACATGATCCCTGTGCCCCACCCTCCTTAGTCACCCCATCTCACCCTAAGGGACTACTTTTTGTTTCCCTGGATGAAAAAGTCCCCAAAGGGAACTGTTGGCTGATGTGGAAGAGATGAAACAAAAAAATGGCAGAAGCACTAAAAGGCATCAAAATAGACAAGTTCAAAAACTGTTCTGAGCAGCAGAAAAAGCATTCTTATAGGTATACTGTATCAAGAGGAGAGTATTTTGAAGGTGACTGAAGTTTAAACATGTAAAAATAAACACACAACTTTTTATAAATAAATTCCATTTTGGGGGGGGTCCCCTCTTATAAATATGGGAGGTAGCAGCATCCACTCATATAGTTAAAGCCGCAAAACTGGATAAGAACTTGCTATTAATTTATTGCCTCTCATCTCCAAATGCACCCCTTTTTCCTGCTATGTGACACTGGAGCTGGACCCAGTAGACATTTTTCCTGTGTCAGCTGACCTGATTTTGGCCAGTAGAAGGTGGCACAGGGTCAAAGCAAAAGCAAGGGACTTTTCTAGGGTGCCGAAGCCAGTGGACCAATGAGGGGACAGGGTGGGGTCAGGGTAGAGATCAGGGAGTTTCTCTGCCACCACAGCAGATTGCTATCTGGCAAGGGTCTTTTCCACTGTCAGGTTGGGTGTTCCTGTGGCACTCACACCCTGTGAAAGAGTCTGAATCTCAGCAGGGAGAGGACAAGGGTTCATCGTCTAAGTTCACTCCTTGTTTGCTGTTCACTAGCCCTATGCATGGTAGTTGCTTTCTGCAGTTGCTACTTCTATACTTCCTAGAATCCTCTTTTGCCCCTGTTAGTAAACTATCTTTTATTAGTTAACACATCTTCACAGTAACTTTTCCCTGTTAAAATTACTGGGGAAGTTTCTGTCTCTTGACTGATACAAAATTGGTACTGATGTGGTGGTCACAAGAGAGACACCATTAAAGACAGGATCTGGAATTGGTTTAGTCATCTCTTTGGGCTTGAGCACAGTCCTAAGTCCCTGGCAATAGGAAGTGGGATGCTAATAATGCAAGGTATGCATTGGCATAACAATTAATCAAGCTATCTCCTGTAATTGATTATCTTAATGTATCCACTGAGTAAGTGCCCTGGGAGTCCAAGAGATTGTTATACGTGACTATTACAAAAATAATGACAACTACAAAGACTGTGCTGTGCAACTGAGTACCTAGAGCATTTACAGAAAGAAGTAATAAGCTCATCCTTAAAACACTTGGCATGAGTCATGGTCTGGGCAGGGAGAGCTTCCATGGCAAACCTAAAAGAATCTCTGACAGGGCTGATATTGTTGAAAATTAAGTGTGTCAGTTTCAAATTTACAACATCAATTGAATTCACAGCCTCACCAAGTTTCTTATGTGAAAGTCAGGACATTGATTAGGAAGGAAGGGAACTTCGAAACTTGGAATGGAAACATCTGGTTGGACTAAGACAAAACTGAGGATCTTGAACTTGTGTGTTATTCTGAGCCTCAGTGATCAGTGCAAATAGGCGTGTTCTCCTGTTTCTGAGAAGACTGACATTCTGGAGCAGATGCCTTGGCAAAAGGATGTTTAAGCTTCTGAAGAACCATCATAACCATTTCTCTGCTGTCACTAGTTCCCAAATTTGGATCAAATCTCAGCATGCTCTAGGGCAGAGGTTGGCAAACTTTCTCTTAAAGGACAAGACAGTAAATAGTTTCAGTTTTGTGGGCCATATGGTCTCAGTCACAACTACTCAACTCCGCTATTGTGCAAAAGACCTAGACAATACAAAAATAAATGGGCATGACTGTGCTCCACTAAAACTTTATAAAATCAGAAAGTGGGTTGGATTTGATCCATGGGCTAACACCTGATGTAGAGGAAGGAATCCAAAAGCTTAGGGAGATAAGAATGTTAAAGTAGGTTTTTTAATATGCAACCTGCATACTCACCCACCACCGACATCCCCACCTCCCAAGTCTAGAAAATAGTCCCTTTACAAAGGCATTGAGAAATACATTAAAGGCATCTCTGCATCCTTGAAAAGCTATGCGATGGTCATCCTTTGTAGGTCAGGAATGGGAGATGTTGCCTTTATCATGGGCTCCCTGATTCAACAGGGGTAATCCTGGAGAAACAGAGGCCAAGAAGTCATCACTTCACCACCAAGGACGAGGTAGATTCTTTACACCGAAAAGGGAAGCAGGGGTGTACTTTGGCCTATGGGGATTTCTACTGACAGCTAATTAATCTTGCTGTCTCCAGGAATGAAATAGATAAGGCGGCTACTAGATTCGTGTTTGATCTATATAAGAGAAAACTCTCCACACTAGGTGGCTAAAAAACCTGACTTAAATCACAACAGTGGAGAGTCACAGATTCTCAACCCGTTTTCAGACCTAAGCCAATCCATATACTCAGAGCCCCTTAATAATAAAGGGAGGATGAAGTCCCACTGAAGGAGGAATCTAGCACTACCACTAGTATATAATGTAAAATTTCCTCCAAGGATTCGTGACCACTTACTAGAGGAAATGAGAAAAGGCAATATCCAAACTTTCAGGAATTACTAGACATGGGTTTGAATTGACACTAATTCTTAAGGACACAAAATGTTGCTTTTGTACTAGTAAAAGTGGGGCCTTATGGTGATCATGTGGTAGATGAAGTTTTAGCCCAACTTTGAATCACAATGGATTTAGGTGGTCTGTGGACCCCATACAATTCCCGAATTTGAATAGATATAAATGGCAACTGGTAGAATCCTCTGTGCTGGCTCTGTGATCCATGGCGTAAGGGTCATTATGACAGGAAGAACTAAATGAAAATCCTGGAAAGTCCTCTCCACCAAGACAATAAACAAGAAGCAAAACCGCAAGTCTGAGAATTGCAAAAATGAGTGGTAATACCAACGACCTGAAATACGTAGGCGGAAAAAAACATACTACATCATCATTAAAATTTGCCTGTTTGGTCTGTGCTGAAAACAGATGGATTTTAGATAATAACTATGGGGATAATAAATTTAATCAGGTAAGGGTTCCCTGGTGGTGTAGTGGCTAGGCTTCGGGGCTCTCAACGCCATGGCCTCTGACAGGGAACTATCCCTCCCCCCGCAAAAAAAATTTAATCAGGTAGTGACGCTAATTTAAGCTACTCTTCCAGATCTTTCCGAACAAATTAACATAGTCCCTAGCATTTTGCATGCAGTCACTGCTCTGGTTAATGTTTTTTTCTCCATACCAACTTGAGAGGAGCACCAGAAGCAGTTTGCTTTTACCTGGCTTGTATCTGTGCACACCTTCAAAGCCTTGCCTCAGGGCTATTTCAACTCTCCTGTTCTTTGCCACAATATAGTCCACAGAGATCCTGAGCGTCTTGACATTCCAGAAAACATCTCAATGGTCCACTACATTGATGACATTATGTTGAATAGATCTGGGGAGCAGGAAGCAACAAGTACTTTAGATGCCTTAGTAAGATGTAAGTGAATCAAGAGAGTGGCAGATAATCCCCACAAAAATTCAGGGACCTGCCATCTCAGTGATGTTTCTGGGGATCCAATGATCTGGATTATGTCAAGATATTACCTCCAAGGTGAAAGACAAATTGCTGCACCTGTTATTACCTACCACAAACAAAAGAAGGTAAATGCTTGGTAGCCCTTTCTGGAAGCAACATACACTACTGAAGCAGCTGCTTTCTACCCATCTACCAAGTTACTTGTAAGGCTTCCAGCTTCCAATGGGGACCAGAACAAGAGAAGGCAAGCTGTTGTGCTACTTGGGCCTTATGATCCAGCAGATCCAATGACACTCAAAGTATCTGTGGTAAACAGGGATGCTGTATGGAGCTTCTAGAAAGCTATCAAAGGAGAATCATACTGCAGAGCTCTTGGATGTGCAAGAAAATCCACACCTTCCTTTACAGATAACCCATTTTCCTTTTGAGAAGCAGCTTCTGATTTGCTACTAGGTCTTATTAGAGAATAAATGCCTAACTATGGGATATCAGGTGACCATGTATCCTGAGCTTTCTACCATGCACTAAAACATGACCAAGCTAACCATAGATTAAGGGTATACAACAGCAATTCGTCAAATGGAAACAGCATATAAAAGACCAGGCTTGGACAGATCTGGAAGTTACAAGTAATATCATGAACGAGTGGCTCAGAATCCTACAATTCCCCCCATAATACTTGATCTCTCAATCTATACCTATGACCTCACAGGTGTTTCTTATCATCTAAGAAAGAAAAAATCTGAGACAGATTTACAGATGTTTACAATATGTTGGTATCCAGCTGAAAGTATTACAGCCCCATTCAAGAGTGACCCTAAAGGACAGAAGCAATAAAGGTAAAAGTTCCCAGTGGACAGCACCTCAAACAGTACATTTAGTTTTCCATTTTTGTAGTGAGAAGGGACCAGATGGACAGATTTACAGATTCATTAGCCTTTGTTAACTATTTGGATGAACAGTTAAGGACTGGAAAGAACAGGATTGAAAGATCAGAAACCAGGAAATCTGGAAAACAGATGTATAGACGAAACTTAGAAAGGGCATACATAGGCTGTGAAGATTTTTATGTCCTAGAGAAGGCTCACCAGAGGGGGCTCTGTAATGGAGGCTCTCAGTAATCAGAAGGGCAAATGAGTATGCTCTGCAGAAATCAGGCAGCTAACACTTTCTCAATGGGCCCATCGTGGCAAGAATGAAGTCTATGCCTTGGTTCAAAACCATGGACTTCTTACCAAGTCTGATCTTGCTACCAGTACTACTGAGTGTTAAATCTGCTAATAGTAGAGACCAACTGAACTTCTGATATTGGCACCATTCCCAGGGAGACCAACCAAACACCTGGTACATGTTGATTACATTAGACCTCTTCCATTATGAAGGGGACAAAGATTTATCCTCACTGAATAAACACAATCTCTTGATTCTCCTTCCCTGCCCATATGCTTCTGCTAGCACCACTATCCATGGACATACAGGATGTCTTACCCACCATCACCAGATGCCATTCTGCTCAATCAAGGAACTCATTTCATAGCAAAGGATGTGCAGCCTTCGGTCCATGGAATTGACTGGTTTTATCATATACTCCTATAATTCAGAGAAAGTAGCTAAGAGAATGGTGCAAAGCTTACTAAAAATTAATTTATGGCACCATTTGGGAAACAACACCCTTTAAAGACTGAGTTTTTTGTCTTACAGGGTGCCATATATGCTTTGAATCACAGACTATTATATATATGGTGCTGTCTACCTCATAGGCAGAATACAAGGGTCTGGAAACCAAGAGGTGGAGGTGGGAGTGGCTTTTATCACTATTATATCTAATAACCAACTTGCACAATTTTGTTTTGCGTGCTGGCAACTCTGAGCTTTGTTGTTTTGGTCTTAGCTCCCAAGAGCAGGGAGAATCCATCCTCTCAGCAGTGGACACAAAGTTTGAACTGAATTCGAAGATGAGACTGCTACCTGCCATATGCCACTGAACCAACAGACAAAGAAAGGGGTTGTTACTCTTCTGGCTGGAGTGATTAAACCTGATTACAAAGGGGGAAATTAGTTACTGCTGCCAAATGAGGGCATAGGAGACTATGTCTGGTACTCAGGGGACTCACTGGGATGCCTTTTCCTTCCATGGCCAGTGGTAAACTTAATAGAAAACAGCAACAAGAGAAAAAAACAGGCAGAGATACTGAGATTTCATATCATTCAGTTAAGTAACTCCAACCACCTAAGGTTCTGACTAAAGAAAGTATGGAACGGGCAGTAGAAAAAGGAAGTCACAGATACCAACAACTGCCTAATCAGTTACAAAAAAGGGACTATATATAAATGCTTGTTATGTATATATATAAACTATTTACTTCTCTCTCCTTTTTCTCCTTAATATTTTACTAATTTCTTAGAGGTTGACTTTAGAATTTAGTCTTAAGGTGACAGAATATTCCGTGAATTTGAGAGTAAGTCATCAATGGATACAATGACTGCTGGGACTGTGTGTCTTTTCTCTTTGGGGAGAAAGTCAGAACTTTTCACTTGTCAAGGGTAGCTGCATCTTTTTCAGTAGAAATGTTTGGTAGAAAATAAACCTAAGGTTAGTTCTGTGGCTGTATTGAACTTCAAGTGTGTGTATAAACATGCGTGTGAATGCTGATTAAACACAGGAGTAGTTTGTGCCTATTACTAATTATTACCTCTCAGTTCCAAATCTACGACTCTTTGGGCCTTTTAGGAGACTTTTCTTTTGCCAGCTGACTGACACTAAGCTTTGCCAACTGAGGGCACTAGAGGGACACCACCAGTCCAAAGCAGGAGAAAGGGACTCTCCTCTTTTCTTCTAGTGTTCAATTTTACCTAGAGCCAGGGGACCTGGCTGCATTTTCCCCAGTGTCAGCCCCCACTGAGTCCTCTAGCAAGTTTCCCCAGAATCAGGGTAATGGCCCTAATGGTTCTGCTATGATTTCAGCCTCATGCACAATGTTCCGCCCAGA
Organism: Lyroderma lyra; assembly: GCA_004026885.1. Classification (NCBI taxonomy): domain Eukaryota; kingdom Metazoa; phylum Chordata; class Mammalia; order Chiroptera; family Megadermatidae; genus Lyroderma; species Lyroderma lyra. Next base: position 159,103 of record PVJL010000598.1, on the reverse strand, counting down.
CAGCAGTAGCTCTCACAGTTCAACGGCCTTTGGCCTGAGTTAAATTTTTCTCCAAGCAGTGGTCTAGTATTCAGCTCTGACCTACATTCTCTGGCAAGCTTTTCCTTCACCCAATCACTCTTCCACTGAGGCCTGCAGCCATGGCAAGGTCTTCAGCATTGACAGACTGAGTGTTGTGAAGGTAGCCACACCCTTTCCAAACTAGGTCTGGGTCTCCATTAAGTTCTTTCCTTCAGCTAACTGGAGCTAGCTGCCTTTCTATTATGGCTACTTCCACAGCTTTTGCAGTAGGAAACTACCTTCTACGAGTTAACAATTCTTTTTACTAAATTTTCCCTGTTCAAATGACTAGTATAGTCTCTCTCTTCTGAATGGACAGTGACTGATATAATCACCTAAAGTGTGAGTGTACATATAAAAAAAGGAAAGCCAGGGACAGAACTCTGGCATGTTTCTACATGTAAAGAGCAGGAAGAAGACACAAAGCTAGCAGAAGAAACAGGAAAAAAACGGTGGAGGGAGGGTTCCCTGATGGTGTAGTGGCCAGCTTTCGGAGCTCTCACTGCCGCCTGGGTTTGATTCCTGCTCAGGGAACCAACCAAAAAAAAAAAAAAAAAAAAAAAAAAAAAAAAAAAAAAAAAAAAAAAAAAAAAAAAAAAAAAGAAGTGCGGGCTCCCCCCAAGGGAAAAAAAATAATCCCATAGAGGATAGTATTTCAGAAAAGAAAGAATGATCAACTATATCAAAAACTACTATGAGGTGATTAAGGTGAGGACAGAGAGATCAGGTGTAGTTTCAATGGACCAAAAGAGGTAAAAGTCTAACTGGAGTGATTTGTGAAGCAATTGTAAAAACACAAAGAAGTGAGCACCCACTACTGTACATACTTTGAGGAGTTCTGCTACAATGGAGAGCAGAAAAACACTTGCACAGTTTACTGTTCAGCTGGTTGGGTGCAGAATAAAACAGGTGGAAAGTTGAGTTCAAGTGAAAATTAACTACAAGAATCCTTTTAAATGCATAGCTGGGCTCAAAGAAAAAAAAGAAAAAAAATCCCCAGGGATCAAAAATTAAAAACATGCATAAAACTAGAATAACAAAATAAAGCCACATCTACCCCAAAGGCTGAGGAAACTAGTCTTGCACTTGGGCCTCCTGAATAAAACTGGAATTCTTGAGGGGCTATACATTCACTGTATTCACACAGTACTGTTTTCAAATTCTGTGTTAATGTTAAGTTCCAAAATATCGGTAGCAAAGATGTAATACCATTATTTCCAAATTTATAACCTGTTAGGAAGTCTGATAATTAAGTTCACAAACTTACCACTTTGCACTTATGTTGGCAGAGCTATACAAATTACTTGGTAAGGTTTCATAACCTTGGTATATCTGTGTCTCACAGTTGTGTTTGTGTCGACATGTGGTAATGTCTTGCTGAATGGCATTCATTATTGTTGTGTGTTTGTGTGTACTATTGCGAGAATGTTGGAGCCTGAATTAGAGCAACAAACAAACATTAAATTTCTTGTTAAACTTTGGCAAGAAAGAAAGTGAAATCAGGGACATGTTAGTCCAATTTTATGGAGATAATGCCATGAAGAAAATGGCAGCACGAAGAGAGGTTAGGGTAGCCAGTAACAAGCAGAACTGGCAAAAGCATTGCAAAAACTCATCAAGTTGTGCATCAGAATCTTCAGTTGACTGTGAGAAGCATAGCAGACAAAGTAAACATCGATAGAGAAACAGGAAAATCTTAACTTGAAATCTTGGCAAAAGAAAGGTGTGTGCAAACATGGTCCCAAAGGAGCTCACCCATGAATAAAAGCAAAGGAGAGTCAAAGTTTGCCAAAACCTATTGAGGAGGTAAGACGATGGTTTGGGCCATGTTATCACTGGTGATGAAACATGGGTGTACCAATACAACCCTGAAACAAACCATCAAAGTGCACCATGAATGTCAACCAATTCTCCATAACCAAAAAATTCAATCAGTCCAAATGAGGAGTCAAAACTATACTGCTAATCTTTTTAGATATCAGAGGATTGTTCATTATGAAGTTGCACCAACTGGACAAACAGTCAGCCAAGTTTACTATTTGGAAGTGCTGAAAGGGCTGCATGAAAAGTTAGACAAAAATGACCTGAAATTTTCATCAACAACTCATGGCTCTTGCATCCTGACAATGCACCAGCTTACAAGGCTCTGCTTGTGAGGGAGTTTTTTGCCAGTACACAAATAACTGTATGGGAATACCCTCCCTACTCACCTGATCTGGCCCCCCATGATTTTTTTTCTTTTCCCAAAGATAAAGGAAATATTGAAAGATATTTTAATGATATTCAGGACATCGAGGGTAATACCATGACAGCTCTGAAGGCCATTCCAGAAAAAGAGTTCCAAAATTGCTTTGAAGGATGGACTAGGTGCTGCCATCAGTGCATAGCTTCCCAAGGGGAGTGCTTCAAAGGTGACCGAAGTGATATTCAGCAATGAGGTATGCAGCACTTTTTCTAAGATGAGTTCATGAACTTAATTATCAGACCTCATATATGAATTATTAGCATTTGGAGGCATCCAGAGTTGTATATTGCATTAAATTTTTAAATTCAACATGGGTTATATAAAGTATTCTTTTTGGGGGATACAACTCAACTCTCATTAGACATGATAAAGAATTAGAATTTCCTTCTATAAGCCACAAATCTAAAAACAATGAAAACTGGAAATGCTTTTTTTTTTTAAATAAACATTAAAGCTTGCTATCAATAAAAGGGCTATAGTCCCTATCCCCAAAAAAGTTATTGAAAAAGATGTCCTCAAAGCTATCAAACATGAGACAGTATTATATAATATGATGATGAAGGAGTCAGGAAATTTAGAACTGGATTCTATTTTTCTTTCACCTGATTCAGACTAGTATATAGTGTAGTGGCAAGGGCTTTTGGACATCTGGGAAAATTTGTACAAAATTAATTATTTTTGCAACTCAATGATAATACCATTAATGAACTTTGCTTTTTAAGAGTGCTTTAAAAAGATTATTTCATTTTCAATTTTTCACACTGAATCTTTCTTCATTTTATGAAGTATGTTAACTATTAATAATTAAAATAATGTGTAGTTATATCTTTATAACTTCATCTTTTTAACTTGATTAGTTAGGTTTATAAATTTTGTATTTAAATATACTATTTAGTTTCACTGATTTTAACTTTTAAAATTTTCTTTTGATTTTTAGATACCTAAAATACAGATATTTAATTACATGCAAAAATCTTTTTTGCAAAAAAACCTCCAAATGTCTCTACTGTAATTTTGTTCCAGTATGACAACCATATCTCAAAGGAGGAATAAATTTAAAAAAATGTGTCTGGCAGTAAATAAACACATCAGGAAAAAGACTTGTATATTCTGGCCTGGGTTCTAGTTAGCAGGGAAAAACCGTACCTGATAATTCATATACACACAGGACGGCTTATGCAGGTCTTAGATTTGAAGGTATACTATTTACATGGTCTATGCAATCTTGTAGAAAGAAATTAATATAGTTCTGGATGGTAATAGCACCCCAGGCATCTGGCAGAAGGAAACACAAAATCTCTCTGCAAGAGCACACCTTTGATTCTGACCTGAGGATTCCCATAGGTAAAGAAAGCACAAATAAACACGAACTAGCAATCCAAAATTTCAAGCATGTAAGAAAATGAACCAGGAAAATAACCTCAAAATAGCAGAAAGAAAAACACAGCATAGTCAGATCTGCAAGGATGTCAAAAATACTAGATTTTACATTTTTTTAATCTAGTAAGTATAGTTAAGATTAAAGACAAAGAAGAAGAAATCTAAAACATAAGCAAGGAATATAATAAAATTTCAAAGGCAAATATAAAAACAAATAGAATTCCTAAAAATGACAATTATTAAAATTAAATACCCAATGGATAGATTAAACAGCAGGTATGAAAGAGTTGCTATAAAGAGAATTAAGATCTAAAGATCTTAAGAAATTTTCCAGAATGCTACACAGAGAGACAGACAGAAAATGTAAAATGAGCCAAGACATAAAATAGTGTAGAATTAAAGAATTAAAAAGTCTATTAAAAATTCAGGTTTGATTACAATGAACAGCTAAAGCCAGGGGATATAAGTTTCTAAAAGGAAGTTTCAATATATCATTAATATAGAAAAGTGTAAAAGGCTGGCAAATACTTAGAGAATATTTACTTTACAGACATCAAGAATATGGATGTTATCATGCTGAATATCCATACTTCTGGTTATTCTATAACTAATTACCATAAAATTGAATTATATGTTTGGCAAAATTCTTATAAGATAGCCTACATTAACTATAATGATGTTATTTTTATAAAATTAGGTCAGCTTCAGGACCACATTTTTGTATAGCCATCTGCTGAAGAAAATACTATTTGCTTAATGAATGTTTGAAAGAGATAACTGTGTTTTATAATATGTAAACTATTATAACTTCAGGATTTTTGTTATAATTAACTCAACTAGTGTAAAGCCATACATGTTCTTTTGAAGTTACGAAAATCCACCTGTTTTCCTCTTGAATCAATGATGAGAGAAATAAAAATAAAAGTGATTATAGAAGAATATTTAAAAACAAAAATACAGAATCATGACTTTTTTCTACAACCGAAAACAAAGGTCTAGTCCTAGAAGGAGCCAGTAATTTTGGCAGAAAAATTTTCAGGACTGATACATAAATCCATAGATCAGGAAACACAACAAATCATAAATAGAATGAAGTAAAATAAACCATGTATGTTCATGATTTTATTAAACTGCAGAACTATAGAACAAAGTAAAAGAGGACAGTGGGACCTAGAAGAATAATAACTCTTAACCAGTAACTCCAGAAGCAGTTAAATTTAGCATTTAATAATGAAAATAAAAAACCAAACATGTGCAGACTAGCAGCATACCAAGGGTAGGGTGGTGGTAATGGTTCACCCTGAGTGGCAATACACTGTCTATTGAGAATTGAGAACAATAATGATAAAATTAAATTTAAAAGTTTGCTTTTTAAGAATTGTAATGTCAGTGATAAAATACTGCTGCCAGAATAGACCACGCCCATCACTCTGTTCTTGGTATGCCATTGGTTCAGATAAAGGAAACCGAGAGAATTTCCAATAAATCTTTATTAAAGAAACTCTAAGACTGTACTTTAGGAAGAAAGAAATGATGCAAGAAAAAAGTCTGAGATACAAGAAGAAAAGGTAAACAGAGAAATGTACAAACCGAGATAACCAGAGTATGCACTTACTAGAGATTGCGATTAACTTCAGATTTTTAGTTAAGTATATATGCTAAAATTTCACAGCAACCCTAGAAGAGAACAGACTCTAACTTTTAAGTTAATAGGAGGAAGTAAAAATAAATTAAATGACTGAATTACAAATTCATCGTACATGTTTATAACTTCAACTTGGTACTTATAATGGCTAGAAAATCCTTTCCTTCATCAGCTGATTCTCACATTTCTTAGTGAAAATTCCCAACTTTTTCAACCAGAGCTCTTCTGCCTATGCCCATGCTATGAAATAATATTCCCTACCAGTTTAATAAGAAATTGGAAGCTATCTGCATACCTTCATCTGCCCCAGGATAATAGTAACAGCCTTGCTCCAACAATTGAATCTTTTGTCTCTTCATCCTGATAGGCTAACTCATCTGCTCCTCTCAACTCTGCTATCCATTTTTAAGTTAAGGCATTTTTTTCTTAGTTTCCAATTCTGAATTATACATAATTCATAGTCGTAAAGAATAGAAAACTTAGCTTCTGTTTTCTGCCTATATTCTTTCTTCCAACATACTGAAAACTGGCCCAGAATGGGCATGATCATAGAAGCAAGAACTGAGTGTAATTAATTTTCTTTATATAGCATCATGAGCAACATTCTGTGGACACAGAATATTTAAAGTCTTTTTTGTAGACTGACTATTGCTTTCTTACATTTGTAAAGGTTAGAAAATTGTGACAACTTAATCGATGTTCAAATCCAAGAACCTCTTACCCTTTCTCAGTTTCCGGACAGCCAACATACAATGACTGGGAGAGAGGTCCCATATTCTCAAGGTTTTGTCATCACTTACAGTAGCACAGACAGGCAGATAAGGATGTGTGGCCAAACCCCACACCTCTCCTTCCATATGTCCCTATAAAGAAAACACAGTCAAGATCAATTTAGCCTAGAGCTATGTGTGTTTAGAAGAAAACGAAAGACAACTTTTGATAATATAGGATAATGATACGATAATGGATAATAAGTAAGTCTATTAAAACTTTCTGTCTTTGGAATACACTTTAAAACATCTTTTTAACAACTTTATCTTCACAGTTACAATACAATCAAGCTAATATTAAAACCAGCTTAAAATCCTAAAACATTCACTGGGTAGAAAGAATAGGAATTGGCTGCTTTGGAATGTTAATAACTGCCACACAGGAGGAACTTTCTGCATGAAAGAATAAGGAGCTCCACAGACCTGCTCACCAGTAAAAACGGTTAAAATTATTTAAAAACCAAAACATTTAAAATCTATGGAAATTGTTCCAAGGGGAAACAAGTGAAGAAACATTTACTTGAGAAAAATCTAAATTCTTCAAGAGCAGTGAGAATCTGCAGTATATAAACTCCTTTCCTCCCTCTTCCTAACTCACTGATGTGGAAACTCCACACCAAACGGATGGAACCAAGAACACAGAATGTGCTTCCCCTCCCCCAGCTCCTAGTTGGAGGCCTACATTCCCAGAAGCGGGCAGCTGTCAGCATTTCTAACACTGCCCCCAGCTACCTGCCACTGAGGCAAAATTCTTGGTGGGTGCTGCTGAGATGTGGGTGCTCCCTTCTTCTGCCTACCTCACTCTGAAATGGAGGTTCTACCTTGGCTGTGGTGCCACTGAGAATACTGGGGCCCCAGTGTCAACCCAGTAAGACCTGCAGCTACTGCTCCCTCTCCCATATCAAGCACTCAGTTTCTAAAGGAAGGTACGCTCAGAAAGAAGCACTCCATTGTCTGCACGCTCAACTCCAGATCCTTGAAGCAGAGATTTAATCTTGAGGAAGAAGCAAGCCATAAAATTGTGCCTAATCTCTTCTCAATGTGGAAAAGTTCCAGCCTAAAGGTGCTCTCAAAAACAATGGAGGTTGTAATGAAAGGTAACTGGGTGACAACTGGTAGACTCAAGGGACATACAGGCAAAACTGGAGGTCAGCTAATTTGTCCAAGAGAACCAGAGCAATCTCAGAGTTAGCTGAGAGAAGACTGCTTAAAAAACTCAAATCTCAAATACTAACCTAGGGAACTGTTCCTTTTAAGGAGCTTGAATATAATTGGTTTAGTCTGTGGAGCAATTTATGCTTCAGGGAAATGTTAAAAAAAAAAAAAAAGAAGAGAACTTTAATATCTGGTGATGGTCAGAGAAACAACCCATTAAACAGGAGGGAACACTTCCCAAATCATTTTATAACGCCAATATTACCCTCATACCAATACCAGACAGATATCATAAGAAAATTACAGACCAATATCCCTTATAAATATGGATGTCAATATCCTCAACAAAGTACTAGCAAACTGGTTCCATTATAGAATTATGCCACCAAATGGAATTCATCCCAGGAATACAAGGTTGATTTAAAATTCCAAAAACGAATTAATGTAATACACTATACCAAGAAAAACAAAACACATGATCATCTCAATAGAGAAGAATACTTGACAAATGCTTTTGATAAAAACAAGTGAAAAACTAGAAATAAAAAAATTCCTCAACCTGATAAAGGGCATCTATGAAAAATCCAGTTCACATTGTACAGTGGAAGACTGGATATTTCCTCCCTAAAATTAGGAGCAAGACAAGGATTCTGCTGTCATGACTTATGCTCAACATTGTACTAGAGGGTCAAGCCAAGATAATTAGGCAAGAAAAAGAAATAGTAATATCAGGCACCCAGATTAAAAAGGGGAGAAGTATAAAACTGTATTTGCAGATGACACAATCTTGTATACAGAAAATCCTAAAAAAAGTCCACTAAAAATCTATTAAAATCGATCAGTTATTTTAACAAAATAGCGATAAGATTTATGTACTAAAAATGATAAAACATTGTTGAAAAAAGTTAATGAGCTAAATAAATGGAGAGATCCTATGTTCATGGATAAGAAGATGTAAAATATTAACAGGCAATACTTCTCAAACTGATCCACACAAACATTGCTATACATGTTGTTTTGTTTTTTTTTGGTATATATACCAAGAATGCCAAAAAAATGTGTATACACAGTTAAAGAGATGTTATCTATATATTACTTTTCTAAGTTGAGTTGAATTATGGTAGCAATGTGTAGTATGATGTTTGCTCAAAAGAAGCATTAATCAGATGAATGCTAGCAGCACCATGCAACAGGCAAGACAGTCAAAGAAAATGGCAGAAGCACGCTTGTCGCTCAAGGAGCACAAGACCATTTTGAAGTGGTATTTGAAATTTGAGAACGCTGTTTGAGTTTCCCTCACATTCTCCTGACTTAACATCCCTTGACTTATAACTATGGGAGAACTTAAAGGATGTGGTGTACAGTAGAAAACCGACTACACTGATGGTCCTTTGGGAAGAAATTAAAAGGGCATGTGCAGGAATACAAGTGGACACTTTGGTCAGTGTTGCTCAAGCAGTAGTCTGCCCCAATCAGAAGTGTCTGGAGGCTGATGGTAACCACTTTGAGCACCTCTTGTAATTCCAGAAGTCAAACGTGACTTGTATTCATCTTTTGTTATCAGTATATGTTGAGCATTACAATTTTAAAGCATTTTTCCCTTCTTAAAATGTCTACACATATTTTTGGCACCCTCTGTATATGAATGCACCTCTGTTGTGTACATATATCCCCACACTTTTAATTATTATAGTTTTATATTATCTTATTTCTATCATGAAGAGTTTTTCAAAAATTTCTTGACTATTTAAAAATATTTTTCCTTTCTAGGTGATTTTAAAAAACTTTTCCAGAATTTGTGAAAAATATTATTAGGATTTGGATTATGATCATACTGAATTTATAATTTATTTCTTTTATGTCTAAACTAAAATTTTATAGTTTTCTTAGCACAGGTCTTACATATTTTTACCAATATTTACCCCTGATTATTGTATAGTTTTCTTTGTATCATTTTTGTATATTTTTAACTAGTTGTTATAATATATAGAAATATTATTGATTAATTCTAATAAATTTTCAGTTTATTCTCTTGAATATTCAACATATAGGATTATAATATCTGCAAATACAGACAGTGTTGTCCAACAGAGGTCTTACCATTTGGTTTTACTAAATTGGCTAAGACCTCAACAGTGCTGGACAGCAAGCTGGTACCCTTATCTTTTCCTGATGTTTACGAGATAGATTTAAAATCTGATATAAAAATTCAAGATCATAAACATGTTAAATACCATGACTTCAACGTCTTTTTACCTCAATGGAGTATTATGTGACTGAAATGAAAGAGTAAGATATGAAACTTTGACAGTTAATTTAATATAAAACATCTTATCTCCTTAAAAATTTTCCTGGGAACATCAGGATAGCATATTAACATTAAAGTATGTACAGTGTTCTCATCTATGTGTGTATTCTTTGGTATCTTAACAGGAGTGAAGTGGGGGCTGAAGAAGAAATAAGTCTGTAATAAGAAAGAAAATAATTCTTTTTTGGGGTCAAAGGCAAGTCCCAAATTGGTGTTATTAAATAGAGTTGTATGAGGACTTTTTCATTAAGGTAGATCCTACCTCACTTCCTGCGTTTTATACTACCAATTTATTTCCTTTCCTATTTTTCAAAGAAACATAATACATATAAGAAATGTGCATATAAAAAATTAATACAGCATTCCTGTTTGAACTGTTAAGTATCAGCTAATCTTGTTGTTTCATTTTATATTTCTACCACACAAATTTTTGTATTTTGGGATTTTTGTTTTATTATTAACATTTTCACTGATGTTTTTAACAACAAAATTTTAGTATTCATTTTTTATTTTTCTAAGTTAGAAACTTCAGAAAGAATGAACTGAAGAGTTTCTCAGAAAAACAACTGCCTTAGGTCAAACAAATGTATTTCAAAGAAATAAAATTAAATATGAAATAAATGGACAGGGTTAAATTAATTATAACTGGTTTTTCTTTCCATCAGTTTGTAATGCAATAAGAAATTACTTAAAATATTGGAAATTATTCCACATGATAACATGCACATTTATTTACTCATAGTTACTCATGTAGCTATAATTAATTTTTTGGTATACAGTAACATTAAGAAAATTTCCATAATTAACAGTATTTTTCACCACTGTCAACTTTGGCTCCTATGTATTGAATCAATTATATACAAAGGAAATAAAAAGCATATTAACATTTGAAATTACCTGGACCAGAAGTGTTATTGGGCCACTTTTATCCACTTCGAGTATTTCACCATTCTTCGTGCCAACTAAAATATGACCATGTCCTAATGATATAGCACGTATAGATGGGTTATCTTCCAAGAGAAGACCTGAAATGTTAGATGTTCTTCTAGTTATGAAGTTAATATAATACAAGGATGGATATATATATATATAAATAAAATACCAATGATGCTATTTTGACAATAAAAATCACATTACAAAGTTGCTTTCTCATGTATTTTAATTATTCTAATAAATGTACTGCATTTTCCCCATTCAATTTACTCATTTCAAAAGCAAGTGCCACCTATATGCTAAATTCTATGATTCTATATTATCCCAAATGCCCTCCTAGTATTCTGACAACTGTTGCTTTTCCTCTTATATTTGTACCTCCTATCTACCTCCTGACCCTCTAAGAGCATGTACAATATTCTGGTTAATAACTTTAATTCAACTCAATTTAAGATCCATTCATTTATGTCTACTGCATCTTGGGCAGGCCTCAGAAGTAACTGATGAGCATGACACAGCCAGCTCTCGTCCTCACAGAGTATACGAGGGCTGTCTGGAAAAACCAACCTTAAATGTCTCTATTTTTCATATTACCTGCCTGGATACTTTTATAATAAAGAAGACAGACCTTGTATGAGAATCACATTGAAAAGGGAGCATAAAGTAAGAGAATTACTTTTTTTGGAAGGAGAATGGGAGTGGAAGGAATCATCCTAGAAGGAATAATTTGAGATTTGAAAAATGAATATATGGTCAGGTAATTGGAGGGGGCAAGAGGGAGAAGAAAGGGCAAATTCTAGGCAGAAGTATAGCAGGGGATGTATTCCAAGATCCCCAGTGGATGTCTGAAACCATGGATAATATCAAACCCTATGAACAGATGCTGTTTTTTTCCCTATACATACATACCTATGATAAAGTTTTATTTATAAATTACATACAGCAAGAGGTTAACGATAGCTAATAATAAAATAGAACAATTATAACAATATACTGTAATAAATTATATAAATGCATCTTTCTCAAAATACCTTGTACTATACTCACCCTTCTTGTGATGATGTGACATAATAAAATGCCTTATTAAGTTGAGAACTTGCAGCTTTTCACTTAAAGGAAGCACTTTATGGCTTCTTTTTGTCATATGTGAATCGCCAGCATTACTACTCTTGCACTTTGGGGCCATCAGTAAGTAAAATAAAGGTGACTTGAACACAGTGTGATACCACAACAGTTAATCTGATAACCGAGGCAACTACTAAGTGACTAATGGGTGGGCAGTGTACACAGTATGGATATACTGGACGAAGGCATAATTCACATCCCGGGTAGGTGGAGCAGAATGGCACAATATTTCATCATAAGACTCAATTTAAAAGTTATGAATTATTTCTTGAATTTTCCAGTTAATATTTTTGGACCACAGTTGATTGCATGTAATTGCAACCATGGAAAGGGAAAATGTGGATGAGGGTACACTACCACAATAGCATACAGAAAGGCACAGAGGTCAGAGGGCACAATGTAGTGCCTTAATGTGCTGAGAGAGAGGCTAAAGGGGAGAAGGGCCTGCAAGGTTAGAGAGACAGGGCAAGAAAACACCAACGGTGAAGCTTTGAAAACAAACTCCCAATTGGTGGTAAATGTGATGCTCATGTGGCAATTTTCTTTGGAAAATTAAAAATTGTTAAAAATTAACATTAATAATCCTGTTATTGCTTACTATTTTACCATGTGTATCACAGAAAATAGATTTTGAAAAGACAGCGATGATTCTGGCATTCAGTTAAGTGGCTTCTTCCATTTAACTCTGATGCCTGCCAGTCTACTAAAGAAGGAAAAATATATTCCATGTGCTCCACCTCAGTGACCACATGTGTTAATGAGTCATTTGCCTTTTTTCCTACAAAGTAAATTAAATTTCAAATCACCTTTAGATCCTGGGGCCAAAGCAGCTCTTTTTATAGCATAGGTCTTGAGACATCTTTCAAAGGAGTCATCCCAAAGAGCTACTACACCATCTTTCCCTCCAGTTACAAATCCCTAAAAAAGTAAAAGGTTCAAGTTAATAAAGATCCAAATATTTTTTAAAATAATAATATTCTTTATATTAAAAAATTCTAGAAGAAACAACATTCATAGGCAAAAATTAGAGCTTGTAATAAATGGAAATTAGCATAAGAGTTCACTATGTTTTTTTAAACATCAACATGGAACCTGCAAAATATTTACAGTGACACTAAACAGTATTTAAAAATACAATTTGTAATTTGGAACCATAAGGTAGCTCTACTATTTTTAGCAAGATACATATATTCTCTGGAGGCTTCATGAGCTCATCCTTTATTTTTTTTTTTTTATTATTTTTTTTAATTAATTTTTATTGTTAGACTTATTGGGGTGACATCTGTTAGCAAGGATTACATAGGTTTCAGGCATACAATTCTACAGTGCATTGTCAACTTGATGTAAAAAGAAAGGATAGTAATAGTAGCTACCTCACAAGATACACTGATTTTATATATATATCACTTCAACGATTTTTGACACATAACAAGTGATGAATAAATATTATGTTAAACTTTCTTTTTAAAACAGCAGACTTATTTCACACTACGTTCAAGAGTTGAAAAGAGAAAATAAAATAAGATCAGGAAGACTAGCTCACAGGTTATTATTGGGTGGCTCAGCTAAGCTGAAAGGCAATGCTCCTTTACTTGTGAAAATGCTCTACACTCCATCATCAAATCATGTTTAACTAAAATATCTGTAGGTTACTTACTTTTTCCAATGCATGCATACTGAACACTGGCCCATCATGAGCTTTAACTGTTTTTACAAGAAAGACATCTCTCCAAATACACACATCTCCTGTGGATGTTCCAGAAAAAGCCATCTCTTCAGTCCATCCATACACAGCACACATCATTGTGTCATTTTTCCCCAGTGTGCCTATGTAGCCTTTTCTTCCAATCAATCCTCCCCCTGGTTCATAAAAAATATTATGAAAGTAATATTTCAAAATGCATAAAATTATACAAACAAAAAAACAGTAAAACTTCTTTTCTAGTGTTATTGCTGTTGTTAAATAGAAAGACACTAACAGTAAAGAGAGTTAAAAAGAAAAATATGGGTCTCTCAATTAGTGACTTGGGTCACACCTTGCCTGGCTGAGGCAGTCATACCTATCTATGGCTGCTTTTAGGTCATAACTTTGTGGATAAACAAAAACAAATCTAAGTCCATTTTAATCAGTCTTCACTTTTAATTATTTTTCAAAAATTTTATTATGACATATTTAAGAATACAAAAAGGTATAAAAAATGCAAAGTCTATATATAAGTTGATAAACATATAAAATTACTGAAATACGTGATGCCATTTCCATCTCCCTTCTTCACTCACTACTATTCTGAATGTGATGTTTGTTATTCTCATGCATTCCTTTATACACATTTTCTTAACTTATTTACAAGTATATGAGTTCTCAGGCATATGTCATATTATTTTTCATGATAAATACCATCCTATAGATATTCTTTTGCAACTTGCTTTTTCCACTAACAGTTTGTTATGGAGTTTTATACATGTTGATTTATACCTCTACAAAACTCATTTTCATAACTTATATAGCATTCCATTATATAAACATAACACAGTCTGTCCATTTTCCAGTTAATAAGCACTTAAGTTGCTTCCAAGATTTTGTTATTGAAGACAATGCTACTTTAAACAGTCTTGTAAGGGCCTCTTCTATAAAAGTGCAAGAGATTCTCTAGGATGCCTAGGAATGACCTGGGTATGTGCAAAAGGAATAGCATATAGATGAGAGATTATCATCTGTTACCAAATTATTGTCCAAAGCTGACACATCAATTTGCGATCCCATTAATAGTGAAAGGACTTCCTGTTGTTATTTGCCTTTCAGGAACACTTGGTATTATTAGACAGGAGAATGTGAAATACGAATTTAAGTTTTAATTTGCATTTCTCTGATTATTAATGAGCTTTATAATTATTTCTTATTTTTATAGACCATTCATTACCTATTGATATCTTTTGCCCATTTTTCCAATTGATGTCATTATCCATTTATTGAGAAATATATATGCCAGGCACTATTTAAGTTACTAAGGATGGAGCCTTGAACAAAACAGACAACAAAATTTCCTCCTTTCATGGAACTTCCTGGAGAGAGATAGTCAATAATATGACAAATAAGAAAAATGTAGAGTATGTTAGATGCTGATGGGTACTATAAATAAAATGTAAGCATAAGAATTTGGAGATAAGAAATGAGAGGAGTCCATTTGAAGTAGAGTGGGTAAGAAAGACCTCATTGAGAAGGTAGCATCTGAATGAAGACCTGAAGGAGGTAGTAAGAGAAAGTCAAGCAAGAAGAATTTTTGAGGCAGAGGGATCAGCAAGTGCAAAGGCCCCAATGCAAGAATGTGACAAAAATCTTCAAGAAACAACTCAGAAGGTCAGTATGGACTAGCAAAAAAAGGGAGGCAGTAATGGGAGATGGAATCAGAGAGGTCAAAGACAGCATTACAGGCCACTCTAAGGATTTAACTTTTACTCTACATGAGATGAAAAACGTGTAGGTGTGGAATGACAAGGTCTGGCATATCATTTATTAATAGGTTTTTTTTTTTATTTCAGGGTTGAAAGTAAACTGAAGAGTGGCAAGGGTGAAAAGAAAAGGCTATTTCGATCATCTAGACAAATGACAGAGGAGGCACAGACCAGGGTGGCAGCCTGGGAAATGATGCAAAGTGGCCATGTTCCAAATGTATCCCAAAGACTATCTTTTCTTAACACAGTAGCTAGAGTTAGTGTACTGGGGAGGGGAGTTAAGTGGAGTGGTGAAGGAAAACAAAAACCAGATTGGCTTATCTCAAGAGAAAGGAGGAGACTATAAATTGCCAACTGAAAGTTTAAACAAGTGTTTGGAGGTGTTTTAGTACATACGTAAGAGAAATTGATCAGCAACTGAAGGGCTGAGTTGAAAGAGAGGTTTTATTTGGTTTTATTTATTTAAGATGGAGAAGTAATACCACATTTGTATGCTGAAGGGAAAGAATGAGGAGAAAGGAAAAACTGATGATGTAGGAGAGAGAGGGAAGAAGAGTTGGAGAGATGTCCTTGCATAAGTGAGAGAAGGGATCTAGTGTACATGTGGAGGGACTGGCCCTCACTAAGGCACAGTCTATCCATCCAGAGCCGAGTCGGCAAACTACGGGCTGCAGGCCAAATCCTGTATGGCGCCCACTGGAGCAGCTTAGTGCTGTGAGCTATAGAGGACATGCCTATTTCCTTCTCTGCTCCCAGAGCCTGCCTCCCTGACATTTGGCTGCCCACTAGAAGCTGCCCTGGGCCTTAGCTGGTTACCAACTAGAAGTTGAGGACTTTGCTAATGGCAGCTGCTGGGCACCAAACAGTGGAATTACAGTCCAGGAGTTGGCTTGCCTCTTGCCAGCTGCCCAAGTTGAGAAGGTAGGGCTTTCCAGGAGGAGGAGGACACACCAGGATCTGTGTCACTGGAGCAGAGTGAAGCTGACTATGGTCCCCTACCCCAACCTCCCAGTCCCTGTCACCACAGCAGGTTGATGTCAGAGATAATGTCTCCAGTTAATGGCAACTGTGTGCAAACTGGGTAAGGAAGGACAGGGATTTTCCCTCTTGTTCTCTTAGTACCTACATAATATTCTTGATTCTGTTCCTTGGAAAGTCTAAAATATTTACTATCTTGCTATTTACAGAAAGAGTTTGCTACTCCTGGTTTAGATAATCATTAGTTGGGTTTTCTGATAAACACAGCATAGTATGTTCCTATTGTGCTAGATCATGTCATCACTGTACTCAAAAACTTTCAGTGGGAGTTCCCTGATGGTGTAGTGGCTTAAGGCTTCGGCGCTGGCGCTGTCAGCGCTGCGGCCTGGGTTCGTTTCCCAGCCAGGGAGCTACCCACATACCAAAAAGCAAAAAAAAAAAAAAAAAAAAAAAAAAAGAAAAACTTTCAGTGGCTCTCTGTCCCCACCAGCCATGAAAGAGAGTTCAAATTCCTTAGAGGAGAGACTAGTAATTCATAACCTGGAATTCTTAAAGCCTATATCTGGAATAGGAGGTAAAATGCTTCCTTCTAGCCTTGGGCCTAAGTTATCTTAGGTTATATGAAGCTATGCATTTAGAGGGTTAGACAGCACTTACTTAGACTAATAAAATAGTTACCTATTTCACACTTGGCTAGTAAACTCTGTGGATCAGAACTCCAAAAGTGAGGAAGGTTGAAATGCACACAAACTCTTAACATTTATCCTTTTGTGGTTGTTTAAGGTCTACTATATGTCTAACCACACTTAAGGGGGAAAAAAATTTCAATTTCAAATCTTTTCATTGTAAGGCTATTTACTTTTTTCCAAGTCTTTTATTTCAAACAAATTTGGTTTTTTTTTTTCCAAGACAGAAATAATAAGCATTACTTGTTTAGTAATTACAATTTCAAGTGACTAAGATACTCAAAAAGTTTTACTTGAATGATCAGGAATGAAAATTACAAATGTGAAAATACTTCTCTTCACTTTTAAATGTGTTTATACTATGATCTAATGAATTTGTGGTTAAGTATTAAATCTAAGTCTGAAAATTGATTTGTGTCCTATGCGGTTTATAATTTGAAAGTTACTTGAACTTGAGAAATGTCTTCACTAAGCTTATTCTTTTCTAATATATGTTTCACTTCTTCCTCTATTTATGCATATTTCTGAAAAGTTTAAGTGTGCTGAAACTTTGATGTCAAGTTTCTGGAATTTATAAACTTGCTATTCTATTTGAAAAAGAGACATTTTTATTTTAAAATGTAAACATCTTCTGCAGTTACTATTTTAAAGTTACAAATAGCTAAAGTAATAAAATCTCCCATTTCTATATCATTTTATAGCATCTAAAGAATTTTTTTTTTAATTCATTTTTATTGTTAGACTTATTGGGGTGACATCTGTTAGCAAGGATTACATAGGTTTCAGGCATACAATTCTACAGTGCATTGTCAATTTGATGTATAATAAGTTCACCACGTAATGTGACTTCTCTTTCCATCACCTTATATTTGCATCTAAAGAATTTTTATAAAATTTTTCATTTTTAGTTTAGATTAAAAATGTCTTTCACAGAAGAAAGGCATCTGGACATAACTTGATTAATTTCATGTTATATCCTTTTGCAAATATGAATACTATATCAATGCAGCCTATAAATGATGATAAAATAAATCTTATATTTGTTTAAAATATACCAAATAATTGTGAATCATTTTTTAAATTAACTTTTTATTTTGAATAATTTTAAATTTTCATAAAAGATATAAAGATCATGGAGTGATCTCATATATAGTACTTTGCACAGTTTCCCCTAATGTTAACATCTTACATTCCCAGACTATTTGTCAAAACCAAGAAACCAACATATCTGATACATTAACTCCAGACTTCATTCAGATTTCACCTGTTTTTTCACCAATGTCTCTTTTCTGTTCCAGGATCCAATCTAGGATACCACACTACAATTTTAAAAGTATTAATTTCATAAATTTCAGAGGAATAAAAAGAAGCACTTCCTTACCTGCTCTACGCCAAAATTTCATGTGTTTAATTCCAGCTGTAATTAATTTATCAGGCACGTAGGGGTTCATCTTTACAACAAAAATCTTATCTTTACTTCCTCTGAAATAAACACCAAAATATTTTAATTCTGAAGAATAATCTCTCCTGTAATAATCTTTTGCCTAATCCATATCCTACCCCATTACTAAATGCTTGGCCTGCTTATCTTTCAGGTTTCTGCTATATAATCATGCATTAGTATATTTTTTTTGTCATTATTTTAATTTACTATTAGTTCTTCTGAAAAAAATCTTAAAAGATATAAACAGCTGAACATTGAACTTCTGGATGGCACCTACTATAGTACTATGCATAGGGAATGCTATCACTGGCATAAATGAGTTAAAGAAAATTTATAATACTTCATTATAGTTTAATATAGCCTTTCCAAATACAAAGTTCCTCTTATACTCTCTTTTATTTGGGCATTGTATATATACTCTGAAAAAAGCCTTTATCTATAAAGTGCTTTAATATCTCACTTTAAGGAATAAGAAGTTAAAAAATAGTCCCTGACACTTGACTATTTCTTCCTTCAAAGAAATTGTCAGTATTTCATTATAAAAATAATACATACTAATTGTAGAAAATTTAGAAAATGAAAAGTATAACTGGAAAAACAAAGTTCCTTTGTGATACATGTATGTATCTTTCTTCAAATATATAATATGAGCATTTTATCATGCTTTCCAAGGGTTATATATGTAATAGCTTATCATATAGTAGAATTCGTTCTACCTATAAATGGACATTTTAGAGAATAGCTATCTACAATGGTATACTATAGTTACATTAAAAATGACTTCATAAGGGATAAACCTATAAATAAATCCTGAAATCATTTGTCTTTTTACCATGATTATACTACTTAATCAATAATGATAAAGATGGTAGCAATAAAAACAGCTTACATGTTTGTTTGATTTCAAAACTTTTAATTTTTAAAAATTTTAAGTCCAAAGTAATTCCAATATTTTGCCAATGTGATACCAAGTTTTTTCTCTACCTTGCTATTGAAAGTTTCTCTCCTTTCTTCCAGTCCCACAGAACAACAGTGTGGCTGTCATCTATTCCAACAGAAACCAAACGTTTCCCATCCGCTATGAAAATTAATCAGAGAGACATACTGACCATTAGCATTCAGAAGGTAAAACAATTAACTACATATTCGAAAACCACAGCACCATATTTAAAATTTTATAAAGTATTAAATGTTAGGTATGTGTACGTCTTTAACCCTTTCGGTGCAGCTGTCAACCAAAGTCAATTTTAGACACACAGAATACATGGCAGACCATCAACTAATCTTCTTTCTGATCAGGTGACTGAATGGCATTTTCCAGTGGCATATTCTAACAAGTCTTACAAAACTGATTGTGGGGTGTGTAGTAACAGAGCAAAACATGAGACACATCACTGGTAACATACTGTAAACAGTGTAACGTACCAATGCATGCAATTGATTGCTTTGAGCGCTACTGTACACTGCAACAGTATAAATTGTAATTCAAAAACAGTGTTTGGAACGATTTATGCCAGTATTAATAATAATAAGCATGTTATGTTGAAAAAAATACATGTTGTCTTCAAGTTTTGTTATTTAGTTTGTTTTAGGTTCATTTATAGGGTAGGTAGGAAGAAACTGACATAAATTGCAACAATAATTGATCCTTTGTGAAATTCACATTTTTGCGCAAATTTTGCACAAAATATTCAGCAATAGAATGAGGGGAAAATTTTTTTCAGCATCGAAAGGGTTAAAAAGAACCAGAATTTATAAGGGGACGAGAATTGTTTCTCAATGCATCTAAACATATCTGCTGACATTTTCTCTGACTTCATTTACCTTATCCACCAGGTTGGGATGGGGAAAAGGAGAAAGATTAGAAAAGTGGAAATAGATTTTTAAAATGAGAAGAAAAAACTAAGAAGCAAGAAATAAAAGATTTACTTCATTTAAACTCACCCTAAGAACTCTATTGTAATATAAGAACTCATAGTGATTATGAAAAATTAATGAAATGAAAGAGAGAGGTTACAACTACATATTGCCACTAATATGACTATGTTTAGTAAAGACCTATTATTTCAGTTGTTACTATTATCAAACAGGTAATGAATGTGTTAGACAAATGATTGAGCTTAGTCATGCTGACAAGTATGCAAGTGTACGATGTAAAGGCTTAAACTACAATAAAACATTTGCCACTCTGCCATGCCTTTTGCAAACCTCCATACATCTGTTATCCTCACTAGCGGTATTTTTCTTGTTGACTCCCTTATTTTGCCATTCATTTTCTTATTTCTTGACTTTTAGCAGATCCCTGAATGTGTATATACCTTTTCCCCCAAATTCTACTATGAATATTTCACTATCACTTTGATCAGAGCAGACAAAACACAAATTTATTATTTCTTAATATAAAATTCTCTATTAATAGTAGTATTCCCCCTCTTCCAGATCCATACTCTATCATTGTATATCTGTAATTGTTAAATTTTTAAATGTATAGCAAAGAGTTAACATGATCTAAAATTATTTTGATAAGACAACTGATACATGGTAGTTCCCTGGTGGTGTAGTGGCTTAAGGCTTTGGCGCTGGTTTACTGCAGCCTGGGTTCGTTTCCCAGCCAGGGAACTACCCACATAAAAAAATAATAATAATAAATAAAAAAAGAAATGTTATAAAACAAGTATTCCGGGTCTCACCTCTTTCTTTCTTAGCTTTCACCCTAAACATGAGATTAAAGTTTATTCTGTGGCTATAAGACACTGAGGTCACGGTTTTCCCAAAGTGGGAGATACATAGCACTAGTCATAACTGAGAGGGTTTTAGATGTTTTGTAGACAAACTTTTATTTTAATAGAAACATTTATATTAATGGGTATTAAAACTACACTAATTAAATTATAAAATATCCAGAAAACTCATGCTTTCGTAGTCATGACTGCTTAGGACATCTGAAAACATTATGAAGGTCATAGCTAAATGACAAGTTTAGGCAACACTGATTTAGACTAAAATGCTATGTATTGCCTCTGCATTTAGGTCATTCTTACTGAAATAGGAAACAGCCTTACCTGAGAAATCAACAGCACAGACACCATATTGGTGGCAGCCCTTTAATATTGACAATGGTTTAATAGTCTCTGTATCCCATATGTGGATTGAGGGATCCCTACCTACCTAAAATAGAAAAAATTATAAAAGTCATTTTAAACAAGTAATTTATTTTCATATATTTTAAAAGGAAAAAACCAGGAGATTTTATAGTCTTTGTCATATTTGCTATAGAAATTTATCAAATAAAAAATATAAAGTAGAGTACATATGTAACTGACTGATTTTCTTACATTTGTTAAAAAGCTAATGAGGCTAGGCTCAATATTTCCAAGAATATCCTAGAACTATGTGCCTCCTAAATCTTATCCTATACTCATCAATAAAGTTAATGCTTACTGACCACCTCTTATTGGCAGTGTTCCTATGCTAGATACAATAAGCACCAAGACATTCAGGTAAATTTTGCAAACTCAATGGAAAAACAAGATATAAATAAGAACACCTGGTAATAGATACTTAACGAGGATGAAAATGTTGTAGAGAAAACCTTTATGGAAAAGATGATACTTGACTTGGCCCTTCAGAAAGTGAAGGTCTTGGATAAAAAGAGAAGCAAGCAAACACATTCTAGGCTAGGATAATGATGTTAAACAAAGAGCAGAGGGGTTAACAAGACTCTGAATAGAAAATTTTACTGCAGCACTCTTATTACTCCTCTTTCAACTTGGTTTGTGTTTGCTAATAGACAGGTAAACCATCAATTCTTAATTATCTCTTCAGAGTCACGTAACTGCTTTCTTTAACAGTAAGGATAAAGAGATATAGCTTTGCCTATAAAGGCAACTTCTGAAATAATGAGTCAATTATCATTAATTTTGAGGTTGGTTTAAATAAAGACACAATAAAAGCAACACTGCAATCAGCCAATATTTCACTGTTATTCAGCCACATGTTAGCAGTGACTGTTTTCTATTTAACTTCTGTAGAGTTTGATACTTTTAATAACTTCACAGTACCACTCTCTGCTGGTTCTGAGGTCTCCTTGACTCTTAATATTTATTGAGTTTCCTTCATAATTTCATCACATATCCCTTAAATACAAACTTCCCTAACATCCTGTCTTTAATATTCTGGTCTTTTCATTCTACATTTTTGCCCTGAAACTTCCAGTTTCAATGGTTATATAAACAAAGGACTCCAAATTCTGCTGTTAAACTTTTCTTCTGAATTCAAAACTTGTGTTTTCAGTTGCCTACTGGACATCTCACATGGAGATGATGATGATGAAGATGAAGACTAACATTTACTGAAAACTGACTTTTATGCCAGAAACTATTCTAAACGTTTTACAAAGATTGATTCATTTAACAATTACAACAACTTTAAGAAATACCAACAGGATACTTATTTTAAAAGATGTGGAAAACCAAGTCATAGAGAGGTTAGGTGATTTTCCCACAGCTAGTAGGTGGAGGACCTTGGATTTAAACATTATATTCTGTGCTGGCTGAAGTAATCACAGAGTATTATTAGAGCACACTTGGGGCACCTATCAGTCAGGGATGAGTGGAGAAGGGAGAGGTGGGTCAAGTTCTCAGATATGTTACTTAACCTAAGTTGGAGGAGGAGGAGGATACAGAGGAGGAGGCATTAGATAAAGTTGGAGGGTTAGAAGTGGAGGGGAAGAATTTTCCTTTATAAATTTATCTTTGTATTCCCAACACATTTCCTGGTACATAGCACATGCTTTATGAATTTTTGAATGAATGGAAGAAAGGAGGGAGGGAAGAGAAGGAGAGAAAGACAGAGAGATGAAGACAAATGGAGGGAGGGAACATAGAAAAAGAAAAAAGGATGAGTTTTCTCTACATAACAATGATGCAAGTTGCTCACCCCAGTTCACAGTATATGCCCAGAAGGTATATTTACATAGTGTTTAAAGCCAGCCAAAGAGATTTAGGTTTTACTACTTATTAGCTGAAAGATCTTTGAGAAAAATCATTTAATTTCTTTAAACCTAAACTCTGTCATTTGTAAACTGAGGGAAATGGTTTCACTTTCATGGAGGTGAGGTGAGAATTAAACACATATGCATTAAGAAACTAGTAAAGTGCTTACACTGAGAATCTATAATCATCACCCTTTCCCTTCTTTCTCTAATAATATTCATATAAAGAGGTATCAGTTAAGACTTTTATCAATGTTTTCTACTTCTGCTTTGTACTTTGGTAAACCTAAATAGGTTCCTATCATGGCTGTAAAATTAAAGCATAGTCATCCTGTTTGTCATAAAACATTTGTTAGATAACTTATTATTTTCGATAACCCAACTTAAAGAAACCATATTTCTAAGTCTTTGTTTTCTATAAATTTACTCATGAATTAAAAAAAATATTATCCTCATAGAAAAAAGGTAAACAAGAGTTCTTAGTTGTAAATTCAAATTCAAATAATAATAATTAAAACAGAACTCTAAGAAAAACAGTAGGAAAAAAGTTGGGGTAATTTTTATTTTCAATAGGAGAAAAAAAATCCCATTCTAAAGAATTCTTCATTTTTCACTTCCTAGACTACAAAAGATAGTTTGTTTGTTTTTTAAATGGATTTATCTAACTTTAGAGCTCAATGAATGTCTAACCTATCTGGCCTGTTTTAACAGTTTTTCAAAGAACATACCTGGCCTGTTGCTACATAGTCTTTCAAAGGATGCATAGCCAGGCAGAGAATATCATCATCATGACCCAGGTAAAAGCGCTGTGTGTTCTGCTGTCGATTGTAAATGACACCCACTGCTGCCACGTGGTACACAATTTCACCAATTTGAGTATAAAACAGATTACTTCGACAGTCATAACCTCTGTAACTAAATATAGAAACATACCATATAATGTTAATTTTGGTCTTTTACTGATAAATATGGGCTATACATAAGAGAAGTAGGTACTTTTAGATCATTTAATTTCTAGCTTTATAAGATAGTAAACCATTACAATACAAATATCTCAGATCTCATACATTTTTTATTAATTGCTCTGATTATAAATAGTTAAATCCATGCTATTGAGTGAAAAAAGCAAGGTGCAGATACATGTATATGCATTAATAGTACACTACTATTAATATTTGCAAAGTACAACAGCAAATTTGTATACTGTAAAACAAAAATAGATGTTTTATTTTTACGAGTCAAAGGATAGAGAAAAGAATATATATTTGTATTTGACTGTACACACATACATATTTCTGGAACAAAGTAACAGTGATTCCACCCTTGGAGTGGGGGCAATGATGGCTGGGGGGCAGAGGTGGGACAAAGAGTTTCAAAGTATACCCTTTTATACACATTATTGAACCATGAAATATAATACATATTCCAAAAATAAGTTTAAACAATTTAAGTTATACACATCCAGAAAAGAGTAGCCAAATTTTAAAAAAATGATCACTACTATTCCATTTATAGCAACATTTCTTTGCACTTCAAAGAAAACTAATTCATAAAACATAACTTCATAGGAATACTGCCTAGTTTAACACTGGAGGAAAAATACTTTTGCTAAATAAATCCTTTTTGAAATTCTTAAAGCATTATCAGTCAGATAAAAACATGATTACTGGGCGAGGGGAAGAAAAGAATTGGACTGGAGAATCTGGTGTTCTAGAATGAAATGTGAGGCCTATATTGCCCAATGTCCTAAGATAATTCAGAAAATGTATTTTATTGAAATCAAAATATGAAGGCCAAAATGCTCAGGCCAAAAGATGCCACAATATCATTCCAAATTAGATATACTCATGGGAGATTATAATCTCTTACATCTTACTTATTCATTTGTTTAAAGACAAGAAATCCATTTCTACAAATACTAAATTTTCATAAGACAAATTAATTTTTAATTTAATAAACATTTATATAGACTTATTATGTAGTAGACAACATTCTAAGTCACCACAACTATTGACTTATTTCCTTGATGCTGTTATTTCCACTTTACACATGGGGAAATAGAGACACCATGAGGTTACGTGATCTGCTCAAAATTACACAGCTAATAAATGTAAGACAAAATTCAAACATATAAATGAAAACAGTTGTTTTATACCCGTGAACAAAGTGTAATCGAATACTATTTCCTGGAGCCTGTTCTCTTCTTTTAGAAGTACTGATTTTTTGTTTCTCTTTGTATTGTTCTTTAAGCTGATGTAGATCTTCTTTGTAAACCTTTAAAAAATGTATATAAATAGAAATACTCTTAAAATATATATTGACAAAGGTTTCATAGATTCCTAATGTAACTTTTAGACACTGTGGTTACTACTGATCACTAAAGTTTTATCAACTGTCTTAAATAGGAAGGTTCTTTATGAAATTTACTTCCTTTGAAAGAAACTAATTTACATTTTCTATGTATCACACTGACAAATACAAATCTAGTGTTATACTTCTTAAGAAAATATTTTAAAGGAAATAAATAGAAGTGTACTGTGACAAAAAGCTACAGGCAAATATAATACAGGTACACTTAGTATATCGAGCACTTACTATCAAGAACACTTCACAAAAGTATACTTTAACTCTTTAAGGGGGAAAACAAATGGCCACACATGGACACTTAAAAACCATTGAGGATAATAAATGAGTTAACAACAGGGAGCACTATAAAGACGACACTGGACTTTTTTAGAGGAAAATCATGTGATAATAAAAATTACCTGCCGACGGTACGTGAGCTGTGTCTCCTGCTCAATTTCAGAATCCAGTTCTGGGACATCAGACAGATCTGAATCTGATTCATCACTATTAGAGTCAGCCAGACTTTCTGTAATTTTAAGAAATGAAACATCATTTGTTTAAAGAAGATTCATTTTCAAAACAGCCTGTAAAATTATTAAGAGTTAACTGTGGCCAATTGACATAGATCAAATGAATTTCCTATTCAAGTGACATGGATGTCAGTGAACTGTACTACAGATTATCTTCCTCTCTACTCACTTCAAACTCAATAGCTCCTTTAACTCCCTTCACTGGCTCCCTAATGACTGCTACATGAAATTTAAATATCTGTGCAAATATAAGTGAATATAACCTATAATTAACATGAAAAATAGCTAGAAAATACTGTAATAGGTGAATTAACATTAATTTTTAAAAAAAAATTCTTATGTGAAACCTAGATATCCATCTACCCTAGAATATATTGTTTGTTTTGCTAATATAACTGCTTCTTCACTTATCATTTGATAGATTAAATTGCAACACAAAGTTTTTGTATCCCAAGCTCTGTGGCATCTAACTTTAAACATATAGACCTGATATTTTAATTAAAATTTCACTGTACTGTTAACTTATGAGGGTAGATTACATTTCAATAGTAAAACTGTTATTTGGGGATTAGTGTAGAGTTATTTGACAGATAAATTGTTTAGGTAGTGTGTACTACTACTCACCTTGGGGTGCTATGTGAAGAGCATCTTTTAGTTTTCTTTCAGGAATAAATTTCCACTGAAAGACAGAGTGATCTGCTCCACCAATAGAAATAACCCACTGATAATCATGTGACCATCTGACATTAGTTACATGAGCCGAGTGGCCAATATATTTTTTAAACTTGGCCCCTATAAAAAAAATATACCTTTCAATTGATAAACAAATGACAACACACAAAAATACCACCTCAAACAATATCTATACCTTAAAACCAATGCATTCTCCTGCCATGATCATAATTATGTTCAAAGGGAAGATATGTTAATTCAAAAATTTGTTGAATAAGTCTACACCAAGCAATGTAAATCTTTGTTCTACTAACTAACAATATCACAATACAATTTGACAGAAACCATAAGGGCCATGAAGCACAATCTTACTTCTTTGAAAAAGCCTGCAGACACAAGGGGGTCAATATTTTTCATGTTAAGCTATCTGAATGTTTTGTTTTGAGGCCTTTGGTCTTAACTGACATTCAACCAGTCTATTCTATCCCATACTATCCTCAGCCCCTAGCAACCACAGGAGCCTCTTAAAACTTCAGTAATCAACAAAATATTAGCAAACCTAATATAGCAACATATAAAAAGGATTATACAACATAACAAAATGGAATTTATGCCAGGAAAGCAATGGTTGACTCAACATACAAAATCAATCAATGTAATATATCATATTAAACAAAATAAAATATGTCCAGTTATCTCAATAACTGCCGTATATTTTGTGTAACGTCCTTCAATAAGGGTTTGTCTGACGTTTCTTCATGATTTGATTAGGATGTGTTTTTGGCGTAAGCAATGTGGTGTCCTTCTGGATACATCATTTCAAGGGGGCACCATTCTATCATTAATGATGTTAAGTTTTATTATTCAGTTAAGGTGATATACACCAGATTTCTTCAATTATAAAGGAATTGTTTAACTTTGTGCTTTGTTTTTTAAAAAGTCTGTGTGAAAGAAACCATTTTTGTGGTTCTAAGGTCAGAATACATTCTCTACAGCCTGCTTAGACAAATCTGTTGTTTGACAACATATTCACATCCCTGTTAAAGTATACTGAATATATAATGTTTGGACTCATTTTGATAACATTTTAAAAGTTTTATATTAAGTTATAGAAGGCCTGTATGTCCAGATGGCAAAGCTCCCCCAATTAAAATCTGGAAATTAGAGAACAAAGTATAAAAGATCTGACCAGGACTCATCTAAAATTACAATTTATTACTGCTTAATAGTAATGCTGTTATTTTAGAAATCACTTTTTTGTAGCTTAATAGAAGTCAGTAACTTTCTAGATGAGTAACATGCCACAGTTCACCCAGTGAAATCCGTAAGGTAGGATTTAGTCCCATCCCTCTTATATGAGAATGCATTATTTGCCCTTCCAGAGGACTCTGGCTACTAATTCCTTTGATGGGGCCCCTTAAGTACTCTTAGACACCAGAGTCTTAAAAGGTAAAGCCAGAGATACTAGCAAGTTAAACTCTAAGTTTTTAAGATGTATTAATTTTGTTATATTTAGGGTAAATGAAGATGACTGATTTGAGCATCTATTTTAACTGGCTATACTAAGGTGACAAGAGAGGTGTAAATAGTCCTGTAAGTCCCTTTCCTCTGTGACTTTTCAAAGATCAATCCCTCTGGAAGAATCAAAGCAATGCAACAAGAAAGTTATGGAATAAGCCTGGGAAACCATATTTCTAATCAAAAAGACTATTTTAATAATTACTTAATAACCAGCACTGCTTATCTAAACAGGTATCTTAAAAGTGAACCTAGGTAATATCTCTCTCATGAAGTGACACTGACTCACCAAGCACGTACTGCTACATGCTTCCAGAATTACCCATGATTACCCCATGTGATTATACTTATGACACTAAAATGTAATAGTCTATTAAGTTGTTAACTCCTCTAATAAACTATAAGCTCCTTGAGGACAGGGGTGGTATCTTGTTTACTATATATCCCTAATGCCTACTCTAATGCAAAAAGTCATTAAGTATTTGAAGAAAGGAAGGAAAGGCAAGAAGAACACATTTCCCCTTTATTCTGTACACTTGTGTTGGAATGCTAGATTGTAGAGGAGGGAAGAAGTATAATGAAAATAAATGAAAGGGTATAAACATGACTCCAACACTTATAACTTAAGGACAGAGATGAAAGTATGATAAAGAATACTAGAGTTGAAATCAAAAGCTTAAGTGTCAGCTCGACTACTTTACAGCACAGGAGCTTGAGCATATCACTTCTCCTGGGTTCCATTTCAATATAAAATGGATTATTAGCTCTCAAAGTCCCTTCATTACAAAAACTCTGATCTATAATAGGAAGTGATAAAAGCCTAAACAGTATATTATCAATTAGAACTGTACCTCAGAGATAAGATTTATCAAGGCAAGCTGAAATAATTCTTCGTAGGATAAAGCAATATACTAAAATATTCATGTTTTTATGGTCCTGTTTATTTTCTAATTTGTTTTAGGATATTTTTAACACAAAGTCAATATGAGATAAATCTCTTCAATAAATTGTAGCAATATGACAAAGTATTTTTTCCACTGTGTTTTAATGTTCCTAAAACTTCTAGATAAAAAGTATGAGAACATCTTTCTTATATATATGAAATTCTTTCTTCCCAGAATATTTTTCTGACCCTAGTGAAAAGACGACTTTCTTAATACACAAAACAGCACTCTTCATAAAAAAAGAGATAAATAGACTTGATTACATTGGATTTAAGAACTGATCATCAGAAGACGTCATTAAGAACCTAAAAAGGTAAGTGAAGTGGGAAAAGACATTCGTAGTCCATAAAAACTACAAATCATTTTTATCTGGAATATATACAATAACTGGCGATGTAGTGGCTAGGCTTCGGTGCTCTCAATGCTGCGGCCTGGGTTTGATTCCCAACCAGGGAATTACCCGCCCCCCACCTCCAAAAAATCAATTAAAAACCCAACTCTATAGAAAAATGGGCAGAAGACATGAACTTGTGTTTGACAGAAAAGGAAATGCAGAAGACCAAAGAATATAGGAAAAGATGGTCAACCTTATTATTAGTAGTTCAACAAATGTAAATTAAGATCACAATGTGACACCATTTACATTAATCAGAGTGACAATGCCAAGTGCTGAAGAGGATGTGGATCAATGAAGTTTGTAAAATGGTATAATCACTTTGGAAAACAATTTGGTGTTTTCTTATAAATTTTCTATGACCTAGCAATTTCACTCCTAGGTATACATCTTTTGAGAAACTTGCATATAATATCAAAAGACTGAAAATGACCCAAATGTCTGTCAACAGGAGAATAAATGCATATATTGTATCCTATATTCACAACATAGTACTTTACAGCAGTGAAAAGCAAATACACTTAGAGCTACGTGCAATAATATGAACAAATCTTAGAAAAACACTGCTGAATAATTAATCTGTTTTATTGTTTTGTATTTATTTTGTTTTCCAATGAATTTTCTTCCAGAATAAAAAAAAAAACAAACTATTTTTACCAAATATAAATTTTCATTTGTCAACAAGTACACAGAGTGTCTTGGCAATTATTAACAGTGATGCAGGTGACAGATTGAAGCACCCTTGCCCTTGCCTCACCATCCTCCCCCATCCCTACCTCCTCATCCTCTACCATAGTCCCTGAACTCCTGTTGGGAAGAATCTAATTATTTGAGAAAGACTATGGTCAAGAGCAGGAAAATCTAGAGAAAGAGGATATTAATGAAAAAAAAAAAAAAAAAAAGAAGTAATGCTCTATGCTTTACTTAGCTTATTTGAGGGGCCTAAATGTGTAAGAGGATCATTCTCTCTGAGCTAACCTCATACATTTCATGTTTCAATTGCAATTATTCTGTAACATAAGTTACTTCTATTAACTTCCTTCCGCATTTTATTAAAACTTTACTTCTTAGAATATAATGGATATTACCTAAATAGATATCTAAAATAATATTAATACATCAGCTACAAAATTTTCCCAAACTAAGTTGGATCAATAATACAACTTAATGTATATCTTTGTAACTAATCTAAAAAGGATAATCTTCTAGTAATACTGCTAACTTTATGCAAGTAGGTAAATTCAATAAACACAAAGTCTTAAAATACTTCTATTAACCTTTAAATATGCAGTGGTTACAGCCTATCTTCTGCTCTCCTAATTACCTATCCAGAGTCTCAAGCTGACTCAACAGTGCCTAGAAATAAATAAAAACACTTGCCATAAAACAAATTTCTAACAAAAAAGAATAAAAGAGAAAAAGTTTACACTTGAAGCAGTGACTGAACAAAACTAATTTTTCCTAGAGTTTGGTAAAATATTCCCACAGCAATTCAGAAGATTACTACACATTTTACAAATGAAATAAAATTACTATGCAATAAAAATGCTGTCTTCCCTGTTGAAAAGATAAAAATTGCCAATAAAACTCATTAACTTGACTAAAAAAACTCAGAAACTGAAAGTTTCTTTTTTTGCATAGAGGTCTGTATATGAAACAGTGAGTATCTAAAATTAAGATCATCATGATTAATTTTTCTGAATCTCACATCTTCTAACTATGCAAGTATCATTTTGAGTGACCATAAAATTTGTTGTGCCTGGTGACTCTCATGTCCTGTCTACATGGTGAGATCCAGAAACAGGGTACTTTAATTACTAGAGACTTGGCTAGCCTCTATTAACACACTCAGTATTACTTATGGACCTAGGAAGCTGACACCTCGCAGAAAGGAAGCCACAATGTGGCATAGCTGGCAGGATCTGGAATTCACCACTTTACTGTAGAGACACAACAGAAATACCAGCCTAGATTTCTGGGAAAACTGAGCCTTAAAATTTGACATCAATGGACTACCTATTTGAATAAAACTATTTCAGCTGTTCCCATAATCACCTTTACTAAACTGCATGTTAATATTTGCCCAAAAGCTGTTATCGACAACCAGATGAAAATTATTACCACATCTGCTACAGAAGTTGATGCTCTAGGAACATACTCACTGAACCTAATATAAAAACCCATCCTAGAGGAGACAGAACTTTGAAAATTAAATCTCAGAAGAAACTCTGCTTTTCTTATGTAGTAAGTATACTTTTTAAAAAAAATAGCTATAATGAAAACTGGTTTGTGCTATGCTCTGTATAATTTTTGGTTTCCCAAAAGCTCAGATCCAATTTTGATGTTTGACTACTGTCATTTTCTTTATGTGATTTTTAATACTATAGTACTTTTATTTATATTTTCCCTGGTATTAACTCTCTATTCATATAATTATTTTAGTATTTATGGACCTGCTATAAGCTGACTCAAATACATTATGGAACAAGGCATGGAATGGCTAATACAGCATTTCATTTAATTATCCCCAGGACTATGAACAGAATTATTAATATCATTTTAGAAGAGATTCAAGAAAAAGAGGTGATAACACAAAATAAGCAGAAAAATAACCCATTTTTCTTAACTCCATGGTTATAGAAAATACATGTCACACGATAATATATTAAAGATTTAAGCAAAAACACACCCAACATGTGAAAACCAATCAACAAACCAACAGATTCCAAACTGTGATTTGAAGTCATACAGCTGATTACTTCATGAGAATTCTTGAGAAAAAGACATTTAAAAAATGTCTCCTAAAAGATATCTGTTCAAGTTAAATGATAAGATAGTAAGTCATAAAAAAGTAAAATTAGCATTGTACAGTCTGACTATATGAAGCAATTCTGGAAGTGGGGAGAAAAATGATTCTTTAAAAAGAAAGAAATATTAGTCCATTCAGAGTATACAAATTCAAAAATAATTTCTCTAATAAAAATTCCAGGTCCAAAAATAAATGTAACATATGACAATAATTTTTAATTAGCAAAATAAAAATAACTACTTCCGTTCATTACACAAAACCCTTCATCAAATAATCAATACCCATATTTTAAAAAATATAAACCCTCTTAGCTCAACTAATTTTTTGCAAGATCTTAAAAGTCTTTTATAAGAGAGAGGTTCCTAAATAGTATTTTGAAAGAAAAGGTACCTTTTCTTAAACAAGGGTATCGGAATAGTTTTACAATTCCATAGTCATCAGCTGTAACTAAAACTTGGCCAATATAGTTTCCATCTACTGAATTTATATCATTGATATCGGAATACTTGGGCCAAATTCCATTTACTTCATGGCCTGAAACACATGTCCATGAAGCCCAGTGAACACTTTTTATTTCTTCTTTATTTGTCACTTCTTTTCCTCCTAAAAATAAACCAGAGTTTTAATTTAAGAAGTTATTTCATTTGATTTTTACTCAAGCATAACTTGTACTGATAACATGGTAAACTCCAAAATGCTAATAGCTTCCCATTCCAGGTAAAGTAGAATACATGAATATGGGAGAGATTTAGGAAATGAAATGCAAAGAATTTTTTTTAAAGCCACTAAAATTATACTGACTCGGACAGATATGATTATGATGTACCTTGGTAGGTCCACCAATGTAGAGAAAAAAACTGAACTCTATTAAAATCATGCTACAAATTATTCACAACAGGGTAAATCAGAAGAAAAAGTAAAAGCTATTAGAAGGTGGCAAATTTGGTATAAAAAAGAAACCTAAGAAGATACATGGTTGAGAAAAGGAGAGACCTGGAAAGGACTGAGAAGGAAATACAAGTGGGGAATAATGCATCTGCATTAGGTAACGGGACTTTAGGACTCACTCAATCTTCATTCCATATTGTTAATGAAAAACTTTTGGGGAGATGTATTAATTGAGTTACATATCTATTTTTTAACTAGTCTTATCAAATAAATTGGAAAATGACTCACTAAACATCATACTAAAGTACTGAGACTATTTTGATATTAATAATTGTTTTTATTCTTTTAAAATCTTTGATGGAAACTCTCAAATTTACTTAGCTACATTATTAATATTTGTAAAGTTTATTTGAGGAAATCACAAAAACACAAACAATTTATGGTCATAAATTTGTAGCAATTACATTTAATTAGTTCCACTCATAAAAATGGCATTTTGACTTTGTAACATACACAAAAACTTTATCATACACTATTTACATGGCATGAGATTCAACATAAAGGGAGTCTTAGATCCTCCAAACACAGAAGTTTTAATGAATAAAGGATTTCAATATACAGGGATCCTTACAGAAAAGATCACAGTGCCCAAAATACTAGCTCAGATCTTCACTGATTTCCTATAATCAAATGTAACTTACACTCTGATTTTAGTGAAATTCTAAAATATATTATAGACATTAGAAGTCTAAAAATGATATATAATTTACTACAAATTTTTACCTGGCATTCTATAAAAAAGTCTTTTACCATTTCCATCATTTGTCTGTAAATATCTACTGTCTGATGACCAGTCCATATGAGTGATGAAACTGAGTGATCCCACACATTCCCCACATTTTTTATAACGCTGAGCAACTCCATAAATATCAACTGAGCTGTCATTGCATCCAACAGCAAGGTAAGTTCCATCTGGTGAATATTTTAACTCATGAATTGCCTCCTTCCTATCTTTAATATGTACCACTTCTGTCATATCTCTGTGGGAAAAAAAAGGACCATATGAAAAAAGTCATTACAGAATTAGTTCAGCTTTTAAATGTTTAAAATGACTGTGAGGCTGTATCAAGTATTCATAAGCCATAAAACACATGTAAATGAGACAACTATAATAATATTAATTCAGGGAAAATTATTTTGCTAAACAGAAATATGACTATAAGATATGCTGGAAGTAAAGAAAAATTCTGAATTTCAGTTCCTAAATTATTTTTAAGTAGTTTAGTGATTCATACTAAATTTTTGAAACCACAAAATAGAGGAAATAGTCACAAATTTTTATGCTGAAGTTCCTTGTAAATATTGAGCTTATGAAAAATACTTTATTATAAATCATGTTCCATGATTTTCAAATACATTTTTATAATTAGCCAAATGTGCCAAATTACATTTAGGAAATAAAAAAAAGAAATGCATTTGTTATTATTTCAGTAACACATTAGAATACATACCTTTACATAACTACCACCAGTTATTTTTATTTCAACCTCTGACCTTTTTTAATTGAATATAAATTCTTGCCAATTAGGGACCATGTCAACCAGTGCAATTAAGTATTTTTTTCAATGATGCCTTATAACTGAATTTCCAAAATAATATGAGTACTAGTAACAGCTATAAAATGTATAAACACTTAGTTTGATACCATTAAGGTTCCAAGTTATGGAGCTGATGGGGAGAAGAAGAAAAGGGAGGCACCAAGGGTGAAGCACCAAGAGGAAGTAAGAATACCTATTTCCAATTAAGGCCGGGGTCTTCCTTCCATATGAATTTTGCATTACCAATCTGAAATGCTGCAAGTAGATAATTTCAAAAACAGAAGTCTGAATGAATATTTCCCAATTTTCAAAGTTTCTAAATGGACAATTGAAAGCAATTAAACTCAAATTTCTTCCAGTAACACTTGTTAAGTACTTCCTTTTATGCACAAGGGTTATAAAGATTAACTAACTCTTCTGAGACAGATAAAAAATTATACTTTATAACTGATAAAATGTGGTAAGCGCTCTAAAGGTATGTGGGAAGTTCTATAAAAAAAAAATACTGAAAAGGAGTTAAAGACTAGGCTAAAGGCAGGAAGGGATAAGAGTGATACCTATGTTAAGCATAAGACCTGAGGAGCTGGCTAAGTATACAAGAGAAGGGAAGGTTTTCCAGGAAGAAGACACAACATAAGCAAAGGCATAGAGGTATGCGAATATATGGCACACAACAGATAATATAATGTGGACACAAGAATAAGTGGGAAAGGCAGTGATCGTTGGGGTTAAAGAGAGAAAATTGAGTTGTAAAAACTATGTATGGTGTCAGATGGGCACTAGACTTATTGTGGGGAGCACTTCATAAATTATATAAATGCCTACCCACTGCACTATACTTGTGAAACATAAAATTATATTGAATGTCAACCATAACTTTAAAAAAATATACAGTTATAGGATGTAGAGTACAGCATAGGGAATACAGTCAATGGTATTGTAATAGCTATGTAAGGTCAGATGGGTAGACGACTTACTGGAGTTATTACTTTGTGAGGTGTGTAAAGGTCTAACCATTGTTGTTTTGCACACCTGAAACTAATAATAAAAAATTTTAAAGGGAGAGAGAAATTAAGGATAATGTGTGACAGATCTGATTGATATATTGCCTAGGAGTATGGGCTTTATCCTGGGGTTCATCAAATAAAGATATTAAAATCAGCTCTTTAGCAAGAAAAAGGACAAGATTGATTACAAAGGGACAAAAGAACACCTAGGTCTGAGCTTTGAGGCACTACAATATGTACTGCTAGGCAGAAGACATTTAGCCTACAAAGAAAATGAAGCCAGAGAAGTATGCTGAAAAGAAAAAGAGAAATGACACCCAAAGCTGGGAAGAGAATATTTCAAGAAAGAGCAAATGGTTAAGGGGGTCAAATACTGCTGAGAATCAATTTATATGAGAATGGAAAAATGTCTCCTGGCTTTAGTGACAGGGTACTATTAGTGAGGGTTTTTCCTCTGTAAAGGTGAAGGTAAAAGCTGTATTGGAATGGGGGTAGAAAGTTGGTAAGTTACTTGGAAGAAAAGAGAGACAGTAATTTAGGCAAGTTTTTTTTTTTGTTTTTTTTTGTTTTTTTTTGAGAATTTCACTGTAAAAGGGAGGAGAGTGCAGGTGTGCTATATAACTAGAGAGGGACTTACATTTTAGGTAGGAATGTAAAGACAGGACTTATTTGGGGCAGGGGGAGAGGGACAAAAACTTTAATGTCAAGATAATGGACACATACAACAAGTTACTTTTTTAAAGCCAGGTAACAACTTTTGGAACTTATTATTCCCATTAAAATGGGGTGAAATAGGAATAGGTTGAAACAATTTTTTAAATGAACGTGTGATTAGTTAGGGAAAACTATCCTAATTCTTTTAAGATTGATAACACGTGGCAGTGACACTGTCAGAAAGACAAATGGTGAGGCACTGGAAGAATCTAAACGGCAATGTTAATGTTTCCGCAATGTGAGTCCACCCCACACCCTGTAGAAAACCTTACTCCACCTTCAGCATAACTCTCATCAAACTCTTGCACTGAACTTCATCTGAGTGTTCATGAAAGGAGTCTGGTGTTGATAACCCCGTGCAGCTCACAAGACCAAAGGTTTTTGTTTGTTTTGTTTTATGTGTATTCTAATTTGAAAAATATTTGCAATTTTTTGACTCCATAATATTAGTGTTTCTCTTAGTGTAAAATTGTTAACATTTTTTATCATAAAAAAAGAGATGTTCTATGAAGTTATGTGACTTTGCCCTAGCACATCTCCTGTACCCCAATTGTGTTCCTCCAATCATAACGTAACCATTCCTGTGAGGGTACTTTTGTACTGCTGTACTTATGAATCTTGCTTTATGATGTGGAGATTATGTACAAGCAAACCAAGAAGAAATTGTGACCAGGTAAATTTAGCAGGATTAAGAATATTTTGTGAGTTAAAATTTTATGGTTAAACTACAAAGGCATTTAAAAGTCATAATAACTATTCCAATAATCATGTCAGCAATGTTGGACTCAGATTTTAAATGCTGACTTATTAGAGATAAAACTTATTCAGTCTGTTTCTTGCAAACAATAATTAAAAAGACAAATCTTGAAAAAACACAATGACTATTGTTAATAGAAACCAGTGCTACGATAGCAACTCCTACCTGTTTTACATGAATATTAAATTCTTGGTTACAAAACACTATAAATGTACTTAATGTCACTGAATTTTACACTTAAAAATGGTTCAAATGGTAAATTTTATATATTTTATAATACAAATTATTAAAAGAGAAAATCTCAGCATACATCACTGTAAAAACCTGTCCCAGAAAGAGAAGTTACCATCTATAGAAGCTGAGAACTACAAGAGAACATGATGTATCTGAAAAAGCAAAAAGATATTTCATACATATTGAAAAGAGATTGAGGTAGAAAGAAATAGGCTAGAGATACGGGCACTACAGGCTAAGTTAATTAAGAATGTAGGGACTTCATCCTAAGGCTAGTACAGTTTTTAACATACTTTAGAAAGAGGAAGGATGCAAACAAATGTGTTTTAAAAGACATCGCTCTAACTATAGATTGAAAAAAGGTTTCAAGGGAAGCCAAATAGGAAGTAAGCAGACCAGCTGAGATGCTATTCTACTAATCCATCATGAAATGGAAGAAGCCTATACAAGAATACAGTCATGAGAATAGAAGAAAATAGATTAGTTTGAGAGCAATTTAAGAAGTAGACTCTCCAGAACTCTGTAATTAACTAGATAAGGGAGGTGAAAGAGAGAAATGAATTAATGGTTTGTGAAGTGGGCCATTGGGTGGATGGCCCTACCATTCACTAAGCTAGAGAAGAACGATTTCATAAATACTTATCACTCTGAACACTCATGGATCTACAGCAAAATTTTAATGGCTGTATAGGATTCAATTGAATGCACCATATCTATAATTGAACACCAGATGTTAACTGCTTTAACAAATTCTTTACATTTTTCTAATTATCCAATAAGAGAGATGTGGGCTTTTTAAAAAAGCATAAAGCTGCAAATAACAAAACCATTCAACCATTTTTAAAGTCTCAACATCCCCCCATCCTCGATGACAAAGGATCATTACTGGAAATCAATACTACCAAGGAATGGAAGTCACTCAAATTTATAGCTCAAAATTTTAGCCATTAAACTATTAAGCATTCTTAGCTCCTAAAACCAAGGTTTCTGAGTTAACTTAATTTTCTAACAAAGCTATTTTTACAAATATATTTTTATATTTAATAAAACTAATATCTGAAATATATATATTAATAAAAATGGGTAAAAATAGTGAGTATTACACATTCTATCTCACTCAGAAATTTACTGTTTCTATTTCTGCCCTGATATCATACCTTACTCTAAGTACAGTGAATGAGCCATTCTTCATTCCGAGGGCAAGGTGGATTCCATCCACGTTTACAGCGGCACAGCGAATTGGTTCTTCCATATTACACCTTGCTATCAGGGCATGATCTACTAGACTCCATATCCTGTTAACATTTAATCACAATAAAAGTATAGTTAACTAGATATGCTTAAAATTACAGACTATGAAAAGATTTTGGTTAAAATAATAATCTCATTTTTAAGTTAGACAAGCCTAGGTTTTTAACTCTATGTTTTGTTGCAAGGAATTCTTATTTGTTCATGCTTAAATTGACAAGGGTTGACAGAACCTTTTATTTTTAAAACAATGTAATGGCATTAATTTTTTCCAATTATTAATAGGTAGGTGATTTCTATCATGATCAAAGGAGAGTTCTATACATATTAGAGTGGTATATGATATATGCTATGTATATAGTCTTTTAAATTAAGGATGACACTTAAGACTATGCAAAATAAGAGTCTGTTCCAGACTCTAATGTTAGAAATCTACAACAAAAAGTAGAAAATATCCATTGTTTGAACATTAAGAACTGTACCTCCAGATAACCTAGAGGACAGACAAAGATAAAATCCTAATGAAAATAAGTATTTTGAAGTACATTATAATAAAACTTTTATATAAAAACTTCTGGGATATAGCTGGTACAGTTCTTAGCAGGGGATTCTGCAGATATAAAAACAAAGGGTACAACTTAATGAACAGGTATCCACCTCAAAATGTTAGGTAAAGATCACCAAAACTAAGCAAATTTTTAAATGTTTTCATAGCAGTATCTTTTTTTTTTTAAAAAAAAACTTCTGTTTGTTGCTGTCTTGTAAGAAAAACTATTTTGTATATTGTTTTTATGTCCAGGAAAAATAGCTAAATTCTCTTTAATGCCAATAATTTCTTTGTATTTTCCTTTTAATTTTCTATACAATTATAACACCTGCAAATGACATTTGTTTTTTTCTTCCAATCTGCATATTTATATATTCCTCCATATATATATATATATTATACTGTATATTTGACTTTACTGTGCTGACAGACTTCTAATCTATAGCTGACTATAATGGTAAAAAATATACTGTATAAAGTGACCATCATTGCCTCCTTCCTGATTTTAAAGGAAAAGTTTTAATGTTTTAATTTGATATTATACAAATATGATATTTACTGAAGACTTTCTATACTCTTCTACAGGGATCAGCAAACCACATCCTGTGGGCCATACTGGGCCTACTGCCTGTTTTTGTAGTCTGCAACTCAGAATAGTTTCTACGTTTTTAAATGTTTGAAAAAAACTAACATTTTGGGACATGAAAAAAAACATGAAATTCAAATCAAATCCATAAATCAAGTTTTATGGGAACACAGCCACATTTGTTTACATATTTTCTATGATTGCTTTTACACTACAGAGGCAGAGTTGAGTCACTGCAAGAGAGAAGGTAGTGTGTGACACATCAATTTGCACCGCTCTTTAAGTGTACTACCATTGCAATTACACAGTT
This sequence comes from Lyroderma lyra, assembly GCA_004026885.1. NCBI lineage: Eukaryota > Metazoa > Chordata > Mammalia > Chiroptera > Megadermatidae > Lyroderma > Lyroderma lyra. The sequence continues at coordinate 118,826 of PVJL010000598.1, read as the reverse complement.
ATAACTTGATAGAATTTCGAGTGCTATTGGTATTATTATATGGTGACATTTTATTATTTTCAATTTCTAGTCAAAATAAGAGAAAAGTGAACTTTGTTGCAGTTTTAAAGCACAGTGGAAAAAAAATAAAGCACAGTGGAGCATGGATTATACTGTTATTCAATTTAATAGTAAAGCATTGTGTTTATTATGCAATGACACTACAATTGTCCTAAAAGAATACAAATATGCATTATTGCCAGACCAAGTACTCATCACATTTTTAACTCACAGAAAAACAATGGCCAGGAAAATTAGAAAATTTAAAACAAAGTACCTCACTGAAGCAGAATTTTGCAAATTTAAAAATTAAAATGACGATTCAACAAAACTAAGTTTCTGAGTGGCTTATTTGTTAGCCAAGCAAGGAAAACTGTTTATTAGTAATGGATTTACTACATCATTTTTTTTTTTTTTTTCATTTTTAGCAGCTGAAGAAATGCGTCCAGAGAAAATAAATTTAAAACTATTAGCTTTTTGGTGAGAACATCTGCTCAAAGAATTGAGGGTGTTGGGAACACCACCAACAGTTAATTAAAAAACAAGGCAAATAATTCTGAATAATTTTCTTTGACTCTTGATGACTCAACAGATGTTACAGATATGACTCAGTTGTTTACTGGAGGAGTCAATGCCAAGTTTGAAGTAATGAACAGCTTCTATGAGCAGTTTGTGGGAATAACTAAAAGCTAGAATGTTTTCAAAGGCATTAGTGAAAAGGCACTAATCTAATACAACATAAAATGGAATCAAATGGTGGTAAACAATATGTATGAGAAAAATGACTCAAAAATTTATAAATCCTGTGAAAATGTAAGGTGATCTTAAACAGACAACCAGATATTTTTCCAGCATAATGAGTTTATTTGGAAACAAAGAAGAATTGCAATTGGGAACATGCAGTCTAACAGCAAACCACATGAAAGTCCCAAGAAATAAAGGAGACAAGAAGCTGGGAAAGATACTACAAACAGAATTCTTCCTGTTGGCCTCTGTGACCATAGGGTGTGAAGCCCTCCCACTTCTGGCTTCCTGACTTCGTTTTAAATGAGGTTTCTATTCATTAATTTTTACAAAGTCTTATGATTACTCAATCACATTATTCTTTAGCAAGTATTCTGGGTTAATCGTAAACTCCATTTGCTCTTTTGGATTTAACCATTGTCAGGTCTGAATTTTTGTCAGTAATAGAAGCTAAAAATCCTGACTTGCCCTACCAAACAGCAGTTTAATGGCTTAGCATTGGGGAAGTTTTACTATGTTATTTTCAGAGCCAAGAATGAAATTTCTCTGAACCAGAATTGTGCTCAACTACTACTAAATACTGAATGGCTTTGGAAATTAGTATTTGCTGTTACAGATTTGATAACTGTTTCTTAATGAATTCAATCTAAAATTACAAGGCAAAAGCAGCATGTATGTGTGCAACTTACACTGTGGTAAAGTTATCTGGACAACAATTAATCTTTTCAATAGTCAAGATGCTTTATATACTTCTTGTGCTATCAAAACATTGAAGCAAAAAAACAAGCTTTCCATATTCCCACACAAATATGCAGGGGATATTTTTTCAGAGCCAAATCTGTAGTTCTAGCTGGGTGTATTAAACTACCTTCCCTGGGTAGCCCTAGATGTAAACTTCTGCCCCTATGCCCCAGGAGAAAGCCAAAAACAAATCCCAAGTTTATTCAATGGAAGAAAAATGTACATTTTCTTTCACAATTTGGCTGAGAGGTCCTAACTATCTCAACTGTTCTTTGAACATTTTTGAAGTGATTTACATTTTAACCAGAATTTAGTTATTTTCAATGGAAGAGCTCTTTCCAAATAACTTGCTCACCAATAACAGAAACACAAGCCTGAGCAATTACTTTTAAAAGACCAGCTGCCCTTTTTTTTTCAACAGCAGTGCAACATGGTAATAGCAATTCACCTAAAATAAAAGGAATTATAAAATAGTTCCCAGAAAAGCACATAGGTAAAGTATAACCACACAACTTTCCATATGGACACAGAGCTATGCTATCTCCCACCCCTATAAAATTGAGTAGCACAATGGCAGTAAACAGCTTGACTGATTAACATACCACTTAAAAAATAAGTAATTATCTGGAAAGAATTAAGTTGCATCCCCACCTTACTGCTTATGCTAGTAAACTTCACACATATTGATGGTTACTTATCTAGAACCATTAGGAATTCAACATAAAAAATAAAAACACTAATGTACTAGAAGAATATGTGTAAAAACTTTTTATCTTTGGGGAAGACTTCTCTATGATAGAAAACTCAAGTCATTCAAGAAAATACTCATAAATTTGGCTACATAAACAAAGTAACAAGAAAAAAACATTTTTCCATAGCAAAAAACAAAAACAAAAACAAAAAGCCAAAAACAAAACACCTAAGCAAAGTAAAAAAGCAAGTAAATCACAAACTGGCTAAACTTCCATAATATGACATATGTAAAGAGCTATGAAAATAAAGGAGAAAAAGATCTACAACCCTATAGAAAAAATGGCAAGAAATGTGAACCAATCATAGAAAGGATTTTAAGGAACCCACTAATTACTTTTTAAACTAGTAAATGGGAAAAAATGAAGTACTTTTCTGCTTTTCCTGTACAAACTGTACCCAGGATAACCAAACATTTGATAAGGACAAAGTCTCTTTATAGAGATATGGTAGCTAACAACTGAATAATGAAAGATAAAGTTATAATACCATCATTTGGAATTCTTAATAAAAGTTAACAGCGGTAGGTCAGACATTCTCAATAGGGACACTATTACCTCAAAGGGGCTAAAAATTAGTTCTTAGGGATGAAAATCTTAAATATTACAATGGTTTGTGATTCTCTAAAGGACCACAGTGCAAAAATATATGCACTTTTTTGTGGTGTTAAAATTTCATGGGGAGAGGGTGTGATTGGGAGAAAAAATACCTAAAAAGTTTCATTAGAAAAGCAAGTTTTTTTTTTAAAGGTTGAGAAATACTAATCTAGATAATAACCATCAATGGCTGCTAATATGACAAAAAAAAAAAAAAAGAGAGAGAGAGAGACTACATATTACATACTGTTAAACAGGGATGGATATACATTACCACCTAGGAAATTTTCTTAGTGAAAATTCATAACTGCATCTCATCAAACCTCTAGGTCTACCAGTTTACAAGACACAAGGAAGAGAGAACATGTTAAAATACACTGAGTATGCAATTAACTAAGTCCAGCATGTGGGGAACTCTAGAATGCAAATATGTACTTTCCTCAACAAATAAACTTTAAGAAGACAAATGGAAGGAAGCTATAGAATAAGAGAGATTCCAAGGATAAATCAACAATTGCAATATAAAGACCTTATGTGGAGCCTAATTCTAAGAAACCAAAGAAATGCTGTGTAACAGCAGTATTGAGGTGATGCTAGAGTTATCTTGAGAGATACAAATGGAAATAATTATAGATGAAATGGGCTAATATTTTTAAATATGTGGACAGACTTTGTTAGACCCCACTTTAAAATAATTAGAAAAAGACCAATGAACTAATAGAATGAAGACAAAGAGCTTAGACAGGTCACAGAAAATACAAATGTCCTCTTAACATATCAGGCCTGACAATTAAGTTGGCAAACTCACCCTAGAAAAAGTGCTACATACCTAACTGGTAAATATCATTATGGTCATCTTTGAAGCACTCTCCTTGGAAAGTTATGCACCGATGCCAGCACCTAGTCTACCCTTCAAAGCAATTTTGGAACTTTTTCTGGAATAGCCATCAGAGCTGTTGTCATATTATCCTTGATGTCCTGAATTTCATCAAGAAGTCTTTCTTTCAATATTTCTTTTATCTTTGGTTAAAGAAAAAAGCCATGGGAACCAGATCAGGTGAATAGGGAGGGTGTTCCAATACAGTTATTTGTGTACTGGCTAAAAACTCCCTCACAGACAGTGCTATGTGAACTGGTGCATTGTTGTGATGCAAAAACCATGAGTTGTTGGTGAAAAGTTCAGGTCATTTTCGTCTAACTTGTTCACACAGCTTTTTCAGCACTTCCAAATATTAAATTTGGTTGACTGTCCAGTTGGTACAAACTCATAATGAACAATCCTTCTGTTATCAAAAAAGGTTAGCACCATTATTTTGACTTTAGATTTGGACTGACCTAACTTTTGGTCATGGAGAACTGGCTGACTTCCCTTGTGCACCTTGACACTTTGTTTCAGGGTCGTAGTGGTACACCCATCTTTCATCACCAGTGACAACACTGCCCAAAAATTGTCTTGCCTCTCCCAAAGGTCTTGGCAACTTCAACTCTGCTTTTGTTCATTGGTAAGCTCCTTTGGGACCATTTTTGCACACACCTTTCTCATGCCAAGATTTTCAGTTAAGGTTTTCCTGTTTCTCTATTAATGTTTACTTGGTCTGCTATACTTCTCACAAGTCAGCCAATGATTTTGACCCACAATTTGACAGATTTTTGCAATATTTTCATCAGTTCTGCTTGTTACTGGCTGCCCTGACCTCTCCTCATCAGTGATGCTTTCTGTCCTCTCAGAAAAATGTTTAATCCGTTTGTGCACTGCCATTTTCTTCATGGCATTATCCCCATAAACTTGGACCAACATGTCTCTGATTTCTCTTCCACTCTTGCTAAGTTTAACAAGAAATCTAATGTTTGTTTATTGCTCTAATCCAAGCTCCGACATTCTTGTGACAGCACACAAAAACATGCAACAACAATAATGAATGCCACTTAGCAAGACACAGCCACACATTGACAAGAACATACCTGTGAGACACAGATATACCAAGGTTATGAAACCTTACCCAATTGTTTGTACAGTGCTGCTTACGTAAGTGATGGTGGTAGATTCACGAACTTAATTGTCAGACCTCATATGAAAACATACTCAATACCCTTCAATATGACAGAAATACATGTTTTCAAAATATGAGAAGGTATCATTTTTCACCTTTGGGATAATAATTACTGTTGGAAGGGGTGTAGAAAAACAGGCCTTGTGATACACTTCTGAGAGGTATATAAATTGTTACTGACTCTGTGCAAGGCATTATCTATCAAAATTTAAAATGTATATATGCTTTGAACACTTCTAAGAATTTACCATATTCATATTTACACACATATAAAATGGCACAAGTATAAGGATATTAATTTCAAGCACTGTATTTCATAGCACAAAACTTCCATTAATAATGGATTAGTTGAATAAATTACAGTATATCCACTTGGTGGAATATTATATGGCTGTTAAAAAGATGGAGGAAGCTCTGTATATTCTGATATGGAACAAACTCCAGCTTAAGTTTTTAAGAGAAAAAAAAACCAAATTCGATAAATAGTTAATTCTATTATTTTTTTAAGAGCCTATTATGTTCATTTGTTATACCACAAGTTGATAAAATTTAAATCTAAGTATTAAAAGAAAATTTTATGTTTATATAAGGACAAATTCCAGCCTATGCAATTATTTTATAATTTGCTTACCTGACTGAACGATCATCACTTCCAGTCACAGCCAGAGGTTTAGTAGGATGGACGGCAAGTGCCCAAAGTTCACCTTCACAATGCCCTTGCATGATTAGGAAAGGTTTATTTCTTTCATGTACCACAATTTCAAAAATTTCACTGTCCTGTGTTCCAACTAGAATGTGGTCACCTCGCCAACAAACACTTCTCACAGACAAACCTAGTTGAAAGTGACTTGTATTTAATATCAATGCTGTAATAACAGGATACTAATTGCCTAAATCTGTATTAATTTTATAACTTTATACCTTAGATATAAGATAAAAAGGAATCTGCAAGTCTTTCATCCATACATTTTCTTCAATTATCTATACTGTTTTCTAAATCAATGATATTGCTCTCTTTTTATATACCTAAGTTTTACTCATCCTTCAAGACATACACTCTTTGTCCTTATTAATTTCAGTAACCAACTACTTCTCTCAGCCAAAATCTTATAACATAGTTTGCATCATCCAAAAAGTAAGTATTTAGGAACTACCTTTATAGAACTTTATTATTTTTCTCTTACAATAATCTGACTTTTCATGTGTCTTTATTTCATTTCTTTAATCTGCTCATAAAATCATTAAAAAGAGAGACTTGTACTTTTTTTGTATACTCTATAATCCCTTGTGTAATCTTGGGAAAGCTAGAACTTCTCTCAGTTTTCTTATCTATATAATAATACCTACATACAGGTGCTGAGTAAAAAGTTCTCCCAACCTTCAACATACTTTATTTTTAACAGTTTATTTGCTAAAAAGTTAAATATATTTAACATTCTAATACCAGAATATTTTCAAAATCCAAGGTTACCAAAGTACCTATTACATCTTTCTATAGGTCCCATTTTAACAGTCATTAAACATATGAAAGAATCTCTGACATAACAGTAAACCTAAACTATCTTTAAGCAAGGCTGCTTTTCTTTCATAGAAGAATTTTAATTAAATGTATACAGTATGAAGGGGCAAATGTAAATCTCATTTATATTTACAAAGTATACATTTATGTTTACTGAAAGAAACAGACAATCCTTGGTATATTTAGAATTTGCCTGGTAATGAGATATTTGTTTTGTTATTACCTTTGTATCCCTGGTCTGTTTCCCTGAGATCAATCACAGTAATTGGTTTAAAAGTTAAATCCCAAAGACGAATACACCCATCTCTGCCACCAGTAGCAAAGCCTTCTTCACAAGCATTCATGCTAAAAATTCCTGCCTAGAAGAGAAAATAATTTAAAAATACATGTATTTTTAAGAAAATCAACTCTATGAAGATAGAAACCCACTTCAAAAGATTTTGATGTGACACAGGAACAAATATATCAGAAAACACAAAAATCTAAAAATAGTTCTATGTGTATATATAGGAACTCAATATATGACCAAGATGGTACTTAATAATATGGGCATAACATAAAAGAAAATAAAGTTAAACTTTATACCATATATAAGAATTATAGATAGACATAAAATTCTAAATGTACAAAATAAAACAAATATGTTATTATAGAAAAGAGTCTGAAAAACACTTACAAGCCATAAAGAAAATTTTTAAAATTTTAATATGAGAAAAGACATCATAAACAAAGACAAAGAGACTGGGGAAACATTTGCAATGTATATGACTGTCGAGAAGTTACTATCCCTAACATACAAATAAATAAAAGAAAGGAAATGCAACAATAACAAAAAGAGCAAAGGATATGAAAAGCTAATTAACAGAAAAGGAACTTCCAGTAGTTGATAAATATATGATGTTTCATAAATAGACAGGAAACAAATTAAAACAAGATTTACCATTTTTTAATGAGAAGACAAGCAAAATTTTACAATAGTGATCACATCCTGTAATGATGAAAACCAGCAGGAACTGACACTTTTATATACTGATGGTGAAAATGTGAATTGCCACAACCTTTGTTGAAAAGAACTGGTATTTCTGTCTGGTCTTTAGGCATTTTGCTTATAAGCCTAGTCTTGTGTAAATGCTTCCTTAATATATTTACTATGTAATATTTTATATATTTAATATGGTTCATATTAATATATTTAATAACTTTTCTGCTTGAGAGCTTACTGCTGACAATGTAGTAGTTCAGTGTTTTCTAGCTCCCTACACTATGTGAGGGACCCAACTGCTAAAAAGCCCAAATCAACAAACGGTGAAAGATTTTAACAGATTTTCCCCCTGATTTGATAGTCTATTTATATGAAACTCTCATGAAGTACAAAAATTAAATTCTTTGCTATTCACTTAATGAAATAATGATAATAAAATTAAAGTTTTTCTCTAGAAATATCCCCAAATTTCTCATTGGTAAATTAGCCACAAGAGGATTAGCTATATTCTATTGTGGTTAATAAAGAATACTTTTAGGTTGAATTAAACTTTTTTCTGACACTGAGAAAGACACCACATTAAAGAAATGATTTAAACAATAGACTAATTTAATAAACATGTGTCTAACTGCATAATGTTTCTTCATTGAAATCTTGAAAATAAATAGACAAATTGTTACAACATTTTTCAAGCAACTGAATTCATTAGAAAGTTTGCTTTATTATGTAACCTTCTGCTCTAAGACAAGATAAGTAGTTAACATCTAAAAGTGTGTAAACTATTTAAATATACTTACAGTATGGGCTCCTTGTATTGTTCGTATAAGATTAATTCCTTTCCAAACATAAATATCCCCATTGAGTGCACCAGAATATGTTACTTCATCCCTTGCACAGGCCAGGCACAATATTGTCTGAAGGTCACCAGTCTTACCAAAGACTCCTCGTTTTGGGGTCAGAGTATTTCCACATAAACTCCAAAACTAAAAGGTACACAGTATGATCAAATTACCAAAGAATGCTTATAAAATAGACTAAAACATTCCCAATACTTTGATGCTATATTAGTCTTTTGCTATGAAATATTTGTTGAAAAATAAAGATTTTATACTATTATCAACACAGTCTGAATATAAGATATTTAAAATGTTGGCATTTAGAAAGTAAATACTAAATGAATTAAAAAAAAAAAAAGTAAATACTGTAAAAACCCTAAAACTATCCTAAATTGTAAATAGTGTGATATGAACTTAATGACAGTGACATATGTACTCAGTGGGAGAGAGTAAAATAGAGTAAAAAAAATATATAGATAGATGCAACAAAATGGCAGCATGAGAGGAACCTCCAAAAACTCCTCTGGAGATGACGACTAATAAAACACCTATTCCTCAACCAAGGGCCCTCTACACAATACGCAATCACAGCTAAGAAATCCATGCATTGCATTAAGGTATGTGCAGGCGGGCAGAGGGTTACACAAAGGAGAAACAGAAGGAGAAAAGCAGGGACCCGGTCACGTGGATCCCGCTTCGAACTCTACCACTGGGGGCGGGAGGAGGAAGATGGTGGCAGGAAAGCGCTCCGGCCTTACTGGTCTGCAGGACAGAGGAAAGGAGGCCCAGAGGTGGGGCATGAGATACCACAACCACCTCACTTTGGCCCTAGGAGGTGCAGACTGGTCACAAAATGCAGCAGCCCGACTTCACTCTGGTTCCCAGAGGAGGGAGAATGGCTGGGCGATAAGGAGCCTCAGGGCAAATGCTCTGGCCTGGAAGGGAAAGGAGAGAGGGGACTACGTGCATGCACTTCTTGGCCCAAACTGAGGGCAATGGGAAGACCAGCAAACAGGACTGACCTCAAGGCTCAGGGCAAAACCCACACGTGAGGCAAATCTAGAACAGAAAGGTGCAATCACACCCCAACTCATGACCCTGTCCCCCACAGGAAGAAAACAAAGCTGCAAACACCCCTCCCTCACAGTCCTCTACCCGTCCAGTATCAGCAGTGAACACCAACTGCAGCTGGCAGGGTCCAAAGAGGCAGCAAATATAAGAAACCAGAGAATTAAAAAGATGGGGACAGATGACCCATCAGAAACAGAGCTCCAAACAACAATTATAAAAATGCTTAAGAAACTGAATGATAATTTCAACAGAGAGATAGCAAGCATTAAAGAAGACTTACATTATAAAGGACCAGTGAGAGATTATGACTACATGAACTGAAATGAAGAATGGAATAAAAATCACCAAACTAGATAAAATAGAAGTGCAAAGCAGTGATTTGCAGGAAAAGCCAGCAGAAAACACCCATTTAGAATAGATGGATGTGAGAATCCAGAAAAATGAGGCTGGTTTGAGATGCCTAAGGGACAATTTTAAGAGAAAGAATATTAGGTGTACCAGAAGAGACAAAGGAAAAGCAAGGGATCAAGAAATTATTTGAAGAAATAATGACTGAAAACTTTCCTAACCTGGAGAAGAAAATAGACATACAAGTTCAGGATGCACAGAGAGTCCCAAAAAAGATGATCCCAAACAAGAACACACAGAGACATATCATAATTAAAATGGCAACACTTAAAGAAAGAAAATTCTAAAAACAGCAAGAGAAATTCAAGTTGTAACTTATAAAGGAACACCCATTTGACTTTCAGCTGATTTCTTACCAGAAACTTTACAGGCCGGAAGGGATTGGCAGAAAACACTCAACATGATGAAAACCAAGGATCTACAACCAAGAGTAATGTATCCAGCCAGACTAGTATTCAAAATTGAAGGGCAGATAAAGAGCTTCTCAGATAAGGAAAAGTTAAAGAAATATATCACCACCAAACCAGTATTACAAAGAACATTAGAGGACTTCCTTTAAAATGGGAGGAAAAATGGGAGAGTCGGTAAAATAAGGGAAAGGGATGGAGAAATTTAGTTTGATTGTTAACATAAAATCGAAAGCAGCAAAGAAACAAAACTCATGGACACAGTCAATAATTTAGTAGTTACCTGAGGGGAAGGGGGAAGGACGATGGGGGAGAAGGTACAAGGACACAAATATGGCGATGGAAGGAGAACTGAGTCTGGGTGATGAACACATAATACAACACATAGAAGATGAATGTAGAATTGTACACCTGGGACCTATGTATTTTTACTAATCAATGTCACCCCAATAAATTTAAAATAATAATAATAATAATAATAATAAAAACATATATATAAAGCAAGACCCTTCTAGTACCTTGATATGTTTTACACCACAGCTGACAAGTTTATTTGGCTGGTACAAATCCCAAGAAATATCAAATATCTGTAAACAAATCAGATTCATGGTTAAAATACTTGTTTAGAATCATTTAAAAATTCCATTCAAAAGACGAAATAGCCTAAAACCTTACCTATCATAAAACAATATTCCTCAATAATCAAAATCCTACACTTCAAAATCTTATGAGAAATAAATATGCAAACGGTAATGAACGAAAACAATTTCTTAGTTCCTATGAATTTATGAAGCAAATAGTGGAGTGACAATTAATGCCTCTATTTTTAATTTTAAAAGATACATCCATAAATAACAAGAATGGTTCAGCAGGACTAGGGCATGAAGGTGGTATCTGTATAATTTCTACAAAAGAAAGATCTGAATGTAACATACATTTAGCACAGTTAGAAATAGAAAACATTTTATAGCTTTCTATCATATAGAACTACTTACAAGGTCAGACAATTAATTTCACAAACTCATCCTAGAAAAAGTGTCACATACCTCATTGCTGAACCCTTTTGCAGCAAAGTTCAGATATATCCAAATGAGTATTTCTTAACACTGACTGCAGTGTTCAAGTTACCCCATGAGCTCAAAAACATTTTGAGGGAAAGGTGTTTGCAAATTGAAACAAACAAGTATTATTGTGCTGTATGTCCTGGAAATCCAGCAATGTGTGTTGTTCCTTATTTGAGAATTACTACTCAAAAGCAAAATATAAAAAATCCTGTCAGTGTTCTAGAAAGAAAGTTTAGGAAAGCAGATGCACATTTTTCTATATTTTTATGTTTTTCAAAAATGAATAATAGGAAATTTTTATACTTTAATATAATCTTTTATTTTTAATAAAATGTACTTTTACTTAAAATATAAATACTGTAATTATTGCAAAATTGTTATTTAGTGTGGAACTGTTTCAAGGACTTTTTTCCACTTACAAGGTTTTTTTTAATATGTTTTCCTGTGGCTTGCACAATCAACAACAAAGATGTTTTGTATGCCATATCGTATAACATTTTGTAATAAATTTTTTATGTCATCAATGCCATCAGATTCTAATTTATATATACTTAAATCTAATGGATGCCATGTAGTATGTTTTGAGTACTTTTTGCTAAAATACAATATAATGGTAAATTAATTACCATATAATAAAAACTTTAAAATAATGTCATTTATATACAAAGCTGCTCAAAATGTTATTATTAAATGCACAAAATAGTCAAGGTATCTTTTTTTGTGTGTGACTTTTTGACATATTTTGAAAAAAACTGAAGTCAATGCAGTGAAAGGGTGAGTATCACTACAGTTACCTTCAAAGTATTCCCCTTAGGAAGCTATGCATCAACGTCAGGCCTAGTTCAAACAACTCCATAACCCAAGGTTACGACACCTTATCAAGTTGTTTGTACAGTGCTGCCAATGTAAGTGCAGAGTGGCAAGTTCACAAACTTAACTGGTAGATTTTGCATATGATGACAACTCTGATGGCCATTCCAGAAAGAGAGTTCCAAAATTGCTTTGAAGGGTGGACTAGGCCATGGCATCAGTGCATAGCTTCCCAAGGGGAGTACTTTAAAGGTGACCATAGTGATGATATTCAGCAATAAGGTATGTAGCACTTTTTCTAGGATGAGTTTGCAAAGTTAAATATCCAACCTCATACATAAAGGATCCAAACATTATTTCACAGTAAAATTTGTTTACATTTTTTTAGCTTTCTCTATCATTTATGGATCAAATAAAATTAACTTATATGTAAATTCTGGAGAGCCCTGAGCTTTGTTCTTTTCTAAGATTCCATAAATTCTAAATACTAACAATTTTTCTTACAAACACAAACAAGAAAAAAACCCAGATGACACAAAAATGAATTAAAAACATGTAGTTCAATAATAAATGAAAGAAAAACTAATCTTTGAAAAATAATTTCATAGCAAAAAAGAACAATTCGGCTGTCTGGTAGTCTTCACCATGTTTCTTTTGACACTCGCCCACATAATCACATAAAAAGCTAAAAGCTAATATTACAAAGGTGTAATAACCTCTAAAAATTCACAAAATGATACTCTTCAGTAATAATGAAGAAAGAATACATTTTATAAAGGAATGTTTAACAACTCACCATAATACAGGTTACATAAAAAACATATTGATGCAACTTTAAACCACAAACATAATTTTAAAAAGTCCAATGATAGTATTTTTCATAATTGGTCTATGTACTAAATCCAAAGTACCATTAATGTGTGTAATGTTTTGATCTAAGTAAGTCAGAATACACAATGGTTTAATATAATATAACTAACACTTTAATGATTATCTAAAATTGTGTTTGTGAGTAAGGAACAGGTCTTTGAAAATCTGCTGAAAACCAAGTTTATTTTCCAAAATGCAAATGCACACATTTTTTTCTAAATAACTTTTACAGATTCATAGATTCACCCAAAATAGAATCAAAGACCATACCTCCTGTGCCAGTTTAGGTTAGGATTTTACTACACACAGACATTTTTAAGAGTTTATAATAAAATTTTTGATGTATGTTTATAAGAGTAGTATATTATTTCATTAAAAAGCTGACTACAATGTATTTTTATATTAATTTTATACAATTTGGAATAAGAAATATATTTTTAACAAGTTTCCAAAGTTAAAAGATGTTAGGTCTCTAAAATATTTAATACTAATACGTAATTTTGAATTCACACTTGAAATATTTCTTCACTATAATACATATGTAACAAATCAGTGGTAAAACAAAGTAAACAGACCCTAAGCATGAACCACTTAATTTTTAAATCGAGGTTTGAATAACATAAAATTTATGTTTTTTGGTGAAGCAAACAATGAGTTGAAAGTTTAGTGCTAACACTATACATATTCAGTCTACAATACATATGCATTCTAAAATATTATGGGTATTTACAACTGTACTTTAAAATTTTCATTACATATGAACTATCTGGCAATAATAAAACACAGAAACATAAAATCCCCTGATTCCCTCAGGCCTTTTCCCATGCAATACCCATTAGAAACCCCAAAGACTATACTTACTCTATCTGTGTGACCAGGAGCCATAGATAACATTTTCCCCCTTTTCCAATCCCAAACACAAACTGCATTCTTTGAATCAAGTCCAACTGAAACCAAGCGCTGAATTATGTCCAAGAAGTCCAGAAGAAAATATAAAGGCAAACAAAAAAGTAACCAAATTATAAATGGCAAACAAATTCTACTCATGGATATAAACATCAAATCTTACAGATTTATATTTTATAGATCTCATAGAGAAAGGCTGGACATGTTTTGTATTGTTAATATTTGCACATTTGTGTAGTTCTTCACATTAAGAAACCGAAGAACAACTTCCATTTCTAATAGTAGGACTGACAAAATATCCTAAACATCTCTCCTGCCAAAAACTAAAAATGTTAGATAAAATTTAAAACACTGCTGAGCTGTCAAAAATTAAGAAATCTTGAGAACAAAAACCAAGTGGTTTTCTATGGAAATCTTGGGCAGTAAGAGAGTTCCTGCATCTACTTTATTCTAAAGGTATCAGCTAAATTCTGGTAAGCCTGTTTTTTGTTCTGTAGGGTGAACAGGAATAGGAGACAAAATTTAGGACCTGCTCAAGGTAGAGATTTGACTTGCAGGTCTCTAACTAAAGCAGTGAACTCAGAGTAAGGGAAAACAACAGACCATCCCTTTAAAAGAAGGGGACGCAATGCATGAAGGGGGAGAAAAATCACCCTGAAAATCTGTAGCCACCAGCCACCTTCTCATGGATATAAGGCCTAAATCTACATTAAGTGGAAATTTTCACTCAAGTGGAAATTTTTATTCAAAGTGGTCCTAAGGATAACAGAGTTTTTAAGTGTCTAAACAACATTGCATAGACAAATATATGTGGACAACTAAACTTTAATTCATCCCTCAAAGAATTCCTAAAGGCAGCAATCAATAAAAATAAAATTAAAATTAAAAATTAACAAACACTTCCTTTCCAATAGCCACTGCAAATAAAGGATTTGAGTGAGAATCAGGAAGTCACAACAAACAGCAAAATCAGTCCTGCAAAACATCAGACACTGGAATTATCAGTGCTTATATAAAATAAGCATCATGTGAGTAGAGAATAAAATTAAGGCTTCAAAATATCTTCATATGAACAAATAGGAGACTATAAAAGTATCCAAGTTGATCTGAAGAAGCTAACAAAATTTCTAGACATGAAATTAAAAACTCAGTGAAAGAGTCAAATAGGAGATTAGAGGGAGGTGCAGAGACAGAGTTGAAAGGAGGATACAATGAGATAGAAAATATAAGAAAGGTTAAGAAACATGAAATTTGGACTTCTGGGCCATGAATAAGTATCAGGATCTGAAGTTGCTCCCCACCATAAACCACTAGAAAACGGTACAAAATATATGAAATAAATGTTTTCAGGCATTCATAATAGGAAGTAAAACACTGTACCCTGAAGAGGGAAAAACAAACAAGGTGAGCCCAGCAAACGTGCTGATTTGAGAGCACAGAGTTCAGAGAAGCCAAGAGGGCTAGAATTTGCGTAGCAGAGAAAAAAAAACTCCAGAAAAATCTGTTTATGGGTCCCTTTGAGACCACCAATCTTTGTGTGCAGAATGAAATCCTGATGTTAAGCATGGGAAAAAAACAATTCCTAAGAAGCTAAAACCAAACAACTCCCAAAGATCACAAAGGGTCAGGATCACTCAAAACGTAATTTACACACATGAATGAAAAGCACCCAAATGCTAAATATGTAAGTAAGACTTTTCTTGTTTTTAATCTGCTTCTAAAAGAAACTGTTTTAGGGAAAAATAAGTTATGAGGTTCACAAAATATTATACATTAAGTTGACAATGCACTGTAGAATTGTACGCCTGAAACCTATGTAATCCTTGCTAACAGATGTCACCCCAATAAGTCTAACAATAAAAATGAATTAAAAAAAATTGGAAATAAAATGATTGACAACAATAACACCATAAACAGAAGAGAAAGAAAGCAGAATACATATATTTTTCCATATCCTTTCCAAGTGTACGTGATGATTAACATCACAAAATTTTGGATTGCAAAATAAGCCTAACCAAATTTTTAAAAAATGAAAATAAACTGTGTTCTCTGACAAAAACAGAAATCAGAATAACATAGTTATGCAGAAAATCCTCCAAATATTTGGAAATTGACAATACACACACTACTAAGAAACTGAAGAGTTAAAGAACACATCACAAGGACTAACTTACAACACATACTTAGAAAAAGCACTGGTTTAGAAGCAGGGATTGCAAACTACAACCTTCAGGCCACATTTGGCCTATGCCCTGTTTTTGTGAATAAAGTTTTACTGGAACGTAGCCCCACCCATCTTTTACCAGCTGTCACACTACAATGCAGAGCTGAGTAGTTACCACTTGAGAGCATATGACTTAAACTATTTATTGATTTGGGTTTTTTTCTTTTTTCTTTCATTTATTCTTATTTTTCAATTACATTTGACATACAAATATTTATTGACTTGTTATAGGAAGTTTATCAATCACGGTTACAGCATGCATTCCGGTACGTGACTGCCTAGATTTGAGCACCCATCTCTCACTAAACTGGATGACTTTGGGCAATTATTTAGCCCAAAATACTCTGTACTTTAGTTTCCTCACATATTAAGTGGGGATAATAAAAGTACCCCATAAACTTAATATGAGAATTAACATATATACATAGATAAAGGAGTAAGAAGAGTGCCTGGCATAACGTTAAATGTTATATAATGCTTGGTATCATTACTGTCATCAGTTTACTATAACCATAATTAGCTTTAAGAACCCAATGCCCTCTCCCTGTCCAAATGAGAAATGATATCCAGTACACAGTTAGAAATAGTTTCTGCAAGTAGAATCACTATTTAAACTCCCAAATGGATAGAATGAATGGCTCACATAAAAAGAAAATATAGTTTATTATGGCTCTCCAGCAAGACACACCAATAGAAAGCTCAAGGGAACAAGAAGAGATGATTTGCTGCTCCTGAGAGTTTTTCATATTTGGGAACTAGAGGATATCAGCAAATATCTAGCTAAAACAAAGATATCTACCTCTTGCTACAGTAAACTGTGTAGAGATTAAAACTGTACAAGACAAATATAAAGTAATAGTCAGAGGATCTCTGTTCTTTCTACCAATGCCTCTTCTCTGTCTGGCTCAGCTCATCATGCACACACAGCAAACCACAATTGGCCAAAAGCTTTAAAACTTCATGTATTTCAATAGAATGTCAAAGCATCTAGCTCTGTACAGTGGCTCACAAGCGCTTCCTCTGTAGTCCTGATAAACAGATCATGGCCAAAATCAACCTCCCTAAACACAGGTAAGCAACAGCAGAGAGGAAAAGGTAGAAATAACCAAGTAAATACTACCTCATGTCCTAGCATTGTATCTTTTTTATTGTTGTAGTTTTTGTTTGTTTTACTTTTTTCACACTTAACCCCATGTAGGTGAGGAAAAGAATAAAGAAAGTTTTCCAATAACAGTAATGTTTGAACCTTATCTTAGAAGACACTGTAAGAGAGTCAGGTAGAAAATTAAGAGAAAGTGCATTTCAGACCAAAGGACACCAAGATTGGACATATCATGGTGCTTTCAGGAAAAGCCACTATTTCAGTGTGCCTAAGAGGAGGAATGCCAACTGGAAAGTGGCAGGACACAGGATGGAGAGGCAAGATGGAAGCCAGGAGAAAGAACTCTGTGATTTCACTTTTCTTTTTTTAACAGAGTTGGAATAAAGAGAGAATTCAGATTTAAATGTGTAATATATAGTATATCTATGTGACATTCAAGTAGAGTATGTGGAGTTGAGGAGGGAAGCTGGGGCCACTGTTACTTGATATGGGAGTCAAAGTAATGGATCTAGATAATTGCCTTTTCACCTTTCTAAAGTGAAAAGAACAGAAGGCTTACAGACTCCTAAAGAGCACTGACATTTAAGAAACAGACAGAAGGAAGGTTCCTTTAAAGGTAACTAAGAAGTAACAGAAGGGGGCGGGGAAGAAAACCAGATAAAGAAGTCTCTATCCAGTTTTCAAATTCCTTCCTGATCCTATTTCCTAACAAAATCTTGGCATGCCTAATAATTGAATTGGAAGTATTTATTTAAAAGTGTTGGGGGAGTTCCCTGATGGTGTAGTGGCTTAAGGCTTCAGCGCTGGCGCTGTCAGTGCTGCGGCCTGGGTTTGATTCCCAGTCAGGGAAATACCCACATACCAAAAAGCAAAAAAAAACAAAAAATAAAAAACAAATAAAAGTGCTGGGGGGGGGTGGGGTGTTCCCTAGTGGTGTAGTGACTAGGCTTTGGTGCTCTCACCACCGCAGCCTGGGTTCAATTCCCGGCCAGGAAATCAATCAATCAATCAATCAATCAGTAATAAAATAAATAAAAGTACTAAATAGTCTAGTACACATTAAATACACAAATAAGACAAATATTCTAATAGACACAACTAGGCTTATCCCATGAGTTCTTATAATTATGAAGCATTAGAATAATGGACAATTAAAATAATCTAGTATGGAGCTTCTTGTTATCTCAGTGTTCATTATATAAGAATTGTTACAATGCTACAAAGTAAAAACTACAAATTTTGCAAAAGTTGCAGAACTTAATGGAATAAATATTGGTCAAATCATGCTAAAGCCATTAGAAGTTAGGATCCAACAGAGCAATAGAAGAAAATTAAAAAAATAATACAATAGCCATTTGAGATAAATCTAGATATCAAGAGAGTACTAAAAGGCTCTTGAAAAAAATCAGTGAATGCCTCTAATATTTTGTAAAAATTACCCTTCATAATCATGCGCCAAAAATTAAACAAACTAAAGCATTTTATTCTATACCAGCATATAATTGACAAATTAGTTTAAAAATATTAACACTTTCTTCTTAGTTCATTCTATAAATCAGCAGAGTTGTAACTACAACCTAGATTTGTTAAATATGAGAAATGTACTACTTTTATAAATTATGGTATAGTTTCAAGATAAAGTACCAGATTTTCTTTCCTTCTGTCCCTCACCCATTTACTATGAAATTTTAGTCCTTGTTTGATGTCAATTTATATAAATAGCCTTTTAAGGCCCTAATTATTCTCAATAAAACAGACTTCTAGTATTATCATGGATATTCAATCCACTTAGAAGAAACCCTCTGGAAAATGAACATTCAGCATTACTACTAATAGGGAAACTCATTCATTGGATAAATCTTAATTGATCACTTATAATTTTAATTCTAGTAGAAAATGCAAAAATTATACAGAATTTCCTAGTTGATATCTCATAGTTTAAAAATATTAGTAGACAGATATGTTCTGAAATACGTATTTTAACTAAAGCATTTTCTCATATACATAACTTCAGAGAAATTCTTCTTAATCTTCAAATGATAACAGTTACTTTCAAGCTTTAACTGTACTTAAGATGGATGAATTCCTTTTGAAATATAATTAACCGCCTCCCAAGTTCCATGTTTGGGAGGCAGTAAAGGATTGTGTTTAAAAACACGAGCTTTGGAGTGTGACTGACCTGGGTTCCCGCACTGGTTCCATTTACTAGCTGTGTAACCTGGGGCAAGTTATTTAACCTCTCTAAGTCTCAGTTTCTTTATCTGTAAAATAGAGATAATAATAGTATCTATTTCATAGGGTTGTGAAGATTAAATGATGTAGACTTAGCACAATGCCTGACACTTAGTATGTGCTCAATAACTTTTAGCTACTATGTTTTTTATGTTTAAATTTTTTAACTAACATGTTCTCATGAAGATCTGCAATAATAAAATGCATGTACCCAAGATTTGTATTATAAATTGCTTAAAATAAGTGCAATTAAAAGCTTTCAACTAAAAAAAAGCTATGGGCATGTTTTCTTTCTGTATATATTACAGAAATTCCTCAGCAAGGCAATACATTAATTACACTTACAAAAGGCAATTTTAATATTAAGAAGAAAACATCTATATTTAAAGTATACAGATGCTTGTAGTTAAAACATTTTAGATTTCATAAAAACCTCAGGTAAGTCATTTTTTAAAACTCTGTAGTTTTATTTCATAAAATATAATCTCCTGATTACATCTGAAGAAAGTAGAGTATTATTCTCCTCTGTCTAAAACAGTAAAATTTTCATATGAAGACACTAAGGGACTTGAAAAATAATAGCAAAAATGGGATTTGCTATTAAGGTTCTGTAATTGTCAATTACTGCTACACAATGATATTAAACCTAGAAGCACGTTTCTCCTCAAATGAGAGGTTCTAGTTAAGTCTTTACAGATCTCTTACTAAACTCTCTTGTCAAGTCATGTGTGTCTATGCTACTATTCCTCAGAATTATAAATAAAACAGATACTGGCTATCATTTTCAAGAGAAATGAACACAATATAATCTATTCTTATTAAATTTAGATCTATTAAATTGATTTTATGAATTTAAAAGCAGATAGCCGTTTTTCTAAAAGTTAAAATTTTTTAAAGTCTAATTTTTTAACATAAAACTTTTAAAGACTATAAATTAACCACACATGCAAAATTCAACTTCTTACACCTCTTTAATATGTTTTAGGTATAACAAGTTTTCTGAAAGCACCACAAAAAATTTTTTGGCTTAGTTTTTTACAGATCATTAACTAGAAGTAAATAATAATTTAGGAACTGATCAGTAAGTAGAACGAATATTACATCTTTTCTTTTGAAATTTGATTTTGTACAAAAATATCTCATTATACGAACTGCCTCATTATTTTCAATAAAAATTATAATTTTAACAGAAAGCTTTAAAATATCTAAAATCTAAATGTATATAGCTCTACTTAGAGAAACTTAATTTTCCTAAGATATCTCCCATCTGTACTATCAACGTACATGAAAAGGGTTATATGTAAAGTTTTCTAGAACAACCAGGTAATATTCCACTGAATCAGAATCTCTTTGGCTTTCATGGTAATAATTCAACCAAAAAGTTATTGATACAATAAAATAAAAACTCCTTAGTGTTCTTATTTTTTTTTACTTGTCAACCACCTACCCCACCTACCCACCTCCACCCTTGAACAAGTACTTATAATCGACTGCTTTCCAATTTAATATAATCATTTCTTATAGTATATATTTTAAAAACATAATTTAGAAAAAGAAAAATTTATCACATACCTGTCCCTCTAAGTCAAATGCTAAGCAAGCTATACCATGTGTATGAATATCCTTCAGAATTGATATGGTCTGCACAGTGTATGAATCCCAAACACAGATATAAGGCTCTTTCCCAACTTGTCCTGTTGCTACCAATACCCGTTCAGGATGCAAAGCAAGGCTGCAAAACAAACAAACAAACAGACTTAAAATTGCTTACAGAGCTTTTATAGTGTTTGGTAGATATAAAATTTACATATACTAATGCGAAAAAATAGATTTTAATTATTTAGCCATTTAAAATAATTCAGACTTAAAATAACTTATAAAAAAGCCATGCTAAGAGTTACTACTTCAATAGTGTATATGATAAACAGTTAATGATAGACTTCATAATCCCTATATGGTACAGTGTGTATAAACTGCTCAAAATAAAATTCTCAGAAGGGATCACCTGAACCACAGCAACAAATTGGTAGAAACTCTATCAAATGCTATTTTCTCATTTGGTATTCACCTGTTTTTAAGCCCTTTCTCACATTTTACTCTCTTATTGGATAAAGTTGGACTAAATCTTAGTTTCCAAAAATAGCACTCAGTAGCGCTACAACAGCATTAATATTAAATTACAAGTCACATTTTAAAAACAGAAAAGTTTAACCATAATTCACAGAAAGTAATGTAGGAGTCTTTAAAAACAAGACAAATACCTAACAGGTGGAAATGGTTTATGTACATTAGCAGAAGAAAGGGAATGAATATAAATTTCTCCTCGATAAACAGGCTTAGATGATCAGATTCTTTTCCACCTTTGGGAGAGAAGAATCACTTCTGGCATCAGGGCTGAGAATGAACTGAAACAGGGAAAAATTAGTAGGGTATTAAAACAGAATCAATTTATTAGATGTAGAGAGTAAGGGAAAGGAAGAGGTCTAAGATGACTCTTGGGTTTCTGGTTTGGACATCTGGATGGCTTGGGGTGATATTCATCAAGTTAGAGAATACTAAGTGAGTAACTGATCAGAGGGAAGCTAAGTGAGAATGAAAAGTTTGGTTCAACATATTAAAATCAACCAGTATAATATATCATATTAATAGGATAAAGAACAACACAACCCCACACATGTTCACCTCAACAGATGCAGAAGAAGCATCTGACGATAATCCAACCCCTCTCATGATAAAAATATACAACATATTAGGAATTGAAGAGAACTTCCTCAACCAGATAAAGCTTATCTATGGAACCCACAGCTAAAATCACATTTAATGGTGAAAACGTGAAAGTTCTTATAAGTATAGAAAGGAGACAAGGATGTCCACTTTTACCATTTCCATTCAGCATGATACTGGATATTCTAGCCAGGACAATTTAGCAAGAAAAAGAAATAAAAGGGAGAAGTAAAACTATCTCTATTTGCATATGACATGATCTTGCGTATAGAAAAGCCTAAGAAATCCACAAACTAACAACAAAATAAAATCCAAGTGGAGCTAATAAATGAGTTGATCAAGGCTGAAGGATATAAGATCAATATAAAATACAAACTATATTTCTATGTACTATACAGTACTAGCAATAAATACTCTGAAAGTTAAATCAAGAAAAAAATTCCATTTTATAATAGCATAAAAAGAACAGAACACTTAGGAATAAATTTAACAAAAAAAACACAAAACGCCATTAAAGAAATTTTAAGAGCTAAATAAATGGGCAAATTGTGTTCTAGGCTTGCATATGAAGATGACATTACTTCTTAAATTGGTCTATAAAGTCAACACTGTTCTTGCCAGAATACTAGTCTTCCTTGAAGAAACTAACAAGCTAATTCTAAAATTCAGAATAGCCAAAACGATCTAGAAAAAAATTGGAAGACTCACACTTTCCAATTTCAAGCTTGCTTACTACAAAACTTCAATAATCAAGTCAGTATGGTAATGGAATAAGGACAGATATGCAAATCAATGAAACAAATTGAGGAACAAATTGATACATCATGGTCCACTGACTTTGAACAACATTAGTTCCAAAAAAATTCAATGAGAAGAATGGTCTTTTCAATAGATGGTGCTAGGACAGCTTAACATCCACATGCAAAAGAATAAATTTGGACCCATACCTCAAACCATATATAAATTAAAAGCTTTTGTGCTTCAAAGGACTATCAAGAACATGAAAACACAGCTCATAGAATGCGAGAAAATATCTGCAGATAACATATTTGATAAGGAACTTGTATCCAGAATATATCAAGAACTCTTTCAACTTAACATTAAAACCACATTAACCCAAATTTTAAAATGGACAAAAGATGTGAATAAACATCTCCACAAGGAAGATATACAAAAGGCACATGAAAAGATGCTCAACATCATTATTCCTTAAGGAAATACAAATTAAAATTACAATGATATACCACTTCTTTGATCAAAAAGACATATTATGTATGTGATTATATCAAATATTGCCAAGGATGTGAAAAAATCATAACCATTTTATATTGCTTGTGGGATTGTAAAATGATTCAGCCACTTTGGAAAAATTTGGCAGTTCCTCAAAAGCTAAACACAGAGTTACCATATGATCTAGGTCATTTACTCTTAGATAATACTCTTAATATTTCCTTCTCTGTTTGCTTTTGGGGTTAGTGTGCTCTTTTTCTAGTTCTTAAAGTGGAATCTTATATTACTGCTCTGAGAATTTTTTTCAAGTATATGAATTTATTGCTATAAATTTACCTTAGAACAATGCTTTAGTTGAATCTCATGAATTTTGATATTTTGTATTTTCATTTTCTTCCAGTTCAAAATATTTTGATTTCCCTTCAGTTTACATTGAGTTAATAATTTTCATTTTGATTTCATTATGTTTAGAGAACACATTTGGTATTTTAATTCTTTTAAATTGTTAAGGCTTATCAGATTATAGCATTGTCTATATAGTTCTTTTTGTCTTTATCCTTGTAGTATCCAGTCAAGATACTGTTTTCACAGTTTTTTAGGTTAAGTTGTTCCCTACAAAACTTAGCACTGAGGGAAGAAAGCTTGTGAAACTGTAGCTGGAATTTGTTTTTTTCTTTTTACTTACAGTGATTTTGTATTTTTGGTATTCTCTGTTTAAGTAATGGTGAGGCTAGGATTTTGCAGAAAAACTTCGTAGTTGTAAGCTTTTGCTCTGTTTGGGGAAGAGACTTTGCAGATTACTTAACTACATACCTGCCATTGTTTTAGTTACCCGGAAGTCTGAAAAGTTTGAATTTTAAAGGTATAACTTATAATTTTCCTCTTTGTAAGTCATGCTTTTCATGTCCTATTTCCTATACCTTTTTTCCTAGAAATTTTATGTTAGTTTTCACATTCAAGATATATGCCCCAATTTAAGTTAAATTTTATTTTGCTGAGATATAGCTGAGGTTCATTTTTCCCCCATATGGACATGTAATTGTTTTTTATATTATTTGTTGGGAAAAAAAACATCTTTTGAGCATACTTTATATGCTCACAGGAATCATACAGTAGAAGAAGAATAAAAATACTGATGTAGGAGAAGGGGAAGAGTGTCTGGAGCAAGGAAAAAAGGGCAATATATTGCTCACAAGTGGAGGGATTAATATGCAATAGAAGATGGATGTACTGTTCATGCGTGGGTGGAAACTAAAAGTTCTCTTCTGGTAGCTCCAATTTTCTTCATGAAAGAGAAAGCATGAGTGTTTTTCGATAGTATTCTTGAAATCAACTTAATATATTCAAGTTTCATTCCTATTCCCTACTATATTATTGAACATATAGTAGAACTAAACATTTACAAATTGATTTGGGAGAAAAGATGATAGAAGTAACCATTTCAAAGTTTATTTCTATTCAAAAACATTTACAATGTGACTGCTTATCTATATAATGACATCATCATTTTAAATTTTTAAAATTTAAAACATGAAAGAACAGACTCTTTTTCTAAAGTTCTTTTTTCTATTACTATTTCTGAATAATGGGAATTAATTAGGTAAGAGCACTGCCATAAAATCCCATGATTATTAAGTTATTTTAAGCACTTAATTTAAATTTATCATAGCTATAAAATAGTAACACATTGAACAAACATAAAGGGGGCTGTCTCCTTCAAAATAGTCATCTTCATAGATCTCCCTTCTCATATAGAATTGTGTTCATCAGTGTTTCTTTAAATTTATCCTCCAAATCTCAAATGAGCATTTTTACACTATATACAATCATATTAAACATTTAGCTGATAAATTTTGCCTTTGTTCTTTCAACCTCCATACTCCCTCATAACCACAGTCCCCCACCATCAACCTCTGCCTCGTGGTTGATAAGCCTGCCTTGGACTCACCGAATAATATAGATGGAATCAGAGGCATATCTTTGCCCCCAACAAACTCACTAACCTAACTGCAACTGTCCCAGCAGACTCTGATGTCCATCTTATAAAACGGAAGAAATGTCTCTATTCTTCAAACTCTTCATTTGTACTCTATATCCCACTCCCCTTACTTTCACATACTTTATTCCTAGAACTATGTTTCCTGGAATTATTGCTTCCTCATTACTGAGCCATTCCCACTAGCATTCAAATATTCCTATTAGGAAAAAAAAAACAAACAAACTCCCTATACCCCTCACCTAACACCCTATTTTCTCTGCTCCCTATTCACAGTAAAACTCCTCAAAAGAGTTTTCTTAACTTTTTTACTCCCTTTATTTTCTCAACATATTCCAATTAGGTTCCACCCCTTTGTCACTGAAAGAGTTTAAGGTCATGTGTGACCTAATCAAATCTAATGTTCAACTGCATATCCTTTTCCAACACTTTTCAATAGTATATGAAACAAATGATCACGCTTTCCTTTTAGGAACACTTTCCTCTCTAGGCTTTCCCAAATCTGTAACCTACTAGACCTTCCTCCCTTTCTCTTTGCTAGACTATCTCCTATGCCCACTCCTTTCCAACATGATACTGGAAATCCTTGCTAATATAGTAAGGCAAGAAAAGGAAATAAAAGGTATAGACTGCGAAGGAAGACATAAAACTGTCTCTTCACAGATGATATTATCAGCTATGTAGAAAATCCAAGAGAATCAACAAAAAAATTTCTGGACCTAGTAAGTGATTATAGCAAGGTTGCAGGAAATATAAATGCTATAAACTGACAGTGAATAAGTGAAATCTGAAAATTAAAAATGCAGTATTATTTATAATAGCACCAAAAAATTTTAAACACATAGGCATAAATCTAACAAAATAGATACAGAACCTAGTTCGGTTGATGAGGAAAACTATTAAAACTGATGAACAAAAATTGAAAAACTAAATAACTAAAGAGATATTATATGTTCATGGATAGGAAGATTTAATACAGTCAAGATGTCAGTTCTTCCCAATTTGATCTATAGTTCGATGCATGTTAGAGGTCATCATGAGGATAGGTGACCTGAAAACTGAAACCTAGCAATGAGAGGCTGCTTATTCCCTCTCGAATTTTTGGAATGTGTGCTCCACCCATTGTTCCCATATGAGGAGAAACTTCAAGTATGCAGTCTTGAGAGAGGTGTTATTGAGACCATCAGGATTGCATACGTGAGTGAATCCCATTAAGGCTTCTATCAGAACTCTTAAGATGCTGGTGGGCGGGTACAGAGATCTATTTGTCTTGCAATGGCCCAAGACGAATCTCATTCATAACTTCATCTGATTATTAAAACTGCCACCTACCAATCTGGAGTCTTCTGCCTATTTCTTTGGTCTCCCCTTGCCCTCCATGTATGGGGACCAGTTTCAAACTTAACCAGGGGCACTACCAAGGTTGTTAACAATACAATCTAAATCAAAATCCCAGCAAGATATCAAAAACTGATTCTAAAGTTTATGTGGAGAGGCAAAAGACCCAGAATATCTAACACAATATTAACAAGGAAGAACAAAGTTGGAGGACTGACACAACCTAACTTCAAGAATTACTATAAAGCCATAGCAATCAAGACAGTATGGCACTGCAAAAGAAAAGAGAAATTGATTATGGAACAGAATAGAGAACCCAGAAATAGAATCCCATAAATATAACCAACTAATCTTTGGCAAAGGAGCAAAGGCAATATAATGGAGCAAACTCAGTCTCTTCAACAAACAGTGCTGGAACAACATGAGATTCACATGCAAAAATTGAATCTAGACGTAGACGTTACACCTTTCACAAAAATTAAAATGTAAAACAAAAGTGTAAAATTCCTAGAGGACAACATAGGAAAAAAACCTAGTTGTCCTTGGGTTTGGTGATGCCTTTTTAGATACACCACCAAATACTTGGTCTATAGAAGAAATAACTGATAAGCTGGACTTCATTAAAATAAGAAAACTTCTGCTCTGTGAAAGACAATGTCAAGAGCATTAGAAGACAAGCCACAGACTAAGACAAAACATTTGCAAAAGACACATCAGATAGAGAACTGTTAACCAAAATATACAAAGAACTCTTAAAACTCAACAATAAGAGAACAAAGAACCCAATTACAAATTAGACAAAAGACCTTAACAGACACCAAAGAAGATATACAGGTGTTAAATAAGTATATGAAAAGATACTCCACATCATATGTTATCAGGCAAATGCAAATCAAAACAATGAGATTCCACTACATACCTATTAGAATGATCAAAATCCAGAACACTGACATCAGCAAAAGCTGACAAGGATATAGAACAGGAACTCTCATACACTGCTGGTGGGAATGCAAAATGGTACAGCCACTTTGGAAAACAGTGTGGTGGTTTCTTATGAAACTAAATATACTCTTACCATAAGACCCAGCAACTGTGCTCTTTGGTATTTACCCAAAGGAACTGAAAACTTAGGTCCACACAAAAACCTGTACATAGATGTTTACAGCAGCTTTATTCATAAATGCCAAAAACTTGGAAGCAACCAAGAGATGTCCCTCAGTAGGTGAATGGATAAATTTGGTGCATCCAGTCAATGGAATATTATTCAGCACTTAAAAAAAAATATTGAACTATCAAGCCATGAAAAGACATAGATGGACCTTTAATGCATATTACTAAGTGAAAGAAGTCCATCTGAAAAGGCTACATACCATATGATTCCAACTATGTGATATTTTTTAAAAATCAACACTATGAAGACAGTAAAAACATCAATGGTTGGGAAGGGAGTGAATAGTCAGAGCACAGAGGATATTTAGGGCTGTGAAAATACTCTATCATTATAATGATGGATATATATCATTATACATTTTTCCAACCCCACGGAATGCACAACACCAAGAGTGAACCCTGAGGTGAACCATGGACTTCAGGTGATTATGATGTGTCAATGTAGGTTCATCCTTGGTAAAAATGTACCATTCTGGTAAATGATGTTGATAATGGGGAAGCTATGCAAGTATCGGGTAGGGGGTATATAGGAAATCCATATCTTTTTCTCAATTTTGAGGTAAACTTAAAACTTCTCTAAAAGTAGTCTTAAAAATATATATATACATATAGATAGATATCAAAAAGGCTTAAAAATTAATAATCCGAAACAATAGTATTATCTCCAGATTAGAAGATTGTGAGTAAATATTTTTCTACTTTTTTGTACCTTTCAATTTTCTATAATAAATTATAATAATCACCCTCTAAGAGGGGTCCTACCATGCCTGTCAAACTCCCTATTATGTCAACCTCTGATTCCTATATAGTTTCTTTATAGGGCTGCAAAAATTGTCTTTTGCAAGTACGTCATCTGACTCTAACATCCAGGTTCCAGGTAAAACTCCTTACCTTGTTAGTAGTGCCAGCTTGTGTAGTACTTTATGTGTTAAGTAGTACATTGTTCATGGGTTGACTAATAAGTAGAAAAAGTCATACTGCAACCAAGTAATGAGGACAACTCCGTGGACTCCATAGTTAGTTATCATCTATGTTGCAAGACTTACAGTATCTTTCTATTTTCTACTGCCAGTTGGGAATTACGCCCTGCTCCCTGATAAAACTTAGTATCTATAAAGATATGGACACTGAGGTGGTTAGAACTGGTTACATCATCATCATCAAGTGACTAATTTAAATAGTACCACAAGCAACATTATACCAAGTAAAAACTGCAAAATTCTTAAGAGTAACTAACTGCCTGTGGCAACTGTCATTATACTCCATAGACTGAAATGATTGTAATGTGAGCTTGCACACCAGAGGCAGTGGTGTCTAGTAGTGCACCTCTTGACCAAGAAACAAAGTCCTCTCATAGTGATGAAAAGGAGTCAAATAAATTATGGGGCAGAGAATGAATGTCCTCTTCTGCTGGGAGGCAAAGTAGGTACATGATTCCCAGGAATAGAAAGAGCAGAATTCCCTGAAAGGGAGACCCTTGGGAACTATGCAGGAAGAGGCTGTATGTATGAGGGCTGTTTGGAAAGTATCCAGCCATGTAATATGAAACACAGAGGCATTTATGGCTGAATGTTTTTTACAGACAGCCCTTGTACATTTCTTTTGCCATCAGTTTGTTTCTGGTTCTTTAATTTCAATTAGGTGCTCCATGTTCTGCCACACATTCTATGTTTCCAGTAACCATGACCATGAATGACCTCTCCCTATCTTGGGCTCCATTAAGTGGTTGAACCAACCATCCATACCTTGGCAATGATACAATCCAGAATTCTCACCTCACATCCAACCTATCTTTAGGTTTTGTCTCAATATTCCCCAGCCTCTGGATTACAGTAAAATCAGGTATTCTCCCCTTGAATGTAAAGGTAACTCAGCATTAGCAGGTTTAGGATGTTTGCTTTAACACTCCAAGTGATTCTAATACGCAGTCAGGGCTGAGAATCAGGAGTCCAGAGCAGTGTTTTTCCAACTTTATAATACACTACTATCACCTGGAAGTGACTAAGCTAGAATGTTGGGCCCCATAGCTAGCATTTCTGATTAGGCTGAGAATCTGTAGTTCTAACAAGTTTCAAGGTGATGCTAATGCTGTTGATTAAAGGACCATATTTTGAAAACCACTGGTCTAGAGAATGCTTTTCAAACTTTAATATGCTTACAAATCACCTGAAAACGTTGTTAAAATTCAGAGTCTAATTCATTAGGTTTGGGATGGGGTTTGAGATCTGCATTTCTAACAAGCTCTCAGGTGATACTGAAGCTACTGTTCTAAGGACCACAGTTTTGAGTAGCAAGGATTTAGAGCTGGTAGCCATGTGTCATTTTTTAAAATAACCAAGCAAACTAGGAGTTGCTGGGACAAATATTGAAGGAGGCCAGTTTTGTAGACTAGTAATGCCATAACACATTTTGAAGACATCTTTCTACTCCCCCTACTGCTCTGGTCACCTGAACATAAGGAGTCTCCTGGAAAATCTTGTGATTACAATGTAATTATTACAGAGCAGTTAACATCTCCACTAAGGTGAAGCACTCCTCACTTTACGTGATACATCTGATAAAACTTCCTTCTCCCTGAAATACTTTTCACTTGACTTTTATGGCCCCACGTGCTTCTGGTTTTCTCCTCCTGCCTCTCTTGCCAAACTTTTGTCAGTTCTTTTTCATCTCCCCTATATCTAAATGCTGGAGTGGCACAGCAATCCACTTTTTAGATCTTTTATCTATACTCCCTCAGTGATCTCATCCAGGTTCATGGCTTTAAAATCTATATGCTGAAAACACCCAAATTTATACCAGCTCAGACACGCTTCCCTGTATTCTAAACACTTATGTTCAATTGCCTAAATTTATTTATTTTTATTTTTATTGTTAAATTTACTGAGGGTGTTATCGGTTAGCAAAAATTACGTAAGTTCCAGGTGTACAATTCTACAGTGCATTGTCTACGTGTTGCATTACGTGTTCACCACCCAGTGTTAGTTCTCTTTCAATTGTCTGATTTACAACCCCAACTTTGTTGTATATTAATATCTCAAATGGTACTCTTCGAAACAGAGCTCATGATCTTACCTTTTCTCCCACAACAGAAAACTTGCTCTGCCCAAAGTCTTCCCCATTCAATGACTGGTAGCTGCACTCTTCCAGTTTTCTGGCTAAAAAGTGCAATCATCACTGACCTTTTCTATCACAATTTATATCTGATCCATCAGTAAATAACACTGCCTCTATCTTCAAAATATGTCTGAACTTTTCTCACTGCTTCCACTATTACTACTCTAGTCTAAGCCACCAAAAGCTCTAAAATGGGCTACAAGTATTCCAACAGTCTTCTAAGTGGCCTTTTGTTTCCATCCTGCCCCTCTCCCTCAGTCTGTTCTCAGTGTAGGAACTAGAGTAACCTTGTTAAACCATTAAGTCAAATTATGTCACCAACTGATTAAACTGTTCCAGTAACTTCCAATTTCACTCAGATGGGAAGGCTAACATCCTCTCAACAGCTATAAGATCCCACTAGGCCCCAACCACCATTACTTCATCAGACCTCATTTCTTATTTTCACCCGCATTGACTGTACTCCAGCTACACTAACTTTCTTACTGTTCCGCAAACATACTAGGCATTCCACTTTAGGTCTTTTGCACTCGATAGTCCTTTTGCCTGAAATTTCCTTCCCTCAGATAGCCACACAGCACACTCCCTCACCTCTAAGTCTCTACTCTGGTGTTACCTTTATACTTTATAGTGAGGCCTTCCTAGCCACCCTATCCAAATACTCTATGTAAACTTTTCCCAATAGTAGTCTTTCTTTTCTTGCCCTTTTTCTTAATCCTTACATTATATATGTATAGTGTACATTACATATGTATTATATATCAAACATATATTATATATAATATATATGAAAAGTGTATAGCTCTTTTCTTCAATCTTGGTAGGTGTTCTTAAGAAAGAAAAATGGCCAAGCCTCACCATAATCTAGTAAAAAGTGGTTTTTAACAGCTCTGTATTTATGGCATGGAAACTTCATTTATTCAACACAAGTCAAAACTGCAGTTGGAAAAGCAATTCAGAATGTGCATTTCCATGGTGGATCGATATTTTTTTGTGTTTATATGGGTTCAGGGTAGCAACTTTTTAAGGTCTGGCAGGAATTACTGCAAACCTACTTGTTGTCTACTTAATGTTTTCAGGTACATGGTCAATATTTCCCAAATCTGGCTGATAGAATCATTTAAGGAGCATTTTGCCAATTCTAGCCTTTTCCTCAAGGTCAGAATTCCTTGAGATGCAGCCCAGAAATCAGTTTTTTAAAATGTACCTCATATTATATTTAGGAAGCACAATGCCAATCTGTATTCCAAAACATAAGCAGTTTGTTAAATTAAACCTGATAGCAGAATTTTCTTAAGCAGTGTGTAATATCTACAAGCAATACTTCAGAAAATATTAGAATACATTCAGATTTAGTAAAATAGACCTATGTTTAAGTAACTACAATTAGGTGAGCTCAATTTTCACGGACTATATAATGATTTCATTCTATAAGATTTCTTGTTATGTGTCTGGATATAAAAATATTTATGGTTATTTGTTTTTCAAATACTACATAGTTTAAGGGATAAAATTAAAAGATGTTTTCAGGGAAAGGTAGGAATTATCTAGAACAATAGTTCAAATTGTCATAAATGTACATTAAATGCACCTTTATTATTTACTTAGGGAAAAGACAAATTCTTATATTTGCATTATACTACTTTCCTTTATTATTTTATAATGTTTCATACTGACCATGCAGATAACAAAAATATAGTATTTTGGATATAGATAAAGGAAAACATAAGGAATAATAAATAAATTCTTAGAAGCTATTTAAAATTTACTGTTCTTTCAAGGCTTTTTCACTCATCAGAGAAATATTTATTGAGCATCTGCTTTGTACAAGAGTCTCTGCCTTAAGGTATCCAGAGTTTAAAGACACAATCAGTCACATAAAGAATCACTTAGCATACTCCCTGTACTTGTGTACTAAAGATAGCACTGGTGTACATGTGATATGTTGTGTACATGGAGACATAACAGTTCACAGCGATGCTTCCTAGTGAATAAAATACCTAAGTTGAGTCTTTTAAGAAAAACAGGGAGAAAGAGCCATCAGAATAAAGAGTGGAGTCACAGCATTCTGGGAAGAGGTAACACCATATGCAGTGGTCTTGTGTTAAGAGAGAATATTTAAAAGACTTGTTTGTACTCACTATCTTCAGTTCTTTTTCTCCAATTCAGTCTTGATTCTATTTTATTTCACCATAGCAGCTCTTGTTAAGGTAACCAATGACCTCCATATTTGCCATATCCAGTGGTCAACTGTCTGTTCTCCTCTTTTATGATTTATCATCATTTGCCACAGTTGGTCACTCCCACCTTCTTAAGACACATTTTTAAGAGGCATCTGGGATGCACCTTAGTATAAAAATAGGTATTTCTTAGTGTACTTATTCTTTTAGCAAATATTTATTGAGCATCTATTATTTGCCAGGGACTATTCTTAGCACTAGAGATATAGCTGTGAACCAAAAAGATGAAATTCTAAACCCTCATGGAAATGATAACTACTAGAGAGATAATAAAGTAAATTTTATATTTATATATGTTATGTATACACAGAGGGTGTATACACATTTTAAGAAAGGAAAAAACTGTATTAAAATTGTAATATATACCAATAGCAAAAGATGAATACAAGTAATGTTTGACTTCTGCAATTACAAAAGATGCTCAAAGCAGTTACCATCAGTGTTCAGACACTTCTGATTACAGTGAACTACTGCTTGAGCAATGTTGACCGAATTGTCCACTTGTATCACCATGCATGCCATTTCAATTTCTTCCCGAAGTACTGCCAGTGTAGCCAGTTTTCTACGGTCCACCACATCCTTTAATGTACCCCACAGGTAGAAGTCAGAGGGTGTTAAGTCAGGAGAAAATGGCGGAAACTCAATGTCCTCAAATTTCAAAAACCACTTCAAAATGGTCTTGCACTCCTTGAACAACAACTATGCTTCCACCATTTTCTTTGACTGTCCTGCCTGTTGCATCATGATTCTAGCATTTATTTGATTAACGCTGTCTTTTGAGTGAATATTACACTACACATTGCTACCGTAATTCAATTCAATTTTGAAAAGTGATACATAGATAACATCGCTTAAAATGTGTATATATTTTTTTGGCACCCACCGTAGTATGTATATATATAAAATTATGTATATAGTATATATACATACATCACGTTTCTTAAGAACACCTACTATCACAATTGAAAAGAGCTACTACACCTTTCATTTTTTCTAAAGAAAAAACTCATATCCAGGAGCAATGAATAATTATTATTCTAACCTACAACCCTATAATATGGTACACTTTTCAGAGTATTTCAGAAGCATTACATCATTTAAGCTCATCACCATCTTGTGAAATACTTTTGCCATGTTTAGAAAAAACTTTAAATTCCATATCTACATATACAAGTAATAGGCTCAGGAAGTTAGTTCAACGTGGTGGTTCACTCACATAAGAAAATCAACTTTATTCCATCAATAGTCCTTTTTGGTGATAAATGATTTGAAAACTGTCAATAATATCCACTACTTCAACAACAAACTTCTCAAAAAATGGTGTTCATGGGCAGTTAACTAGAAAAATAAATTTTAAAAGCTATCTCATCCTTTGGGAAGACAACTGGCAAAAATTTCAAAATATAGACCAAGCTATAGATGTGCATCTTATACTAAAACTGGTAGTAGTCTACTATATATTATAACCTAGTCTTAAATCTGTAACAAACACTTAACACCTAGAGAATTTTATCATTATAACTTGCAACAGAAAAAGTGACCCTAAAATTCCTATATTATTTCTGACAGTGAAGGTAATTTGTATATAAATCAGAGTACTGAAATAAATATAAATAAAGGATAAATTAGTAGAGAAGTGATAATGTATAGATGTATGGTAAAAAGTAAAACTACAAACAATATAAACAAAATAATTCATGTGGCACCATTACCAATACTACATGAAGATGTAGTAAGATGACAGAAGAACTGGTAAGCAAATAATACACTGGTCGTGATTCATTCTTTACTGTCAATATAGAACTAGTATTTTCAAAACCTAAAGATAATGACCTGCTCATTCTGGTTAGCCCCAGACTGTCATAATTGAGCAAAAAGTTTTACCTAAGTTTCAAGCAAGTATGGAATCAAAATAGATGGTAAAAACAGAATGACTTTTTATTACTAAAGCTAACATCACAGCAACATTATTTTCCACTATGTATCATATTTATAACTACATTTTCTTTTCTTTTTTTTTTTTTTTTTTTTGAGGGGGGGTGTAGTCCCTGGCTGGGAATTGAACCCAGGCAGCAGCATTGAGAGCACCGAAGCCTAGCCACTACACCACCAGGGAACTTCCATAACTACATTTTCTTGCTGTAACATAAATGAAAAATTCCTGGAGTACTTTTTATACTCATGTTATAAAAAAATGAATTAAAGAACACAAAGGTTCAAACATTTGTCTGATCTGTTTCACAAACAAGACTGATTTATTGTTTGACAAAAAAAATTTCCAGAGTCCTTTGACTGGTTTCGAACTTATATTCTTAGTAATGTATTAAGTTTATGTCATCAATTTTACGATGCCACGTGATTCAGATTTTACTATCCCACTGCAATTTTTCAGGAAACCCTTTTATTGCTATAAATTGTTTTGAGGCTAAATCATTTGCATGAAATCCTAAGCATGTATCCAATTACAGCAAAAAAATTAAAGAAAGAAAAAATTAGAGTAACTTGCCATTTTGAAGTATTTTGAGATGTGTTGTGCAAGTGTGTGCGTGCACGCACACACACACACATAAAGGCAAAAGTATTACTTTCTTTAGAGTTTACTGAAACATAATTATAAAATTCAAGCAGCGTGACATGTAACATAGCTTCTAATTACTGCTGGAAGTAGTAATTTACCCCATAATTTAAAAACCTAATTTATCCCATCAAATAAGTCATATCTAGTTTTGAAAGGTCTTTGTACCAAACGACTCTCAAATACCAAGTAGTAAAAACAATCGAAGTACACTGGAGAAGACTTCAAAATCCTTCACACCTACTCCACCTACTGAATTCAACCTGATAGGCTGCAAGTACTGGACCAGGGCTGCTTCAACTACTATCCCTGTACTGTGAGAGACCTAACACATGGAAAAGAGAAAAACTGGAAAGGATTAGGGAAAAAGGCAAAGAACTGGGGTAAATTCTACTCTTGGGGAGAATAACAACAACCAAACGAACCCAAAACACCATGTGATTCCCTATTTCACAATCTCAATTTTTGCTCTCCTGATCTTTCTTTACTCCACTTGCCCTACCTTGTGTTTGTCCCAGGCCTCCTTTTCCCTTACAGATCATAGCTGTGCAGACATGCAAAACAGAAGAACTTTATTATTTACAGAATTTAAGTACTAGTGCTTGTTGCCTACCAGACGCCAAAGATATTGGATTTGAAATGCCCAATTTAAATCCTGTGGAACATAAATAAAGGAATAAAACAGAATAACCAAATCCAATCACAGAAACTGTTAAAAACCCAGAAGAGGCACACAAACACATCTCAAAATGTTTTAAAAAACATTCTCCTTCTGTCAAGGACAAACATGCTGTGCTTGAGGCAATAATGACCTAGAATAATTCCTGCAGCTTCTAACTTTATTTGCCAAAAGTTCTGCTAAGACACTGATTGAAAATTATATTTCAAATACACCGCTCACTCAAGAAATGTCAATAAGCACTGGGAGCAATTTGAGGATACCGCCCAAAGAATTTAAATGCAAAAAAATTTTTTAAATGCGATTTAAGTAAAAAATACAAAAGTAAACTTATTTAGGAGTATTTCAATGAAGAGGACACAAGAGACATGTAGAACTGTCTTCAGCAATTTCTTTCAGATGAAACCTACCTCCAAGCTGCCTGGAGGTATGCAAATTTCGTGTCCAATGAATTGCCTGAAGGCTGCCGGGGTTTCTTTTTATCTGCTGATAACTGCCGGCAGTGACACCTGAACTAATTGTTATGGCCAAGCGGTAAGTGCCCTCCAGGACGCCACCTGGGCGCGCCCTCCCCAGGACCGGTCTACAGCTTGCGGTACTTTGTAGCGATCAGTTCTGTATTAGGTCAAGGATTTCCTCCTGGCGCTTTAAAAATTCTTCAATGAAAAATCTGGCGAGATTTAAAGGCAGTAAACGGCTACCGAAATACCACCCCCTCCCCCTTTTTTTGCAGTTTCGTAAATTTGATGCAGGGACAAGGATACAAAGCCATAAAACCGAACGCCCAGTAGATCCGCGGACTTGGTGTCACCGCCCCGACCCGAGGGAAAGACTCTAGAACCCGAAGATGGGACAAGGCTTTTGCAGGGGGTCAACAGGGTGGATTAGGGACAAGACAGTTACAGGATTCTCTCCTGGGCGATGCTCCCTGCAGGAGCGAGTCAGGCACCCAGAAGGTCGGACAAGTGCAAATTCCGCGAGCGGCTCGCAGAGTGACGGCAGCGGCCCCCGCCCCTCGGTACCTGATGATGTCGTCGCTGTGGCCCCGGTAGAACTTCTGCCGGTGCTCCCGCGGGCTGTACACCACGCCGACGCCCGCCACGAAGTACACGATCTCCTTGGCCGCCGTGTAGTAAAGGTTGTTGCGGCACTGGTGGCCCCGGTAGCCGTACACCCACTCGAGCCGCAGGTGGCAGCTCGGGGCGCTCCGGGCCGCCATGTCGTGGCGCCCACCCCGCCGCTCCGGCTGGGGCCCGCGGCCGCGGGAGACGGCGGCGACCGGGCAAAGAAAGCCCTCCGACTGGCGGCCGGGACTTGCCGCCTGCCGCGTCCTCTAAGCCGTGACTGGCCGGTGCATGTCGCTTTTTCTGGCCGCCGCTGCCGCCTCAGCCCACGGGTGGGAGCAAAACCCTCGCCTCGCGAAACATGTTGAGGGCCGCGGGCGCCGCGGGCCGTCAAGTGGGTGCCGCGCGCCCTTGACGCGCCGCGGCTCGCCTCGTGTCCTGAGCCCGCAGCGCCCAGGCTGTGAGCGGAGTCGAGCGGAAGCCCGCCTCCCGCCTGCACTTCTCGGCTGCCGCCCGCGCACCAGGCTCAGCGCCTAAGTCACCTGAGGCGCTTGCGCCCCGCCGCGGCCTTTGCCCACTGCCCCGCGGGCCCGCCCCGCGCGCCCCCGAGCGCAGAAGAGCGGCCGCACGGCCCCGCCCCCTCACCGCCTTCGTCGCGCGCGCTCGCCACGCCCCGCCTGCCCCGCTCAGCCGGGTACTGTGGAGACGCAGCCAGCTCCCGGGGTCATTGCCTGCTCGCGGCTTCCGCGCGTGCTACTCGGTCTGCGTCTAGCGCCGCTGCCCGCGCGGCAAGGACGAGCGACCCCATCCTCCCGACCGCGTCCCGCCGGCGCGCGGGACTCTGAACCCGCCCGAAGCTGCCTAGGCCCCGCAGGGACCCTCGGCGACCCCCTCTCCTACTGCTGGGAGCTCTTGCCGGGGAAGCACCTGTCAATCTCACAAGGTCCCTGTACCGGGCCAGGACTACGTTTACGCCTGGGAGAATCAATCAACACCAGGATGCTAACCTCATTTTTTTTTTTTTTAATACTGGCGTGTGTATGTGTGTGTGTGTGTGTGTGTGTGTGTGTGTGTGTGTGTGTGTGTTTCTCGCTGCTTCCTATTGCTCACTACCAGTCACTTGAGTGGGCTAAAACCCGACTTCCTAAGTGTACGTTTTCTCAATTGTGTAGGTGACCTCAGAAAGAATTTAAATGGTAAAATGACGCGCCAGATCTGAGTTCTTAATATAAGAGCATTGGTGCCTGAATTTTT
Source organism: Lyroderma lyra (assembly GCA_004026885.1). Classification (NCBI taxonomy): domain Eukaryota; kingdom Metazoa; phylum Chordata; class Mammalia; order Chiroptera; family Megadermatidae; genus Lyroderma; species Lyroderma lyra. Next base: position 80,090 of record PVJL010000598.1, on the reverse strand, counting down.
AAAATTATTATTTTGGACACCAATAAACTCTTGAAATTTCTTGATTTTAGCAATGTTGAAGTAGGATGGCTAGAATCCTTGTATTGTGATCCGGGAGAATGCACCAGTAACCGAAGTGCTGGAAGCAGTGAATTCCTGGCTGTCGTTTCGGCTACTCAGTTTCCTAAGTATCTATCTCCTTTCTCAGAAATATGGCCAAGATTTACCAATACCTGACAAAATAATTAGACGTCTGTACTTTAACAGTTTTTTTTTTAAAACTACAATGTTTACAACAAGAAATACTAATGAAATACTAGTATGAGTCCTCCATTTCTAAAAATCATTGCTTTGGTTTCCTTGGGAAATAACCAAAACATAGAAATCTGACAAAAGCTGGAATAAAATAGATCTTTCAAGAAACACGACTACTCAAAGGTGATGACTCCTAGATGGTACCCATACCTCAGAATGGATGTTACCCAATCCCTACTTCCTGGAAGATGCAAATTACCAACTAGAGACAAGAGGGTCCATTTTCAGTTTTGGTTGTGTCTGCAGGGAAGAGGGGCCGCCTCAGAGAAAGGGATCTGCATAAATGTTATGCGAAGTGAACTAAAGAAGTGAGGAGATATGGTGCACTCTGCTAGGGAGGCTGAAAGTAGAAGTCAAATCCACTGTAGTTGACAGTTATCATCTAATAGCATAGTGAGGAACTATGGTGCAGGAAAAACTAAGAACTGCATAAAATTTTCAAGCTTTCAGATATCCTCAAGTTTATTATTTTTGCTATTCCCAGAGTGACTATAAAACTCATCTAATGAAAAGCACCATTGTCCTAATTTCCAGGAACAGCCAAGAATTAGAAGGGGTTGCTGAGCAAGACTGGGGGAAAGGTGCCCCACTCTACAGCTTATCTTTAGCTCATGATCTTAGCAGAAGGAGAAGAGGAATGCAGATGGGATTTCTGGCACCTTCTGGAAAGGAAAAACCAACTCAGGTCTGAGAAGTGGGTTTGAAGCCATAAAAAAGCCTGGGTGGCATGTCCTAGACCAAGGCACGTACTTTCTCTTTGTCACTTGTGTTTGTTTTTGTTTTCTAAAAGAAGAATGTTTGCTAACTCAGTTCTTGAAAACCCATGGTGAGAAAAATAGTTGGTTATTTAAAATTAAGCCGTGAACTTAGAAAAGATGAAGATTTGTTGCTCTACATTTGTGATACATTAATTGCTGGTTACTTGTAATTTTTATGAGATGTAGAATGTTTCAGGTTTTTCAGTAAATGTCTTCTGGATCCCATGATACATATTTAAGTACTCCTATTAATAACAAAGTTAAATAATTTATTTTTCCATGATCATATTTTCCATTACAATATTTAATGACCCAAGGGTGGCATGTGAAGCAAAAACATTCTTAATTAAGCCTTCCTCAACTGACAACTCAAGACCAAAAGAGATAGCTGAGGCAAAATGTGGCTAAAAAAATAAAACATTCATGAATATGAGAGGGGAAAATGCTAACCTCATACCTGATTAGTTCTTTCGGCTACAACTTTAGAATAATCTGTTATTACTAATGTCAAATCAGAAAGCTTAATTAAGCTTTTATTGCTAGATGAAATTCCCACCATCTGTACCCTTTGAAAGGATGCAAGAGAAGGACCCCCAAAATTCTACACATCAACAAATGGACACTTGTTAGACATTTTAAATATAAACTACAATTCCCTTTGGTAATCTATATAATGGAACTTGAGTTCCTAGTATCGAGTTTTCTATTCTGGACATTTGAAATATTTCTAAAATTCAAGAAAATGTATTATTTGCTGGCTACCAATTCTAGCTAATCTCAGCCTATAAAAGGAAAGTATATAAAACCTAAAAGCCAAAATTCACACTATTAATTCTAGCTAGCTTCTTCAGCCAACTTAGGAATTGTAATGATATTTTAATAAGCTGACCATAAAAATTTGTGTGCAACCATACTTTTAATTAACCTCTTTTGTGGACGGAGCCTTCCACAGTACCTGGCACTACAGGAAGTGTTCCATACATATTTGTCAGCCATTAAATATAAAAGCAAATATTTATGTAATCCCAGGAAGATTCCTCTTAATTTTATCGTGCATAGTTGAAACTTTTGAAAACTTGAGCTTCTTTCTGATCTCCAGTACTGTATTAGTCAGGACTTCTTTGGTTCTACATGACAGAAACCCACCCAACATGGCTTAAGATAAAAAGGGAATTTTAATGCTTCACAGGACTCAAAAGTCCTAGAAGTGGCATAAATGCACGTGGATCCTAGGGCTCAAGTGATGCCATCAGAACCAGGTGATCAGAATTAACTCAATTCTACTTTCCTTTGGGTTGACACCACTGCCAGACAAGCAACACAGCTGCCAACAGCTCCAGTTTTATGTCCTATCCTCTTAGCAATTCCTGTGCAAAGAGATTTTTTTCAGCACTCCTTGCCTGCCCCCCACCCCAAAACTCGTAGACTTCAGCCCCATTGGCTCTGATTGGCTGACTTGAATTACGTGCCCACCCTTAGAGGAGTGCCAGGGGCAGAAAAACCCCAGGAGTGGGGAGTGGAAGAGGGGTGAACCTCCCAAGGAAAATTAAAGTGGCATTTCTTCAATGGATGCCTGCAGTGGCTATCCAGGGCTGACTTTAATGCTTTAGCATCCCACAATCTCTATTTACATAACCAAATACACATCTAATCTATATTTTAAAAAAAAAACAGGAGTCTGCTAAATCAACACAACTTAGAACAAGACTTCTAACCAGACTGCCTGCCAAAAACTCTGAAAAAAATTCTAAAGCTAACTCCAGACGTCAGACAGATCAAAACAATAGATGTTCCCTAGCAGTAACCTTGTATTTCCAAATATCGGTAAGCTTCTAAAGCCTTTACAAACCAGTGCATAACTGAAACAAAAGAACTCTCAAACCAAATTGTCTTGTTCTACATACCTACACACCTTACCGTCTTCTCTTTCTGATTACCTGACTAACTGACAGACTAACTCCCCCAGTGGGCAGGTTGGTAAGTTAGGCGACAGTCTGGTTCCTGACTGTTTCTCACGTCCCACATTCAGGTACCAAGTTCTTTTGACTCTGTTTAGAAATATCCCTAAACTCCAGCCCCATCTCTAAATCCACTTCTTCCCATCTCAGTTGCCATGTTCAGTTCAAGTTCTAATAATCTTTTCCTCTTTTCTGCAACCTGAGTTAGCAGTAAAAAATCACATATCTGATCATGCCATTCCCATTTCAAGAAACTTTTCTAGAAACAATTTAGCAATAGGCATCGTGAGCCTTGAAATGTTCTTATCCTTTGACTTACTAATTTTTCATGTACTTACCTGTCATAATGTAATAATGAAAAGTACAGATCAAGATTAATGTACCAAAATATTTACAATGTCATAATTCGGGACAATAAAAATAAAAACGAGGAAAACAAACTGTCCAACCATAGGGCACACTTTGATTAAATTGACTCAGCCTTTCTGAAAACTACTATAAAACCATTGAAAATTCAGTTTTCATATAAATTTTGGCAACAATGGAAATTTTCCATAATAGAATATAAAACATTTTTAAAAATCAGGATAAAAATATATGTACAGAATAAACACAATTATGAAATGTATTAAAGACTGAAACATCATGTTTGTGACATGATGGTTAATTTTACACTTCCATTGGTATGTTGTCTAAGTTCTCTAAAAATATACTTGTAATGAGACGAGAAAATTTTATTTCTTAGAATTCCTCATAGGAAGGGAATTACATTTGTTTGGAAAAAAACACCTGAATGTGTTCTTGGGATCTCCAAAGAGCCAAATGTAGGCAGAACTGTTCTGCAGGAGATTGAGAAAGAATTTGTTGCTCCAGAAGATGAGGGAGGAATAAAGTCAGAGAGATGGCAAAGCTGAAAGTTTTGCCATGCAAGCCTCTCCAAAACCTCTCAAATATTAAAGTTTCTAAACTCATAAAATATTAGGTGGGGTTTTTTGTTTTTGTTTTCGTTTCGTTTTGTTTTTTAGTGGAAACTAGAGAAATGGGACTTCTCATCTAGACTGATGTGGAAGGAAGTAAGAATGTGAAGAGATTTTCCTCAATAGGCTGCAAGAACAAACTGTGACCTAGAGGGGTTCATGGGAGGAATGAGGGGAATTTATTTATCCAGCTCTCCTGTCTCCTCATCCCTACTGGTTAACACTGGGGAGTTGGAATTCATGCCCATGTTTTCAGGTTGCATCTTCGAGCTTCTTCTGTGATCTCTGGGCCACTGGCTCCCTGAGCCCCAATTCCCACAGGGTAAGGCAGAGGGGGCCAGACAGTAACCACATACACACACAGTGAGCTGTATTACAGGAGAGGAATCTCAACCATGGTCAAGGAACCTAAATCTTTTATAATGGGCAGGAAGCTTGACCTGAAGGCCCTGGAGGGAAACATCATCTTTATTAGACTGGACAATAAACAAATCTGCCCTTTCCTACAGAGAGAGAAACTATTTTTATCTTCCAAGGTTGTTCACTATACAAACATCCTAGAAAAGAGAGTCAGGAATAAAGGCAGTCAGTTCCTGTGCCAACAAGATATGCAGAAACACGGGAGACCCGCGGAGCACTGTCTCCTAACACAGATTCACCATGCAGCAAGTGACCAAGTGCTTATTACCTGAGTAGAAATGCCACCAAATTGTGATAAACATGTAACATTTAATTCTGCAGTAACAGAGAATATTGACTTAGCAGGTAGTGTAACATGTTTCCAAAGGCTAAGCTGGGCACCAGTGAAAGCAGTGAAGACAGATTTTATCAGTAATAGTATTGCAATAGGGAGGAGGGTCCAGAATAAACAACACAACTTCCCTGAAACAAAGGGCTGGAGACCTGGCTGGGTGTGCTAACAGAACGGCACTGTGGGTGTGAAGGGGCATTAGTGCGTGTGATTAGGACACTCGCATTTGTTAATTGGAGCTTATCCAAAGGAGAAATAAAACTTCTATCTTTATCACAGCAGGCAGTAGTTGAAGTTGAAGCAAGGCAGCCACTGATGTTAGGCCCTTACCCTCCACTTAGCAATTATCATATTGAATTTTAGCAAATTGTTGATTTATGCAGACACAGACACTTTGAGTGTGAGAGAGTGATCTCGCTGAATGTTTGCATTTCAAACAGACAGCTCTCAAGTCCTTGAGGAAACAGTTTAGGGTGGTAGATTTACATCTCAAAGAGCAGAGAAAGGATTTATAATTAATTGCAAGCTTTCTAAAGTATCTGCTCTAAGAGAGTTCAGAGGCCTGTCTATCATCAGGTTTTGTCTGGAACAAATAGTAAATTCTCCTGGCACTGTTGAGCTTTCTTAGGTAGGCATTTTAAGCGAGGCCAGGGTCTTTCTAAAGACACAACCTTAAGCTGGTAGGGCCATGCTAGAGGTTGTCAAGTCTCTTAACGCAGAAATTTGGACCCAGTTGTTGTATGTCAGGAGTTCTGCCATTCTCAGTATAGCAGTGGTACAATAAGTAGTTACCAGTAAGAAGTAAAAAAACATATCTTGACATCAATCTAATAAAAGAAAACATGAAAAGTTTTTGTTCAATAAACTTTTAACAGAACTCTTACAGGGCCATAAACAATTGCACTCAAACAGTGAGGTAACAGTAGATACTGGCACAGATACTGAGAGACATTATTATAAACTGTAGTAATGATCATTCTGTAATTATTGTTGACTTGTTTCAAGTTGTCTCAGCTTTCTAATGCCTTCAAGTTTAGCACCCAAAATTCTACTGTTTGAAAGCATACCACAGAAAGAAAAAGGTTAAGAACCACTACCATAATCATTCCTAACACACACTGAGTGCCCATGTATGAATCACTGGGCTTGGTATTATACTACGGAGGAGTGATCTAGGAAAACAAACTCGCAGTCTGTGCTTTGAAGAATTTCTGTTCGAGAAAGGAAAACAAGATGAAGACATAAATACCTTCAAAAACAAGTGAAAAATATATAATCAAGTGAATTATATATTAATATATACGTATTTTTAATCCAGCTAATTACTATACCTTAAAAAATTCCAAAAGGATGATAGTGTAAACATGATCTTCTCAAGAGACTTTATTGAATTCTACTGATCATTAAAACCTACTACATTAAAAAGTGGATATAGGAAAGGTAAGAAAAAAAGTAGATTTATCATAGATTATCCAAAAAAATAAATTTAGGTGCAAAGTATTTAAGAAAAAATTAGTCTTAAGCTGATTTTTATGTAGGAGGACATTTTCTGAAAAGGTAAATACAGTCTAGTTATAGATAGTACATTATAAAAAAGGAGATATGATAACTGGAGACAAAAGAAGATAATACCAAGACATAAAAGACCGAACAGTAGTAAAATACCATGTATATTTTAAAGTCACAGACATTAATTACTATACTTGGAAAATATTTTAGTCAACAAATGAAACACTATCTCTAAGCCCTATCTTTACATTTTGCAAGATGAAAGTAGTATTCTTTCAAATATAGAAAGGCAATTAAAAACTTTTCAGCACAAGATAAAATATCAATTTATTTTAGACTGGATCTCACCTTGGATACAATGTTTATTTTATTTTGATGAGAAGGTTTGTTTTGTTTTCTTCTAATTTTTTGTTTTAACTTTGAAATAACTTCAGACTGACAGAAATGATAAAAACAATGCCTGTATCTTTTAATTTTTATCCATATCCTTGATTCTTTACCATTTTCTCTCTCTCTTATGTGTGTGTATATATGTATACATGTGTATATATGTACATACACACATATATGTGTATGTGTAAATGCTTTGAGAGTAAGTTGTAGATATATTAATCTTTTTTATGTTTATAAAGACATTCATTTGCATAATTATGGAATAAGTATAAAAATCATGAAATTAACATTAATACAATACCATTATTTAATTTATAAGCCTTATTCAAATTTTGCCTTTGTCCAATGAATGTTCTATATGAAAAAAATTTTAATCTGATCTAAGATTCTATTCACGTGTTGCATTTCGTTTCCATGTCTGCTTTAATCTGGAAAAGTTCCTGAATCTTTCTTTATCTCCCATCATCTTGACATTTTGAAGAATGCACACCATTTATTTTGGAGAATATTTCTTAATTGGGTTTGTCAGATGTTTTCTCAGTTCTAGATTTAGGTTATATGTTTTGTGAGTAAAGCAAAAAGCAATGTTGTGTCCATCTCAGTACATCATATCCAGAGGGTATTTGTTCCAGTACTGGTTATACGGATTGACTTCGATTACGTGGTTAAGGTACTGCCCACCAAGTTTCTCCACTATAAAGTTACAATTAATTAAGTATAATGGTATATTGTGGGGAATTAATTCTAAAATTTTAACACGAAATTTTGATTCATAAGCATTGGAAAATAAATAGATAATTAATAATTGAAGTTTGGTACACGTAATCTTTCAAGGCTTGCTGTTTAGGAGGGGTGTTGGGGTTAATAAAAAGATTATAAACTATTGATTTAGAATATAATTCTTTTGATCTCTGACTGAGTGTTAAAAATGCATGTGACTATCTTTTGACTGTTCATAATGTTCATTAAATGCTATAGAGAATTTTCTTTGAATAGTTAGAATAAAAATCTCACTCTTAGAGTAATTGATTTTGTTCAAAGGATAATCAACTGGTCTATTATATGTTAAAATTACTTTTTAAAAAGGGCCACAGGGAAGTATTGTGAACATTGGCACATTTTAAACACATTCTTTCATGCAAGTAATTTTTGTTGTTGATATTTTTATCCTCTTCTATTAATGTTCAAATATCAGATAACATTCAGGCCTGGAAATAAAATTTTGATTAGAGAAAGCAAACATTATTACTATTTCATAATTTATGTTGATCAATATTTCAACAGCATTCATACAGTACATTATTAGATCCACAGGATTCTGGAAGACTACAAGAGAAATAGTCCCATTTAACTCATTATTCAGTGAGTTATTTGTGTTATTTTCTCCTCTCTCCTGAGAAGGACTGTAAAAAAAAATTAAAATTAAAACTCCAACAAATTTGAACAGTTATTTAAAGCATTAGCCTAGAAGCAGAGAAATGGGACAGCTTCTAGTAGATGACTAGAGGGAAAGGGGAAACTTAACAATGTTGAAACTAAATTATAAAATTTACATGTAAGAGAAGCAATGTTAACATTATAACATTGCTAAAGGAAGTTTTAAGGAGTAAACTAAGAAAGCACATATATAATATAGTCATTTCAAAGAAGAATTGTGAAATATTTCAAAGGAGAGCAATAATTTGGCCAATTAATAATTCTTATCAAAACAGGACTTAAACAGAACAAATGCTTAGATCAAAATAATTCCATGGCATTGGTTGCTCCCAGTTTGATGGACATTAAATGAACTTGAATTGGGTTTCATTGACCTGCCAGAAGAAAAACGAGACAAGCATCACATAACTATTTATATATTATATACTACTTGTTATTGTGTTATTGTCATTGTTATCTGAGGTGAAGAGTAAAGCCTTTTTTCAAACAAGGTCACACATAGGACTGGTAATGTACCTAAATGAACATCTGGGTCATAGAATGAAAGTCTGTATTAGTTACATATAACCATGGGTTGTACCTTCTGAAACAAAGATAACAAAAAAATGGGACAGGTTAAGTTTGGATTTCAGAAAAAGTGTCAGAAATCACTTTTTAGAAAAAGCTCTACTCAGTAGGAGGAGAACATGAGATGGCTTTCAGTCACATAATCATAAATTGAAGGGTTTGCAGCCTTTGAATGCAATTATCTTTAGGAAAAGCTTAGGAAGCATACTGCTGAATCATTGGCATCATCTGATAAACTTTTAAATAATCATTAATTTTTCTAATAATTAATGCTTCATATTTTGTGAAATATTATTTAGGCAAATTATAAAAGAGGTTGAAACAACATAATCATAGAGAGTATCTTAATGTATGTAACAGAAACATAAAATGATACTATTACCACTAGAAAATTAGTTGTCTTTCTTTTGTGACTTAACATACAGTGACAACAACATACATTTTAGCTTTGAACCTTTTCCTAGAAAGCAAAGTACTGACTAAACACTTCCATTCTTATGGAAGGCATGAATTCACACTTCTAATCTTATTTTTCCTTTCTAAAGGTGGGCTTATATACTTTTCTTTCAAAACCTATAAACATGTATTTATATATGAATGAATAATCATTCATTCAACAAATATGTATCGAGTGTTTGCTATGTTCTAAGTCCTGGATATACTACATTGAATAAAACACACAAAATTCCTGACTTGGAGTTTACATTCAAGAGGGGAAAACAGATGTGTGTGTGTGTGTGTGTGTAGAAAAATAAAGGAGAATGTGGGGCGAAGTTGCTTTTTTATGTGACATTGTCCGCTGGACTGCCTTCATGAGTGTGTGACTTGAGCAGTTTCAAAAGACCCCGTGCTTAGTTTAATGCTGTTGTTGATGTCTTGAAATTCTTAGTAACTAGGGGTCCTATATTTTCATTTTTCTCTGGCCCCTGTAAACTACGTACCTAGTCTTGGTCATCAGGGATGACCACTCTAATAAGGTAACATTTGATGTAGGACATGAAAGAAGGGAGGGAACAATTTCCATGGACATCAGGGGAAAGAGCATTGCTGGTAACCATAAGTTAGGTGCAAATAACCAGAAAGGGACAACGTTTGAGATCATGTTTGATCTGTTCCAGGAATAACACTGAAGCCTGTGTGACTTCGCTACAATGTAAAGTGGCATTAGATAAGGTCAGAGGGAGGGGGTGGGTGCGTAGGTCATGCAAGGCCTTACGAGCTAGTGTAAGAACTTTGGCTTTTAAGACCGCAGTTATATTCTGCAGGAGTAAGTACACATTTAGAAAGTAGAAGTAATTTAAGCTGGACCTAAACATTGGTAGACTGAGAATTTGTAAAAGAGAAAGGAAGACATTCCCAGAATGTCTAAAGCTATTAAAGAGAATGGGGGAGGGGGATGCACGTGGGGGTGGAGGTTGGGGGAGTGATATTAAGTTTTTAAATTAACATTATAAAAGTAATACATAAATGTTCATTATAAAAATTACAGGGAGTTCCCTGATGGTGTAGTGGCTTAGGTCTTCGGCGCTGGCGCTGTCAGTGCTGCGGCCTGGGTTCGATTCCCAGTCAGGGAGCTACCCACATACCAAAAAGCAAAAAAAAATTTACAGAAATATTAAAAGCGTGTTTCTTTTCTAAAAGATAAATTTCCAGAAGTGAGTTCCCTCAGTCAAAGGGTTTTAGATTACCTTCTAAAAAGGTTGTCAGAATTCCCAATAATCCTGTAGTGGATGAGAGGGTCGTTCAGTTTTCCCGCATTCTTGCGAGCACCATTGTCTTTCTAAGCTTTCCTCATCTGCTGAGCGAAAAATAGCTATTGTTTTCATTTTTATTTCTCTGATTAATAGGGAGGTGGAGCAACTTCTCATCCGTTTATAGTTGGTCTAGCGTGTGTTTTACAAATATTTTTAGGTTATTTGTTTGTTTTTTACTTTATTCCGAGCTCATGTGCTTTGCAGGAGTTTACAATTTGTTATGTAGTCAAATAAGTCAGTCTTTTCAATGATATTTTTTGCGGTTTTGTGCCTGTAAAGACTTCATCTGTCCATGATTTTTTTTTAAAGCTTCATTTTTCTTCTTTTACTTTTGTAATTTGTTTTAACCAGGAAATCTTTATTTTTGTACACTGGTAAGGTTGACTCAATTTTTTTTTTTTTTTTTTTTAGCAAATGGAAAGCTAACTATCCCTTACACAATCTTTTGAAAAGGCTCTTTTCCTCACTGTGTTTGAATGCTGTGTTCATCATATCTAAATTATCACCTATCTGCAGCCATTTCTGCCTTCCCTATTCTATTCCATTTATTCAGCAAATATTTTTTGACTTCATATTATAGGAGAAACACTATTTTAGCTGTTGGTGATGCAACGAAGTTTCTACTCTTGGTGCTTGCATTCTGGGCAAGAGAGGATAGGGGTAGAGATAGATAATATGTACACGCTTATGAATATATCAAGCTGTAGTAGGTACTATGAAGGGAAGTGTGGCAGGGAAATAAGATGGGGATGGTTTGCAGGAGGACCAGTTTAATGAAGTGACATTTCAGTAGGGACCTTTATGAAGTGAGGGAAGTCACAGAGAGAAACAGGTGGATATCTAGGGGAAGAGTGTGGCGTCAGACATAGTAAGGGCAAGATTACCCTGCTAAACCCATCCAAGGACCAGCAAGGAGGCCAGTGTTTCCTGAGTAAAATGACCAAGTAGGAAGGGTTGAGACATGGTCAGAAAAGTAACCAAGAGCTTGAACCTGTGGGACTTTTAGGACATGGTGTTAGAACATACCAAACTTTTTTTTTTTAAAGAACAATACCCTAGCCAAATCAAAGACACTTTCTTACTCATTGCTCTCTTTTCATGCACGTATCTATGGGTCTTGTGGCAGGTCAGAGTAGAAGGCAGGAATATAAGAATCTATATAGAATTTTAATAATACTTTTCTTTTGCACTTTAAATACATGTAGCAGGATTCCTTATGCCATATGATATATAGATTTTGGTTTAATCAAAACGTCATTGTTTCAGCTAAAAAAAAATCTAACAACATTTTTTAAAGAGAAGACTTGAAAAGAATTTGCATGACCCCTTACCAATAAATAGAAATAAGGCACTCTTTCATATCATGTTCAATGGCATGGGGCTATGATGGAACCAGGAGTGGTTGTCACATAAATAGAATTTATACTGACAGAGTTCTAAGCTTACTTCAATTGTTGAAAATTCATTCATTTTCAGACTTCAGAATTTGATTTTCAGAGTACAAGAAGCTTGATGGAAAAAGCAATTGAATGTAATCAACCTCTCCTTATGTGTTTGGTTTAAAACTGTTTAGGCTGTCATACGTGATATGAATCAGAGGGACTTGATAAATATTTCTAAGAACACTTTAGATAGCTCACCTTAGTGGATGTGTAATTGCCTGTGAAATTCAGACTGAAACAAGCAAATTTAGAATAGAAAGGAATGTCTAATAATTGCATTTTCACTTTCTGAAGACGTTTGCCAAAATAACAGGTGACAACTTCATTGGAGAGCCACAAGAGGAAAATGGGTCTTGGCAGATGGTCAGTAATTTGAGATGAAGGGAATGTCGAGAAATTGAGAATCATTTTATTTATTTTCAGGGAACTCACTACTTTTGTGGACCTTTTTGATTTGGAATTTACTATAATAGTGGCAAAGCATTAAGGGAATATTTCCCACTGGGTTAGGAAAAATTATTGTTTAAGTATTTGAAATGCCAGTAATATTGGATTGTGATTAACTTTAGAGCATAAAATAGTATTTCTGTGGATAAAGGCTCACATAAGTTTGAAGATGTGGAAAAAAATGTGAAGCTTTGTAAATAGAGCTACAGTAATTAAAACTGTGTTATACTTTCATAAATATTGACCTTCATTTTAGTGGCCCTGAATAGAAAATCCAGAAACAGTATTCATCCTATACTCGAATTTTACATATAACATAAAGGAGCATTCCAAATTACTGAATCAGAATGTCCAAAAAATTCAAAATACACAATAAATATTTATAAAAACAAGAGCTTTCCTGCGTGACAAAATTTCCTAGAAAAACAATTGTCTGCAATTGGCAAATAATAATAATTTTGGCAGTGGTTTTTCAATAGCCAAATCTCTTTTTCTGTTCACTGCATTAATTATAATTTTCTGAACAAACTCTCTGTGGTGTAATCTCATTCTCTCCATTGGGCAGATGTATAATTATGTGAGTTTCAAATTTTATCTCCACCCCTGACCTCTTTTTATGGCCTCTGGTGTGTATCTACTTCCAGGTACCAACACAACATCTCCATCGGGCTGTCCCAGATACACTTAAAATCATTATGCCCCAATTTGAATTTAATCTCTTTTTTTTTCTCAACACATTCCTTCTCCTTTGCTCTGATCTTGATGACTGTCCCCCTTATCCATAAACTCACAACCTAAAAACCTGGGAACTAGCCTAGATTTCTTTCTTTCCTTAGGCAAATGCCTTCCACATATCCAATTCATGTACAAGTCCTATTGATTCTATTTCTTTAACATGTTTTGGCCACTTCTGTCCATCCACACCACTCCCAGCTTTCGACACTTTGACTCTTGCAATAGCGTCTGAATTGATATTTCTGCCTTCACTCGTAGTCGTGTTGTTTTTATTCCGGTAAAACTTCTCTGGTGGCTGTTCATTGAATATGCAAACTACATTGCATGGTATTCCACACTCTTGATGGTTTGGCTTCAGTCCACCTTTGCCTCTTCTTTCCTTCCACATTTTCCTGGTCACATGATTTCACGCTATTGTAAAACTTTTCCTGAGCTGCTGATTGCAGAGCTCTTTACCAACCAACCACCATGCAGAGGTAGAATCTCCAGTCCTGTGCCTTCACTTGTACCCATATACTCCTGTAGGTTTTATTGAACTTATTTGTTTACATGCATTATTCACTGTCTTCCTTGCATTTCCTAATACATATTTAAAAGTATTTTTTGCATAAATATCAGCATCAATAGACTTCCTCAAGAGACTAGGCAAACAAAAACAACTTCCAGTTTCTTTGATATTGCCTCAAAGTGCTCTATCTCAAGCATCTCTAGCAGGTCATAATCATTGCCTGACAGAAAATTGAGGATATTGCGGGTTGCATTCATTGTTAGTTCCCACCCCAATGTGTTTCTATGTTCCTTGAAAAGACAATGTAATTATGCCTTACTTAAATTTATTTGATCTTCACAACAATCCCATTAAAAAGTCACTATCATCATCATCGTTGTTGTCATAGTCATCATCATCCCAATTTTATATGGAGTGGGGAAGTGCTATGGTGGTCTCTAAGTGTACAACCTGGCAGACTACCCGAGAACTCGCGGACTGAAAGGTTCATAAACCAAATTCAGATGCTCAAATCAGTCAGTTTGCTAAATCAATATAAAATATACATTGAGAAGCAGGGGGAAAGAGATCAGGTAGGTTAACACATTTAGCACAAGCAAATGGAAGGACCACGCTACCTGTGGGTTGTTCAAATTTCCCATGTCCTAACTCTTTGTTTTATCTGCCCTCCCCAAAGATGATGTGGTTACAAGGACCAGAGTCAAGGGCAGGCAAGAAATTTCAGAGAGGGAAGAAAGCATGGTGTCAATACATGCATGCTCTACCAGAGAGATGAAGAGGCAAGTATGCATGGCCGCAGGTATGGCTTGATGATGACCTGATAAGCAGTAGTGTATGTTTTAAGAACAGGACAAATGGGCTACAGTGAGTGGGTAGTGATACCAATGGTGGCCAATTTGATGTAGATAAAGTGTGGTCTTATACTTGTTAAAATACGGTTAACTAATTGTAGTAATCATAATCTTGATAATTTCTTCTAAGATGCAACACATTCAAGAAAGAGTGCTTAGTAGAGGAGAAAAAACAACTCACAACCCATTTCTTAGTTTAGAAAAATGTTTGATTTTGATATATATGAAAGATACAAATATCTGGATTAAATATGTCTTCCTTATAGTACCCTAGTTGTTTTGAGAAAGTTGTGAGTGATTTATTTTTGCTGTTAGTGGTTCGTTTCTTATCTAGAAAGGGGATTTAGACTTGATTAGAAAATTCTTCAGAATTGAGTTAATTTTTTTCACCCCTGCCTCTTTCACTGTGGTAGGAAGGAAGCAAGGAAAAAAGATCCCCTCGTCTTCCATAATTTAAGGAAGTCTACCAGTATTTAGCCCAACTACTTTTCTTTTTTCATAACCATTAAAGAATTTGTCATTTGTGTAAATCTCTAGAGGAAAGTCAGAAATGTGTCTGAAGAAATTACTCCGCACAACAAACATTTAACAAAGAGCTGTTGCTTGGAGACGGTGTTTCAAAAACCCCTGTTTAATGTTTTTGCATACATTATCTGGTTTCGTGAAAATGTCACCAAGTTATAATTCAGAATCACTATGCAACGTCCAATTAATCTGTAGTGACACAGATTTCAGTCCAGATTCCCAACTCCGTCCGACCTTAGGTAAATAATTTCTCATTTTTGAGCCTATCTCAGTTGCCAGTCTGTAAAATGAATAGTTTGGACCAAGCAATCTCCATTGCCCCTTTCAATTCGGACATTGAGATTTGGTGAGAAGGACTTTGAGAAACAGACCGGAGAGTTTTAGGATTTAGTTTGGGGCTTTGGGTTCTGATGGGCAGGGTAGTATTGAAAAAGCCGTTCTTAGGTTTGTGTTTCTAGAGTCGAAAGGGTAATTGATAGGGGTATAAATACATGAAGTGGGGACAGGAGAACAGAGCCCCATTGCAGTCAACTCCTGGGACTTTTCTGGGATTGACTGAGTAAGCAGAGCATTCCGTTGCTAGGCAACCCTGCTAGCTAAGGGAGGATGGAGGACCCCAGTCGGGGTGTCTAAATCACCGCCTCTTAATTTAGTCACGGTGCCTTCTTCTCGAAATTAATGACATATGTAGCTTTTAAAAGCACGCTGGGTTTTTTTTGCATCAAGTTTTGGCAAGTCCTAACTATGGGAAACCTCATGGCTGGGTTCTGTTCACTGTTGTTTTTCTTTTTCCTGCTCTCAGGCGAGATGAGGGCTCCTCTCCGGTTAGGCCCTTGTCGCTGCGCGTTGCCGGGCAGAGCTGGACGCCGCCGGCTCCCGGGTCCCCGCCCTCCTGGGTCGGGCCCCGGTCCTTCGCGGGCAGCCCTCGGCCGCCATGGGCTGCGAGATGGAGCCGCTGCTCCTTGCCTGGAGCTATTTTAGGCGCAGGAAATTTCAGCTCTGCGCCGATCTGTGCACGCAGATGCTGGAGAAGTCCCCTTTGGACCAGGTACCAGCCGGACCCCATCAGTCCAGTGGATCCTGGCGATGAGGCGGAGGGCCCTAGGGGATCCCCAGGCCCCGGGGTGGGGGCTCCGGAGTGGAAGCCTCAGGGCGATGTTGACCGTGTGGTCAGTAGAGACGTGGAGCGAGATCCCTGGAACCCTGGCCGGTGGGATCCCTGACCCGGCGTACCCTAGTCCCGGCGGTATCCACGAATGCTGTTCCACGATCGCCCCCTCCCCAAACTTTAGCAGTCCCTTTTAAATCCCTGACTTTTACTTTAGTGAGAAACTTTGCTAATTCATTTATACTTGCATATGGATGGGCTCTTAAGCGCGCTTGCATATGCTTTGTTAATTTCTAAAACAATTAAGTATAAACATGAAGATCTGTAACTTCCTACCCGCTGAAGAAATAGCTGCCGTTTTCTTTTGGATCAAGCGTGTGATTCTTCCACTTCATCTTAGGAATTTTATTCAAGTGAGGAGCCTTGATTTGGGGGCATGAGTGCAACCTGAGGCAAACAGTGCAAGTTAGAGGAATGAGAACGTAGGAGGGGGAAATACTTTTTATCATTAGGAGGGAGGGATGGAAATAATGTCCCCCTAAAAGAAGGAATGATGGCATTCATTAAAAGAGAACTTAAACTACAGTAATAGTGTAAGTCCACTTAAATAAAGTAGGATATTAGGTAAAGCGAGTGAAAAGATCATGTACCGACTCCGGTGGGCAAGTAGTTCCTGGAAGAGGCCAAGAGGAGAAAAGAGAAGGGGAGCAGAGGTGTGGCAGTTTGTCAGTGCTTCTGTAATAGCAGATGCAGAACGGACTCCTACAGTTCTTGTTTCCCAGTGTTTCTTCTAGCATCGTTGCCTTGGAGGTGTTAAAGGAAAACTGAGGGGAGACATATAAGCAGAGGCACGAATGTGAACACTGTTAACTAGGCTCTGCCTTACCTGCCAGCATATGGATGGAGGATAACCTGTGGATAGTACATCTCCCCTAGAACAATCCATGAGTGGAAGGGCTGAGCTAGGTTCTGCTTGTGTTAATTGACGTTAGTTAATAGGACTGTTTCTGTGGACAAGCGTATTTTCAGGTATTTTTTTGGGACAGAAATACCGCTGCTAAAAAATATATATATATGGCGCAATCAACTAGGCTTGGGAAACATTTCAAAGTATTGACCCTTTGACATTTGTACAACAACAAAAAAATTTCAGACCTATGATGTAGCAGACATTGTTCTAGGCACAGTGGCTTGCAAGAACTCTACATTTTTTTATTGACTTAGGGTAGTTTTTGTTCTGTCTTCCAGAGAACACTAGTCCCAAGAGTCGCTCAGTGAAAGGTTTCCTTATTAAATGCATTTGGGAAATGTATATTCCCTTCTTAGAGATTCCATTCCTACAAGAGGCTTTAAAAGAAAAGAAACTTAATTTTACCTAATTCTGATCAATCCAATAGTTCTGAACCTTATTTGACCACTGATTCCCTTTTTGGCAGCCGGCAAGGGTCAGACATCTTTGTCGTTATCATCCTAGGGAGATGATGTCATGTTGGGAAATGCTGTTATAGGCAGAGCTGCAGTGTTTTTGTTAATGGTTAAGACCCTATAATCATAATAACATATAATCATAATGACACTCAGTAGTGTACCAATGAATTCAGAACCACTTGTGCTAGGCACTGGGATCAGGACTTTGTACATGTATGTGTTCAATTCAATGACGCTTTATGGAGTGTTTATTACTTGCCGGGCCTAAGTTCTATAAATTGTAGGTAGTATTTATATGATTAGACTAACCTTACCAAGTAGGTAACAAAAATAATAGCTGACTTTTATTGAGTATTTATTCCATGTCAGGTTTGGTTCAGAGGGTTTTATATGTTATTGATTTAATCCCCAACAGTTTTAGGAAGTCAATATTATTTCCCCCATGTTATAGATGGAGTATACTTAGGCGCAAGGTAAAGTCATTTGTCCCAAATTACAAAGCTGGTAAACTCATTCCCTTCGTCCTATGCTGTCTCTCTGGTGTTTATGCAGCCTAATTTTTCAAACTGGAAAATCTTTCTGAACCTTTTTCAGTCTATCTTCCCATCTCTTGTGCTTTTTTCAAGATTTTTGCTAAGTGGTAAAGAATTTTGGCATATCTGTATACTTGAGTTAAAGGTTCTGAGAAGTCCCAAAGGACGTAAATCTGCCCAATTTTGATTAAGCCAGTATGCTAAAATTTATTTGAGCATTGGTTACTTTTTTGTTGGGAGCAGAGGTGCAAATATCTCCCTTGTTATCCTGGGAGATGTGGCTTTGGGAAATGCAGAGGGAAAGCAGTGTTTTAATTAATGGCTAAGAAGAGGCAGTAGAGAAGATCTTGACTCCTTTCCTTTTACCTGCAAACAACAGGATAAACAAATTAAGTACTTTGTTTAAAATCTCCCAAATTAGCAACTAAACAAGGTAAGATATTGGATGTTTTTATATGGCTCCTTAAATAGCTGTCATGGGGCCTTACTGGCCCTCTTGGAAGATTAACACTTGTCACATTTATGTGTAGTGAAATTGTCAATGTGATAATGATAATGAAGAAAAAAAGAAAGATTCATACTGAGAAATATTGCTCTTATCATTGGTTAACTGTTAGACATGGTTACCTTTATGGCAGTAGGTTTTGGCCTATTCCATTGGCCTATTTGTTGTGGATTTGAAATACTTCATAATGTGATACATAATTAACTTCTAATACCATAGATGTTTTTTAAAATGTTATTTTTTGTTACTGTTTTATTGTCATGGGCCGGGGTTGATATGTTCAGGTCCTATAAATATCAGAGTAGGCATAGGACAATCAGTTATCACCTCTAGGAAAAATTTATCTTATTCTTTTCCTTTCTAATCCTTTTTATTTGTTTTGCTGAGGTAGTTTATTTGAGGGGAAACTATATACAGGATGGCCCAAAAGTAGCTATTCAGTTGAATCAGTGAAATTGATCACAACAGATTATATGGGTACACATATACACTGACACACAACAAAATAAACCTATGTTGTATACCTACTTTGGGGCCAGAACAATCGAACAGATTGCCTTTCACCAGAAGTAGTTCAACTTGATGTTACCTTACCAGCCTGGGCTTTGGGTGCCTGGAGAAGGTTGCTGAAAGGTTCACAGAGTTCATTAGTTATTCTTTGGGCCAACGTTTAAACACCATGCTTTGAGACTGTGTGCTTTTCTTAGCACCACTTTATATAATTTGAACCCAATTGTTATTTCATTTTGGAAATATTTCGCAGTCTAATTTTCTCAAGCTTGAAGAACTCCTGCTTTTGTCTTAATTAAAAATATTTATGTTAGAGTGCTGATATAATGCATTAAGACCTTTAGGATGCTTAGGAGTTTCCTTTAATTAAAAGCTTGCAACTTCTCTTTCCTTTCCTTAGAACACGAGGATGGCAGACCTGTACGGCATGCAGAGTCTGGCACCCGGGGCCTGTCACTGTGCATTTGCTGAATGAATGCATTGATCATATTCATACATGAATTTTGAGGGCATTCATGTGTGCCAACTTCCCTTGTATTTATGAAGAGCATCCTTGTGACCTGATAATCTTTGTCTCCCCCAGCTCCCACCCCTCATCCTTAATGCTCAGCACCATAGGTTCTTAAACACATATTTATCTTTTCAGATAAATGTAATTGCATTGTGGACATTCTTAATTCATTTCTTGTTTTGAGGGTTGGTGTTCTTTTGTTTGTTTTTTAGTCAGTTCAGAAACTTCTTCCTGGATTCCTGCAGGAGACTGTTTCTATGAGTAAAATTATCCTCATTGGTATTTCTGACGGCACACTCGTCATTTCAGTGGAGGAAGTTAAACGATGGGGAGACTAGCCATTTATGAAGAGCTAACAAGTGTGGTGAGAGTGGAAACATGCTCTTTAGCCCTGCCATTAGCTGGTTTATTTTCAAGTGCTCCATTAGCCTTCCGGGCTTTTTTCTTTTTTTCAGTCTGCTACATTTTAAAGTAGGGGACTTTTCCTCTATGGCTGTTTGAATGACCATTCCTGTGCCACCAAACTGTTTTTAGTACAAATGGGTGACTTTGAAGCAGTGCCTGACTCAGAAGAGCAAGGACATTAAAATATGTCTTCCGAGTGCCAAATCGAGTCATTTTTGCTCTTCCTTATTTTCTCCAAAACAAAAAAACAGTTTTTGTTTTTGATGTTATTTTTTACTTTTGGTTTTTCTTTTTTCTTCCAGATGAGGAAAACCTCTCTAGAGTAATTTGTTATTTGTTAATCTTTTTATAAGCTGGTCCAGGTAGCTTCAACTTTTCTGAGATTCATTTTTTTTTTTTTTTTTTGGTTGGTTCCCTGAGTGGGGATCGAACCAAGGCCGCAGCAGTACAGGTAGCTTCAAAAAGACAACATTTCAGTCTTGATCCACCAGCCTTTTGGAATGAAGCCCACTTCCAGGACAGTTTCTTCTATATTTATTTCTCCTTTAAGACATGTCATTTTGGTATACTATTGTAAAAAATATTTAATTAGGCCCTGTGCTTTCAGTTAGGACATCTGGATTTTATTTAGTTTTGATTCTTGCCCAAATCAGGGTCATCAAGTTGGCCAGAGAGGCATGCTGCACCACAGAAGAGCCTGTTTCCTTAGGGGAATACATTTTTATTAGGATACAGAAGGACTGAAGGGTAGGTTGACTCTAATAACATGATGTTTGGTAATAGGGGAGGGTTTTTGAAGAAGACAGATTGTGAACTGCTTATCCCAGATGCAGAATGTGAGAAACAAGAGAGCAAGTTCTATAAGCCTAAAGTCCAAGAAGGTTCTCTGATCAGTTATGAATAAAAGGAGGATAACTGCTCAATTTATCATAGTTTCTTTCCCTGTTTGAGAAAGTACAGTAAGCACAAGTAATTCATAGAGAGGGGTTGTCTTTTGTCAAGGTATTTAAATCGTGACTGAAAGCGTGGTGAAGATAGCTACCCGGGAGAAATGCAGAAAGGTTGTCCACACAGCAAGCTGACCTAGAGGGAAGGCTTGCTGTTCCAGTGCACGTCAGGTCATCCTGATTAGTTGCTTAATCTGATTACTGTTCTTTGTGTTCCATATGTCAGATTCGTGGCTTTAAACCCAGTCCTGATTTTTTTTTTTTAGCTCCATTATAAATAAATAGTTGATAAGACTTGGAAGTTTTTCTAGAAGTGGTTTTGTTTTTGTTTTTGTTTTTTTAATGTGGATACTTCCCTGGCTGGGAATCGAACCCAGGCCGCAGTGTTGACAGCGCCGAAGCTTAGCCACTACACCACCAGGGAACTCCAGAAGTGGGGTTTTTTTTTTTTTTAAGACAATATGCTTTTATTAATGAAGTAAATTTCTGATAGATTTTCAGATTACTAAAATCAGTGATTCTCAAAGTGGGAGCATTAACTGTGTATCAGAATGGGAATAATTCGCATAATCTTCCCTCACACCCAATCTCTGCTTGGAATGAGAGACATTACAGAGAGGAGGGGGTTATTATTATAACTGGTTTGATGGTAGAAGAAAGGCTGAAAGCTGCTGGCTTAGATAAAAGATAGGGAGCCAGGGCTCCCTAATGAGCTAGTAGTTGGTTGAGACTACGATCTGGTGATCCAAGCCAAAAAAGCATCTTTTTGTATGATTATCTATTTTATTTCCTCTTCGGGGCGGTGGAGACTTAGCTATGATTCTGTACTCTGTGGAGCCGTTCATTTTATAAATTTGTATTCCTACTGAATTATTCAGATTACATTCCCACTTGGCTACTTGGTCACTACATCTCCCTGTAGAATCCATCCAATTCTCTGTTCTCTTACATTCCCCCCCACCTCCTGTTATTGCTAAATTCTGAATAAGTTTAAGAGCAAAGCTGGGTAGATTCAGTAGCCAGAGTGAGTATTGGTGGCAATTAGGAATTCAAAATTATCTGGAGATTAAATTCCCTGCAGTAATAGGAGCAGCCTCAGAGAAAGCCTTACCATAGCGGGGAAGGAAGGAAGGAAACCAACTGATGTGGATTGAAGTTGATGCTAATAAGTATTTGCTGGTTTCAGGCAGTGCCACTCTGCTTGCTGTGTCCTCTGAAGGAGATTTAAAGGGAAGTTTTAATGTGACATGCCATAACTGGGAGTTACTTCGGAGTTCTGAAAAGGGAATTATTAGTTTGGTGCTTTTCTGTTCATTATGTAAATGTTTTGATAGAGAAATTCTGTGTGATTGATATTCCTTGTTGAAGGTGCTACCACCTTACACTTAATTGACTATGAAGAGTGTATGTCAAAGAACTTGGAAAATTAGTAAATATTCTTCAAAGTGCAAGGGTTTAGTTTTAAAAAATATCCTACAAAGTAGGCACTGTTTCTCCAATTTGAGAGGAGGATTGGGTAATGGAAGGTGCATAATTTGTTCAAGGTCATGTAGCTAAGTGCCTCCCTGAGGATAAAGCCTAGGTCTTCTGACTCTAGGGCTAGGCCTGTTGCTTTCTACTCAACTGTACTGGCACCCATTGAAATGATTTGTTAGACCAGTGAACTTATCTCGTGGCTCCCTTTATGAGTGGATTAATTTAAATCACAAAACTATTGTTGAGAGAGATCCAAAGATGTAGGCCTCAGCGACTTTAAAGACATTTTGCCTTACCTCTAAATGAAAACATTCTGACTCTTTTCCATCCCAGTCCTACTGTTCCTGACAGACCCCCAGGAGGAGGCCTCTGTCTCCTCGCACCCTACAGCGTTCCAGCCTTGCTATGATCTCACATCCCAACAAAGCACACGCTGTTGACCTAGAGTGTTCAGGTTCAGATACTGCCTGTATAACTTGACCTCAGAGTTTTCTCATCTGTAAAATGGAGATGATAATATACCTACCTTAAAGGGTTGCTGTGGGAGTTAAATTCATTAATACATGGTACATGACCAAATGTTAGCTGCCATTGTCTCTGTATAGCTAGAGATATCTGTATGTAGGATTCTGTCATTTATTTTTCTGAAAGGATTGTTGGTCGTCTGGAAAGCGAGGCAAGTGTCCAGTGAAACTGATGAAAAAATGATGTTGGATGGAGTTCCTAAGTCAGAGGCACTCACTGATGTCCAGAATAATCTCTTTCCCTTTTCTCTGACTCCTTTGTCTCATGCGTTCTGCTTTACTCCCCTCCATGTAAGTCATCTATAACTGGTCCATAACTTGAGGATAGCATTTCACGTATTGTATTATAATTCATTGAATTATGTGCTTTCTTCCATAGAATGTTCTCAGGGCCTAGCAGAGTGCCAGAGGTGCTCGGGGAACGTTGTTGAATTAATGTGTTCTCTGCCTCACTGTCCTTTAGGCCTTGGCTCCATCTTGCATCCATACGACCTCACCTGCCTCTGAATCCGCCCATCCTCTAGGCCTCTCATTTGCTTCTCTGACCTTCTCAATTCACATCATTTCCTGCACGCTCTTTACCTGTATGGTAAATTGTAAACCTATTCCTGAGGGCCTGTCGAGTCAGAAGGAGAGAACACGAAGGCCTTCGTCAGTGAACGGAGCACCTGGAGCCTGAGCGCCGGGTTTCAGCCACTGGTCCCGTCTTCCTGCCCCTGGCAGAATGACAAGCATCCAGGAGTTCCCTGGGGGTGTAGTGGCTTAAGGCTTCGGCGCTGGCGCTGTCAGCGCTGCGGCCTGGGTTCGTTTCCCAGCCAGGGAGCTGCCCACATACCAAGAAGCAAAAAAAAAAAAAAAAGAATAACAAGCATCCACCTTTTGTTATACTTACAATCAGTGGCTTCTGTCTTCTTCAGTTGTTTTTTTTTTTTCTTTCTTTTTCTTTCCAAGCATCGTCTACAATCACCTCTGGTAAACTTTTTTCCCCTTTCTATATGGGACTTACTTTGTGTCTCTCCTACACTTGATCCTGCCTTATTTCCAACTCGATTTTTATCTCCAAGATGCACGGGCAAAAAGGAGCTCTGGCTTCTTTGTGTAACCTTGAACTAATCACATGACATCACTGAATCTTTTTCATTATCCGTAAAGTGGAAAATAACACTTGCCTGCTTCTCTCAGATAGTTGTAATGAGACTCTAATGAGATAATGGGTCATACAGAAATGTATACCAATAAATAAAGATTAGAAAGGATTACTTCTCTCATTTCATTACCTGTATCTGTATATTTCTCTAAATGTGGGCTGTGGGGAATCTGTACGTTTTCTAGGTCTTTCTTAATGCACAATGGAATTGAAAAGCTCCAATTGCTATTAGTTGCTGTTTTGTGTTTGGTTCAACTGAATTGAAGTTATTCTCCAAATTCCACCGTCCAGGGCCCTCCCTTTCTAGCCTAGCTTAGCTTTTCTCTCTCACATTCCTGCCATGTGCCATACTAAGGGAATTGCTTATCCTTACAGGGTGACCAGATGGTTTACACATTGATGGCACATGTAATATATTCTTAAAACAATAGTTAGGGTTTTTGTATGTTTGTTTGTTTTATTTTAGAGCTGTGGAAAGCAAGGAAAGCTTTCCTTTTCTGTTTTTTCATAGCTTCCCCAATAAAACGTGCTGCTCATTAAATGTTCAACACGGGCTGCTGACTGCAGACATGTAAATGTATACGTTTTATAAATAAATTTGTTATAAGTCTGATTTCTTTACCAGTGCATTTTTATTTAATTTGGACAGAATAAATCTGAGTTTAACAGCATCTGGCACTGATATATATTACATAGTCTATTTATAAAAATTTCTCAGAACATTATAGTCAGAATAATTTTTTTATCTTTAACCACAAATCCCATTATTGATGTGAAATAGAAGAGTTTATAGGATGTGGAGTTTTCTTCTCCTCCCCACGTAGTTAAAGTCTGAATGTTTTAACCACCATGAATTTATTTTGAATATAAAGAAATGTTTCCTTGGTACAGTTGTCAAATTATTTTTAATTTTTTGGGATATTGTGTCATCATTAAACAAGCAGTTAAAATATCTTCTCTGTGCTCCAAATGAGGCTAGAGTAATTAGAATTTTCTGATAATAGAAAATATACTACATACTCTTCAGTGTACATTAGTTTTATAGCACTCCTGAGAGCACTTGTGGAGAAGTGCTAAATGAAATACTTGGAATTCTATTGAGTGAGTTTGAGTCTACCTACAAATGCTTGGTTAGTCATTAAGGCTTCTTTTTAGAAACTGTATTTCTTAAAAATGTTTACTACCTTCTTAATGCTTTCCAGGAACCAGATCCTGAATTGCCAATATCTCAGGTAAAGGTTAAGCTGCAACCTTTAGTTTAGAGACTTTAAATTACTATTGCTTAGTTGTTGCTATAGATTAGAAATTTAGCTGCATGTCAATGTATGGTGTTATAAAATTAGCCATATCTGTCAGGCATTCTGTACCTTCTATGTAAACTATTAATATTATAGTTTCCATACTTTTGTGTCTGTGGATCGGTGTCCTTGTAGAACTAATTAAGACTGGGAGCTTACATAGAAATCACCAATATTGATCAGAAGGATGCAGAAAATAAAGGAAGCAAGGGGAACCAAAAACTTAGACAGGGAGCCCAGAGGTCAGCAGAGTCACAGGTATCTGAAAAGACGGTGTGATAGGACACTATTTTGAGTAAGGCATAGGCCGATTCTGCTTTGGAAGGTCTTGGCTTTAAACAGAGGGAGGAGGAAAGGAAGGGACACTGGCCAGACAGCTGCATCTACCAAATCTACTTGGTTAGAGATGGGAGGTGGTCAGAGAGACCTCTTAACTGGATGAGACACAGTGAACGAGGGAGAGAGGTGGTCTGGTTAGGGGAACAGCTGGCCAGTGAAGCTTTTAGCCCAAGAGGGTTTTCAGTAAGTGTGGGAATAAGAAAGGAGAAGAGAGCTATATATAAATCAGAGAGCTTAATATTGCCAGATGTTTCCCTGCCAAGTGACAGAATTTTAACCATTTGTTTTTTAGGTAAATAAACAATTTTGGACCTCATATGGGGTTCATATGAGTAATCATCAAACCTTTTAGAAGAAAGCAATATGCAAAGTACTCGTAGGGAGGCCTGTGTAGTATTATATAAACACCGTAAACAGGTTAAAATGTAGTACTCAGTTCTTTAAAAATATGCCATTTGTCTTTGAAATGTTCATAATCAAAATTTCCAAATTGGTAGATGGCGCAGAACTATACTTTTGCATAATATGTACAAACCATTTAAGAAGGACCTAAATTACAGCTAGAATAAGTAATGTGCTTTTTGTGTTCAGCAATTTTAGAAGATTTTGATTAAAATTGAAATGAAAACATCAATAATTTGAATCATTGGTTTGAACACTCTAAATGGCATTTGAAAGCTTCAAACTAGCACAGGGCCTTCATGAAGGAACTGTACTTTTAGAATTACTTTCCTGTTGTGTTACTGGGGACTTAGTTATCCACTGAATTGTAAGCTGAAAGGAACAAGGCTGACTGGATTATTTTGAGCTCACTATTCACACTTTTGCCTGTCTTCATTTGCAGATTTTTACATCTAAATAAATGAAGATTTACAATAATAATTAAATATTTTGTGCCTAAGTTTCTGTTTCATAGATGAGGCAGAATGTCACATGTTACTGAGTCTTATGATGGAGAAAAGCCAGGTTAGACAGACTTCTTTTGGTGGTTTGATTCTGATAATAACCTAACAGAATTGTTTCTTACGCGCTCTTAAATGACTGGACTTGCATTCTGTATTAGGAAGACAAGAACAATTTAAACATGTTTTGCTCAGTCAGTATACTTTTTCCTTTTTCGTATGTTTATTTTCATAACTAAAATGAGATTAAGCTCACGGAAGGTGGAACAAAGAAGTCAGTATTTTTCCTGATGTTAGCTGGCAGATGTTCGCTGCAAGAGGAATGTCTTGTAGACACTCAGTAGGTGAACGAGACGGGACTATGTTTCACAGGTAAAAAGAAATAATCGATGTGATGTTTACTCACTAGATTCAGAGCATCTCTGTTTTTCTGTGAAAAAAAAATTCCGAACCATCTTCATTTTTGTGGATTTCACAGGACTTCCAATACATAGGCATTCAAATTATTTACATAAACTGCATGACCCCGCCCTTTATCAACAGGTTAAACATATATGATAAAACTAATTTATACTTTTGTTCAGATTCAAGGAGCAAGTTGGGATCACATATTATACTTTATTATGCATTTTATTTTAGTCACTGATTCATTTTGAACTTTGTTTTTCATTTAAACAGGCAGAGGATTTGGGGGCTGTAAAACATACTTGGCTTCTTTCCAAACAAAAATTTTTATTATTTTTTTTTTTAAAGCCAAAGCCCCATCTGCTGTTTTTATTAAAACTTCAAGAATTGTTCACATTGCCAAAATCAGTTCTTTGAATACAATCTGATGTTTAATCAAGCAATGATATGTAATTTTGAAGGTCATTTTTGATACGACTGAAGGAACGTCAGGAACATTAATATTCTCAAATACCGATGAAATTGAAAATTAAATAATGGTTTAAGTAGATTTTAGTATGGACCTTTAAATATAAAAAATTTACATCATTATTTCTACTTCCTAAGATTTAGATTTCAGAAACAAACAAATCTAGATCTATTTACATTTTTGAAAAAGTGAACTCTTATGGAATAAAATTTGTAAAAGGATGTTCTTATTTGGCTACTGAAGTATTATTCATGTGGTGGGGGAGGCAATAGTGGATTTACTTTCCTATGTTTTGCTTAGCCTAATAGGAAAAAAAAAACAACTTGCACCTCCGCAATATTTGAAAGCGTAGAAGGAAGGTAGATGTAAAGAAGCATGATGGCTTGGACTGTGACCTAACAGTATGGACATGAAAATAGTTTTTAAAAATATGTGCAACTATACCCATGATGCTCTAATAATAAAAACTTGGCTTTTAGAAAGCCAATTTAACTAGGACTCCAAACTATAGTTTGGAAGCTTCATTATCTCATCATTGGGATAAAAATCTGTTTACTTCACTGTAGCATCTGCCCCCGCCTTCTTCTCCAGCTTCTCCGACCGCTGCCGCCGCTGACCCGGATTCTTCAACCACACTCAACTCTCTCGGCGTGGCCATGAGCCCTCGAGCTTGCCTGGCTTTGTTCTGCTGCTCACTTTGCCTGGAGCAAGCTTTCCGGTGTTGGCCATTGGGCCGGAAACTCTTCTTCTCTACCCTTCCCTCCACCTGCCAGACAGCCGAGTGCTTTTCTCTGTCCCCCCAAGCATGCTCCAGAGTTTTGTTTTTCTACTTTCCCCGTAACTCTGAAATTCTGAGGAGCTGAAACTGGGACTGTGGCTTCTTCATCTCTGTCCCCAGGTCGTGGCAAGCAGCAGGTGCTCCTGAGTAGTACTGGAATGAACCAGCGAAGCCCACATCCCACTTTCCGGTCCAGCCGGGCGTGCTGCACCCCTTCGTGTCCACCCGAGGGTGCCGAGCAAAGACTGCCTTTGAGAAATGAAAGCCGTCACGCACACGCAGGGCATTCTGAGCTGTGGGGGCTTCAGTCAGGATTACTTAGCTTCGTCTTTGAAATTAAATTAAACCTTTAGTCTCAGCCAGTGATGACTTCTTTGACCCTTGAGAATAGCGGGATAGATCTGGAACTTTTCTCAGTCTTTTATGAATGAAAACTTCAGATGGTTTCTACACTTCGGTGGCTCCCGCAATGAGATGTAGTTCCAATTGGAATTGATTTTTTTTTAACAAACAAATTAGTTTTTGAGTCCATATTCTGTTCACTCAGTTGTATTACATTTACATGTAACATTGGAAACATTTTAGTCTAACCTATCTGATAAGAATCCAATAAACCTCAGCCAGAAAAATACAAGCCCCCAAAAACCAATCATCTAACAAATGTAATTCACTTTAGGAATCCAAATATATTGTGAAGACAGCCTTCTTTATTTCTATTAAAATAAAAGCATAAAGATTGGGATTTTTCTTTTAAAAATTAAAAAAAATATATAAATGCATTTCAATTTCTTTAGCCTACAAAGAGCTCTGTGGTGCATGGCTTTGCCTTGCCACTAATTCCAGTAGGTCGTGTGTTCAGGGAAATTAGGAGCCATGTTTTAACCTCGTGTTTCCTTCTCAGAACCTAATCCAATGCTGTATAATTAGGAGGTGCTCAATGAATGTGGACAGACTCACTGAATGAATGCACAGGTGCTTTGTGCAAGGACTTTGGGACCTCTTGTAGCTCTCCTCTGTTCCTCTCAATGGGTTTCACAGCCAGATCCCTAGTATGGTGAGCGCCAGCCCCACCCCAGGTTTCCCTTGCTGCTGCTTCCTCTGTCCACAGAGTCAGTCAGGTCTGTGCTGCCGCTTCAGGAATGGCCACGTGCTTTGTGGTTCTGTTCCTGTTCTGTAGTGAAACAGACAGGTAAACAATTTTGATAAAGTAGTTGAAAATGTTTAATGGGAGATTTAATTGTGCACACCCTTACATCTAGTTTCTCATGGTAAAAGCAAAGCTGATGTTTTCCAGATTCCTTAATTACCTTTTTCGTTTTTTCCCCACTTTCTAGTAATAGTAAGTTTTCTCCTGGTTAAATCACAAAGCAGCCGAGATCGTGTTGGTTAGTTATTGGGAACAGGGAAAATGGCTCTTTGTTAAATTTGAAATTTTTGGACTATCTATTGTGTACAAAAACCATAGATGTTACGGAAAATTCAAAAGCAAGCAAGGTAAAAAAGCTTTTAGGGAAGGAGTGGCTAACCTCTGCCCTAATAATTCTAGTGTTTGGTAAGTAAATAATAATAGAAGTTTAAAGAGGATCCTCCAGGAGAAAGACAACAGGGAAGTACTTTAATTATAGAGTTGAAAGATCAGGGAGGTGGTCGTGTAGGACTTGGCCTTGAAGGAGGGAAGGAAAGAGCACTGTGGTTGTAGCTTTATTCATTTGTTTTCAAATTATTATTCTAGTAAATTTTCTCTAAAGATCTTCTTTTACTTATAAAAAGGCATGCTAGAAGACTGCAGGTAATTACCACACTTTTATTTATTGGGTAATTGATATACTGATTGTTTCTTGATTAATAATGACCTTTCCTTCTTAGTTTCTTGACATAGCTTTCTAAATTAGTATAACGCCTTAAATTGTAAACATGCTTGATAAAAAAAATGAGGTAATAATAAAGGATGGCTGGTTTCTATAGGCCATGCAGTATTTCTAATGCTGTTTAATATATGCTTCGTTTCTATCCATGCTTTTTAGGCAGCTTGGATTTTAAAAGCACAAGCACTAACTGAAATGGTGTATATAGATGAAATTGATGTAGATCAGGAAGGAATTGCAGAAATGATGCTGGATGAAAATGCTATTGCCCAAGTTCCACGTGAGTGTTGGCTTTTTTCAGTTAAGTAAATGAAATGCCATTAGGAGGAAGGATGCTTCAGTTTATAAAATAAACACAAGACATTATAGACATGAGAAAACATTGCCTCAAGTAAATGGTCTCTAGTCTGCCTTGTATTATAGTACAAAGGCTTTTTTTAAACTATTCAATTATATTGCCTTAAATTTAAGGTATGAGATTGATGTGTAACAGTTTTTCAAGAAAAGCTATATTATGCATTTAAAAATATAAAAATGCATTCCATCTGAACTGCTTATCTAATATATCAGAAAATTGTTTTCTGAGAGTCTAAACACAGGAAGCAACCAAACAACAGAAGTGTTTTAATAAGATTTTTAGAAAACAATCATCCAAAACTTCACTTTATTGTAATAATTGGAACAGTTTGCTCTAGTGCATGATGTTACGTAATGGGCTGATATGCTGGTCTGTGAATGCCAATCGAGATTATCACAGAAGCCCAGTCCCCAGTTGCTGATGCACTGGTACAAAGGGTACTAGACATGACATCTGCTGGTCTTGCTGGTAGTTTATTAGTTATGATAATTATCAGTCATTTGTACATTTTGGAAGGAAATAGCTGTTTTAAAGTTTGAAATGGAAATTGAGAAAAAATACATGATTCATGTTAAAATGTTTCCCCCCCCCATTATTTGTTCCTTTGAATTTAAAATATCAAAATTCTAGATATTGTGGGTAAATGATCTCTTATTGGGAGAAGTTTGTATGGAAAATAAACTGTATCATCATTTGATGCTTTGGAGCTTTGGCGCCCACTGGTATTGAGTTTGAATCCCAGCTCTACTAATAGGTTGATTTATTTACTTAACTCTCTAAACCTTTGCTACATGGGTTAATACTACCTACCTTACAGACTGAGTGTGAAGGTTAATATGATAACATAAGTAACATGATAGATAATAAATATTAGTCTCAAACACATTTCCCTAAAATATATTTCCTGTCATTTATGTCTTTTTCACCAAGCCAGCACATTTCGGAAAGTTGTGTTAGCTGACAGTTTTTACAGTTTATTAAATACTATATAAGTTGAATTTACTGTCTCATCTCGTAGGCCCTGGAACATCTTTGAAACTCCCTGGAACTAACCAGGTGGGAGGGCCGAGTCCAGCGGTCAGGTATGTGCTTCTGTTTCACACCCTCTGCCATGAAAGATTGACCAGACTGTTTAAGAATCTTTCCTTACTGACCTGCTTTGTATTTTAACAATTTACAATCATCACAGGCCAATCAGTCAAGCTGGAAGACCCATTACAGGTTTCCTTAGACCCAGCACACACAGTGGAAGGCCAGGCACGGTGGAGCAGGCCATTAGAACACCCAGAACCACCTACACGGCTCGCCCTATTACCAGCTCGTCGGGAAGATTTGTCAGGCTGGGAACGGTAACTGCTGTCAGCTTTAGCCTAGCCTTGCATTATTACCAGAGTAACTGTTCACGTCATTTGTCACTATTGTGATAATGGAGAAATACGGAAGATTTTAAAACGTGATTATTTTTACTTCTGTAGTCTTTCTCGTTTTTGTTCACATTCAACTCCATTTATAGTTCAAGGGAAAGTTTTATATTTCTTGTTCTGTCATTTTTCTCTGCAGGCTTCCATGCTTACAAGTCCTGACGGACCGTTTATAAATTTATCAAGACTGAATTTAGCAAAATATGCTCAGAAACCTAAATTGGCAAAGGTACGTACTTAGGATTATTTCTGTTGGAAGTGATGTTGGAAGTGTTGTCGTAACAACACTGTAGGGCACTTGTAAAAGAAGTCCGTGGGGGGAGGCCGTGTTTTGACTGAAATGGAAGTGCTTCGTCAATATGTAATGTTACTCTTAGTCTTACGATAAGGAAAGTCAATCAGAAATAAATCATACTCAGGATACCATTGTTGTGGAAACTTCTTTTTCTCCTTACAAGGAACAGTCATTGCTAATAAAGAAAGCAGATATGCAGCATTGTCTGCAGGGAATGAGTCTTAGGAGGTCATCTTTCTTTCTTTTTCAGCTTGGACTATTCTCAGAAAAATAATGTTCTATCCTTGTAGGATTTTAGGACTGTCAAAAAGAAGATAAAACTATGTACTCCTTCTAATTAGTAGTTAATCAGGCATTTCAACTACTGAATTACTGAAGCATCTGGATTACTGAAGCCAGACAGTGGCAAGCCAACTACATCGTAATTCTAACTACTGAGAGATTAAATGCTCATTTAATTTAAAGAAAAAGTGAGAGAGAGAGAGAGAGAGGTGTCTATGACCTTTCCAGTATAAAAAAAAACAACTTGGAGGTGAGTGTGGAATAATTCAGAGCCAGATGCACTTATCTTCTGGAAACTGGTCTAAGCCTAGCTCAAGTTTTTAGTTGAATCGGTGAATTCTGTTCATGAGTGCTGAGCTCATCCTAATCTCAGTTCTAGTGGCATTTAACACATTTACTAAATATCAAATACTCTAGGGAAAATAAAAATGAATAGCAGCCATACAAACTCGAAGTTTAAATCAGAATTAGATTTCTGTAGTGCCATTTGCGACAATGTGGATGGATTTTGAGATTATCATGCTAAGTGAAGTAAGTCAGATAAAGTCAAGAGCCATATGATTTCACTCATAAAGCTGAAAGCAAGAAACGAACAAG
Source organism: Lyroderma lyra (assembly GCA_004026885.1). Classification (NCBI taxonomy): domain Eukaryota; kingdom Metazoa; phylum Chordata; class Mammalia; order Chiroptera; family Megadermatidae; genus Lyroderma; species Lyroderma lyra. Next base: position 47,081 of record PVJL010000598.1, on the reverse strand, counting down.
ACCCACAAAGCTCATAGACACAGACAACAGTTTCGTGGTTACCACAGGATAAGGGGGAGGGTGGGAGGGAGGTAGAAGAGAGTTAAGGGGGTCAAATACATGGTGACGGAAAGAGATGTGACTTGGGTGGTGAACCCACAGTGCAGTATGCAGATGATGTATTGCAGAATTGTGCACTTGAAACCTATGTAGTTTTACTAACCAATGCCACTCCAATGTATTTAATTAAAATAAAAAAATAGATTTTTTATTCAAAACCAGTCTAGTCAACTTCACTTAGCAGAACCATAATGCTTTACTTATTTTCTTTATGAGGGTGGGGTATTAAAAGCAACCCACGTGGAACGTCTTGTTCCTTGCTTTTTTAGGCCATTTACTTGAGGTAGCTGGACGGCCTGTGCTGTTTTCTAACCAAGGAGCACAGTCAGTGGAGCCATGTTTCTCAGTTAAATTCCGTTGCTTCCTGGACAGACCTTGTCTGTGTTGCTAGATTTAGACTGAACTAGATTGCCTGCGTTTTTAGTGTGTTGGAGAAGGGATGCCAGGTTTTTCTATCTTTGATCCCCAACTTGCCTTGACTTACCAGTATTCATTTCTAATGTTGGCACATTGCCTGGGGTGTCTGTGGTGACTCCCTAACACTGTTTTGGGTGTCCTAACACCTTTTTCATGGTAACAGTAGTACCAACTGCACTCTTTTTTTTTGGTTAACAGAACAAGTGGAGTTTCTTTTTCTTTTTTTTTCAGTTTTAATTCATTTTTATTGTTAGACTTATTGGGGTGACATCTGTTAGCAAGGATTACATAGGTTTCAGGCATACAATTCTACAGTGCATTGTCAACTTGATGTATAATAAGTTCACCACCTAATGTGACTTCTCTTTCCATCACCTTATATTTAGCTTCACCCCCTCCTCTCCCACTCCCTCCCCTTTCTCCCCTCCCTAACCCACTCATCCCCAAATAAACATTAAACTATTGATTGTGTCCACGGGTTATTTGTTTGTTCATTTCTTTTTTTCTTTGCTTTCAGTTTTATATTCCACATATGAGTGAAGTCATACAGTTCTTTGTTTTTTTTCTGTCTGGCTTATTTCACTTAGCATGATGATCTCCAGGTCCATCCATTTTGTGAGTGGAATTTCTTAAAGAAGGGCCTTATCCGGATCCCTGCCCCACCTGCTTTTCGTTGTTTCCAAGTCTTCTTTGTTAGTGACCTTGATATCTTCCAAGGGTGCTAGCCTCTTTGCAAGTGTAAAATAATAATAGTATTATGCACAAATGTAGTACCACCAAGAGGTAATCCAGTAAAGGCTTATTTATCTAGATAAGTTCGTTGAAGGATTAAGAGTGGTTCTCAGCCCTGCCTGCACATTAGAGTCATCTGAATATTAAGCAAAAAACGCCCCACTTTATACTTAAACTCTACTTTGTTTTGGAAGGAACTTCCGGATTTTCCTGTATCTCATGTGTCATTGTTAATGTCATAATCAAAATACAGTATATGTAAAGAGTGTAAAAAAGTGAGCGAATCTGTTTTATGGCAGTCCTACAGTTCGTCTTTTAATTTGTGTCTTTGTAATAAAACAATATGTATAATATGGAAAAAATTGCTCAATTATTTGAGCCTTCCAGTTTATATTCTGTAAAAACAGGAAGCAGTTGCAGATAGCTGTATTTTTAAATGGACGATTGTAACAAACGATGGATAAACCCATTATTTTGGTTCAATTCAGCTGTTGTCAAAATGGCTTTTGAGTTTTGATATATGTAACAATAGAGTGTTTTGTAAAAATCTAATGTACTTTTGGCATTTTTTTCTTCATAGGCTTTGTTTGAGTATATCTTTCATCATGAAAATGATGTTAAAACTGTAAGTTTTGAATTTATGCTATTTTATTTTAAGTCTTCTGCCTTTGGGGATGTAGATTCTGAAATGTTCTATTTCTTACCTTTTTTTTTTTTAACCTTACAAACAGAAGTATTAAAGATTGGAGAATTACTAATACTTTCAAATTCACTGTCAGTTTCAATAGAAAAATTTGTGTAAGTATAGAAGTAGTAGACTGTGCCTGATTCATAGAGTATGTAGATCTCCATTAAAGGATGAGATATAGATAATTGAGAATACTATATAATATGCTTTGTTAAAGTTTATTTTCTGTAGTCAGAATTGTTGGTCTATTTTTTCTTTAATTCATATGATATATTAGTATTAGGCTTATAATTAATACATATGTTTCTGGTTTCCTTGTGGTGTGTGTCCTCTTCCTCTTTCCATTTTATGATAGAAAATTTCAAACATGTAAAAGTAGAGAGAATTGTGTCATGAGCCTGTTATCACCCATCACCCACCTTCAGCAATAGTCAGTCACCTGGATAGCCTGCACACAGAGAATTTTAAGGTTATATGCATATGATTTTTCCATTTGTTTCAGTTTTTACATGCTAATATGCAAATGAGCAGTAACCTCACAAATTTTGTCAAGTTGAATGTAGTCAATTCTGTCTGTAGTGTCTAATGATAGTATTTGTCCTCATTTTCCTATTAGTTCAAGAAAAAGCTTTCTGTCCATATGTTAATCATTCGGGAAAATAACATCATTTTCCTCAATTGTGCTTTCTGCTTGCTTCACTCTGTAATTTCAGGCACATGGTAGAGGCCCAGAAAATATCAGAAGAAAGAATAAATGTCAAACTTTATGCTATGTACTAGGAAAACTAATAAAAATGTGATATTTTTTCCTGCATCTACAAACCATGCAATCTAGCTGAGGAAATACAGTTGACATATTGAAACAAAGAGGTAATTGCCAAGCTGTAAAACTGGTACCAAGTAGCAAAGGAAAATATTGCAAGAGGTTTAATATTTGTAAAGATCCATAAAATAAATAGGGTTTTTCTAGAAAGGAGGGAAAATAAATGTAAAGAAAGCTTAAAAACATGATATGAGAAATATATAGGCCATATTCTCAAAAATGGCAGTGTCAAAGAGATACTTTAAAGAAATTAGTGACAGAACTTGATGAGAGATTTGATTTGAAGGACAAAGGAAAGACACAGGTCAAATGTGCCTCCTAAAGGTGCTATGAGAAGAGTTGCTGCTTTACTAACAGAAATGGGATTATTAGGGAAGGACATCAGTTTGTAAAGACGCTGAATAATTCACTTGAAGGCGTTCCAAGTTTGAAATTGTGAAAGGCTATCCAAGTGGAGACACCATTGCCTGTATTGGAAAATGTGGCCCTAAAATGTAGATGAGAGCTTAGGTCAGAGATACACAGAGTGCACAGGTGATCTATAAGGAAGTATTAGTGGATATAGTTATGGAGGGAAAAGAGGAAGCTAAGGTTGGGACAAGTGAGAAGCTGTGCACATTTCTGTAAAAAATGAGTACACGCCATTTTCACTTAATATAAAGCGGATCAGAGACTTTCAATGTGATACATAACATTACATAGTCATACTGTCATTAAAAAGAAACATCCAGATACCATTCCATTTCATAAATGAGTAAACGTGGATAATTACTAGAGTATCATAAAGCTATATCTTGACTTTCTGAAGATTGCTTCTTTCATTGAAGAGACATTTATTCTTTTATCCAGTATATTTTGAGTCACTACCATGTGCCAGGCAGTGGGCTAGGCCCTGAGATTACAGAACGAAGCCAGCAGACAAAACCTCTGCTGTTTTGGAGATTATATTCTGATTGGGCAAGGAACAGAGACAATTAGCAAATGTAAAACTATGTAAAATTTCATGGGATAATAAGTACTACGAAAACAAAAGGGCAGGAAAGCAGGTAAGGAAATAGATAATGCTATTTTGGATGGGATGGGCGGTAGTAGTCAATAAAGTCCACTCTGAGAAGACATTTAAACAAAGACCTGAATGAAGAGGGATGAGCCCCATAGTTACATGTAGGAGGATCATGTAAGTCGGAGAGAACTTGACCTGCAGAGGTTCTGAGTAGAATGGTTGGGCTGTTTAAGGAACAGCAAAGAGGCCACTGTGGCTGCAATAAGGTCTGTGAATTGGAAGAGTTGTAGGCAATGTGTTTAGAAAGTAGACAGATCTTAGCTGCTTGTAGGTCATGGTGATGATGTCTTTATTAATAGATTCACCTTGAGGATGTTGTTCTACATGTTGGCATTTATATAATGTTGTTGAGGAATATGAACTACATTGAAAAAAAAGAGATTTATTCTCTGCACCAATGAACTTATATTCTAAAGATTTTAAGGATAGCAGATTTTAACCTTTACATATTACGTATTACAAAATGCTTTCACAGTTCCTCAAATACATTAATTTTAAAAAATTTGATCTTAAACAAATAAAGCAGTGACCTTTAAATTTTTTATTTAAGCAGCAAAACCTTTCTCTTCAAATGAAAGCTTATCCAGACCTTAATACATAAACAGGCAAAAGTGGAGCTGCTTGAATTAAAGCAGAAATAGCAGACCGGAACACACCACACCCATTGGGCCTCCACCTTGATCTTCCCACCCCTGAGCTCCTGCCACTCAAATCCTAGGACTGTTTGCTGATTCCTAAATCAGGCTGTTTCCTAATTACCAGGGGGAATTTTAAAATAATGGTTTTCTGGATCTTTGCTTGACTTCCTGAATCAGAATACCCAGTCCGATAGATGTGTTATTAGTAGAAGCTCCACAGGCAGTGCTAGTTCTCACCCAGCATTGGGAACTACTGCTGCAGAATATACGAGGTTTGAAAACCCGTGATTAACAGGAGGCTGTGGTGCTAGGCCTTCTAATGTAGGGAAAGAGCTGGGGAATGTTAACAGGACTTGAAGGCCAGAGTGTCACATGACAAACTAGCAAACAAGAGGAGGGGTGTCTTCCTGGCTTAATGAAACAAATCAATGAATTAAAAGAAAAGGCACAACGACTCTCCTCTCAAAGCTGCTGCCTGGGTTCGATTCCCAGCCAGGGAACTACCCCCAACCCACCCCCCCCCACCCCCCAAAAAAAGACTCTCAAATATATCTCAGTAACAAGGAAGTGATGTAAAATGCTGTTGAGAACTGGTGTCGCCATTCACAAGTTTTATATTTTTATTAGGAACTATTAGTCTTAATACACTAGAAACGAGCAACACTGAGCACAATCGTTGACTCTTTTTGAAATAGATCCTTATATTCATTAAACAACGCTGTTCAGAAAACTAGTTTAAAGGCTTTTATTCAGACATTTGATCAATGAGGAGTTTAAACAACTTGGAGTAGCCAACAAGAAAATATGTCATAGATTTGGTTGGAAATGCAAAACAATTGCAGAGGAAAGTGACCCACAGATTCATATATGTATGTATTCCTATATGGTGAACAGAAACAAAACCAAAAGTGCAACAATAGCAGAGTGAAATGTGTATGTCAAGTGTGATTTAAAAATCTTAGTGTTTGTCAAATATAAAAATGCTTATCTGAATTTGTTAGAAAATTTTTTGTGGAAATGGAAATGACCCAAAGAACAAGCAATTGACATTAGAGAAAATGTCAGTAAACAAGCACATCAGAGATACAATTTCTCATTAACAACAAAAATGTAAATTAAAGGAATTTTGGACCTACAATTTTACATTTATGACATTTGAAAAAAAATCCTGGGGGAGAGTGGCGTAAATTGTTATACACTCATTCATTATAGGTGATATTTTCAATGCTATAATAATTTGGAAAACAAGATGATAATATATAGCAGATAGCTGTAAAGATATTTATTTAATTGGTTTCCGCAATTTCACTTCTCAAGAAATTTCGCGAAAAAATAAAGTGCTATATTTGTAATGATGTTCATAGTAGCTTTAGTTATAGTACTAGTAGCAAAAATACCTAAAAAACAGCCTAAATGTTCAATGACAAAAGATGAGTTTAGCAAATTATAACAAATTGTATGATGGAATTTCATGCAACCATTAAAAATCATAATTATAAAAGCTAGGCAGAACATGAAAAGTATGTATTTTATAATGTTAAGCCAACTAAGTATGTTTAGTATGTTAAGTAGAATTACAACTCTAAAAAGATATATTTATGAGCGATACTGGGAAGTGTGACCTAAAAATGAAAATAGTGGTATTATGAGGTTAAGACGTAATCATCCTACAAATATTTGTCAAATGCCCACATTGTGCCAGCAGCTTAGAATCCAGCTGTAAATTAAAAAGTTATACCTGATGGCACTAATGGAAATTAAGTCTAATTTTACCTTTTTTCCCCAAAAATTTTCAATAATAATGTTATAACAACTTTTTATTTATAAATTTAGCTATGAGTGAGAGTCAGTAATAAATTTACATGCTTGTTATTTTTACATGCTTACTCCTGATACATATATACTTTTTTACAGAACATGAAATTGAGTGATTTGTTTTGTTTTTATTTAGTGAAAAGCACCAATTGTTGGTTCCTCTGTTTTCCTTTTTATTCATTAGTTTACTGATTGATTTATTATTTGATTGGGTTATTCTTTAAATAATTATTGAGCGCCTGTGTACTGGTGCTATGATGTGTGCTAGGAGTACTGAATAAGACAGATGCCCTGTATCTATTTCTTACTGTTGTGGACTTGCCACATTATAGTTCTGTTATGGATCAGCCTGTTCCATTAAAATGTCATTTTAGATTTTACCACGAATGTTGTTTTCTGAAGGGAAGAAGGATTTAGATAATGAACAGAAAGCATGATTTCTTTTTATACCTTTTGTATGTTTTGCAACTTTAGCTAGAAAAAGAAAAATGGGAATTCTGTTTTTTAACATGCTAAAGAAACCAGAGGTGCTTTTATTCTAGTTACTTTGGGTGGCCGCCACATTTCTTTGTAAATAAATTATTTCACACAAATGTAGAGAATATTAGACAAATCTAGAGGAGACTGTAGAATGGTATTTGCATGTTAAGAAAAAATCAAATTGATCTCTGTGGAAAACTATATTTTTGTCTTTGACTTCTTAATACTTTGTTCGTGGGGGAACAATATTGACAAAACTAGGGTGGCATGAGTTGGTGATTCTGCATTTGTCTACTGGCAAATATGGAGAATACTATATATATAAATAACTCTAGAGAATACTATGAAGTGATACTTCAATGTTAAGAAAAAGTAAATTTTATCTGTGGAAAACTGTATGCCTTTGGGTCCTTAACCTCTTCCCTCCCCACTTTCTTTTAGGGGCAATATTGGCAGTATTGAGAAAACTAAAATGGGTTACTCATTCTGGAATCTTTATTTTCATATGCTCTTTAATTTCATCATCCTGAAGTTGTTGCAACTATAACAATATTTGTTTTTAAATGCCAGTGGTTGGAGCACTCTTACTTAGGAAATCTATTGGGATGCTCATTTGGACATTTTCACAAACATTATGTTGTCTAGATCTACTGAGGACTCTGCTTATGGACTTCAGTAAACTTATGGCTTTGATTTATGGCATTCTGAGCCTTTATTAATATCTAGATTCTGGATTGATTAATTTATTCCAAGATCTTTAAACATAAGTGTGTAGTCACTTACTATAAAACATCAGGAAAGCCTAAAGAAATACAGATCTTCTCTCACCTCTTAAAAATTTTTAAATATTAATACAAATCTTATTACTGTGACAGTTTTGTTTGCTACTTAAGTTATTTTCAACATTAGAAACAAAGAATATAGTTAATTAAATCAACAAAAAATTCTTGAGTGCCTCTTAACAGTACAGCAGCATGTCAGGACAACATAGATGCGTGAGAAGGGGGGTGCCTGTCCTCAGGGATCTTAAGGTCCTTTTGAAATTGTTGCAGATGGTTTTGTCTAGTGCAGCCTGAGTCTTGAATGATCATTAAAATGTATTTTTAAATCATTTTTGTTCTATATCAATAATGCATATTAATTTCCTTCATTGGTTAAATTAAGCACAAACGTTAAGAGTCCTATGTTGGCAGACTTGTTTGAGGACTACATCTGAGAGTAAATTCAGCAGCCTGGAATAAACAGTAAATCTAACCTTGGAAAATTAGAAAATGTAAAAAAATTTAGAGTGACATATTTTTTGAAAAAACGGAAGGTTGTTAGAGCAAACATATGAGTGAATATGATCTATTTGCTGGAAAAGGTCTTTGTAAAGACTAAGTTAAAATCACTAAGTTCAGATATTTACAATGCATCCCTGAGTAGAGCTGATTGAAAATATGTTTTTTAGTATTTCTAGAGCTAATGCTAATTGAAGTTAAAATTTTTTTTCTTATTTTTTGCTTCCATTTATATTTCTGACTTGGGGGGAAAAAGATAAATAAGCATATGAAAGTTGTGTGTGTCTTGTTTTTAATTTCCATAGCTTTCAAGTGGAGGTGTTGATTTTTCAAGTCTATTAGAACACAGGCATGATGACACCATTTTAAAATAAAAATTTGCATATTTATAAGTTTCCCCTAGAGCAAGAGAAGATGGAGAAACACGAAGAAATGCTATTAGTTTTGCAGTAGGCAATTTAAGAGACATTTTTGGCATTCATTTCAGAAAAGAGTTAATATGAAGAAATGGACAATAGCATGCAATGCATTCTGAGATAACAGAACTGAAAATCTAAGAATTACTGTAACTGAATTATTGGATATCATGATTATATTAACACTGTCTAAAGAATGAAAGTTTTCAACATTGAGAGAAAGAATAATTAATAAGTATAATTTTTTTAAAAAATCAGAATTCTCTTTTAACAATAACCTGTGTTTTTATCCATCAAATCTTTATGTGAGCTTCAGATTTCTCTGAGCTTCAATTTTGTGTAAAGATTGATTTGCCTTTCTCCTTCTCCAAATGGTTTCCACTTCCTCTGCATAAAATTCCAATTTCTATTTAGTTATTTCTTGTCAGATCTTGAATAAACAGTAGAAGGAACCAACCAGGAGACATTAGAGAGATGGGAGAAACACATGTAAAGTATGAAAGCAATTAAGGAGAAGATTATTTTCAGTCTGCAGCAAAGGAAAGTCTGACCCTTAGAATTGCTGGAATCTAAGGTGATGTCAGAATAAGGGAATGAAGGTTTTTGAAGATGGCAGTTTCCCAAGAACCCCAGCTTCTTTCTCTCTTCTTCATGATCGTATTTTCCAAACCTGTGTCTACCTGTGTACTTGATGTTCTGTTATTCTCCATGTCTGTTTTAAAGTGGGGCCTGCAGTTAGACCTGACTAACGTACCACAAGTTTGACTACCACCGAGATTAGAGGCAGTTTGAGTCATTAGACAGCCAATAAATGGTGGGGAGCGGGTAAAAATGTATGGATTTTTAAAGTCTCAGTTTTGTGCCTTGGATGTTAAAATTGTATTCAAATATATCGTACATCTGCTTCTCTTTAATCAGTGTTTACTTCTCATCTGCTTTCAGCCCTCTGGTCTGCAACTGATTAGGGAAAATTGGTGGGGCCATCTGGAAACATGAGCAACTTGGGTTTCTGTCTGATTCCTAATGCATGTTTTGATTGATGCTAATTATGTGGTTTATCTCATTATTTATGGTTTCTGTTTATTGTTAGAAGATAAACCTAACCTAAAATGAGTTGTTTTCACAGGCTTTGAACTTGGCAGCCCTTTCTACAGAGCATTCTCAGTACAAGGACTGGTGGTGGAAAGTGCAGATTGGAAAATGTTACTACAGGTAAAATTTGGATTATTTGCGAAGGGCTTAGAAGTGGCAACACATTTTTGAGAGTCAAATCTGATGATTTTGCGGGGGGTGGCGATTGTGGATAGATGTCCTCATGAAGCAGTGAGAACTGTATCTTTTGCTCACTTGAAAAAGCAATTACCTAACAACACATGGTGGCACTAGGAACTGATACCTTGGGAATAACAAACCCTTAGAGCTGGAAAGGGGGAACTTTAACACCACCAGGTGTAACACCCCTTGTCAGGTGGGGCAGCGGAGGCCAGAGAGAGGCTGTGATTCGCATCAGGAACCTGTGGTACAGACCTGGGGCTGGAATCGAGTCTGCTGCTCTGAAGTGTTTTTACCCAACTGCCTCACCTTAGCTTTGCGCTTGAGCGATCGCTTGTCTGCGTGTTACTTTAGCTTAAATCTCACCACACCTTGGAAGTAGCTGATGTTAGCCCTTGTTCAGATGAGCAAAACTGAACCTCAGAAAGGTAAAGGGACTTGCCCAAGTTCACCTAACTAGAAAGTGGTGGAAAAAGAATTCGCGCTCTGCTTTTAGATGGTAACTTCTTACCATTTGCACAATTCCATGGTGTTTCTCTAGGATCTGAATATTCTTAACATTAATCCATTTAGGAGTTCCCTGGTGGTGTAGTGGCTTAAGGCTTCGTTGCTGGCGCTCTCAGCGCTGCGGCCTAGGTTCAATTCCTGGCCAGGGAGCTATTCACATACAAAAAAACCCCCCAAAAAACCATTAATCCATTTAATGTTAAACACATCTTTAAGCAAATTAATTGAGAGATCAGAAACATTGGAATTAACTTGTGAATATTGTACAGCAGCTAGTAAAAACAGATCTGAAACTAGTTCCCTGACATGGATGCATTTGGAACTTTTGAAAAGTAGGGACAAATAAACAGTTCTGTTTTATAAAGGTAAATGTCTTTTGTTATTAAAAAACGAGGTAGACCAATTACAGGGAGCATCCTTTAATACTTAAAAATTTTAGTTTTCAGTCAAGCACTTTGAGGAAAAGGTGTATAAGGGGAATCAAAAGGGTGCATTTTCTTCTGTCGAAGTTAAGACTCCTTTCCGTTTAGATGTTTCACATAGAACTCTAAAGTATTTTTTTCCTACCGTTAGACTGAGGAAGTGTTTTCTGCTAATAGGTAATTTTAGACCATTATAACATTAAACTCTTAAGAATATAATTTCTGAAGACAAGCTTGAAATCTTGAGCTTCTAAGCAAAACTTTTAGAAATCTTTAATAATTAAAGATGAGCACAACTTAGATTCCTTCTGCCATCCACGTGGGATGGTGTTTAAGTGAGTGTACTTTGTCACATTAATTGTCATTCTTCAGTGTTCCTTAATAGCATCTCATCTTCATTATGGATAAAACATTCAGTCATTCATTCACTCACTCAGGAAAATATTTAAGGGCAGTGTGCTCTGCCAACCACTGGGCTAACACATGTTTATTTGATAATGCCTTCCTTCAAATGGTTTACAGTCAAGCACGAGCAGAGTAAACAACTCTAAGTATGGTTCCAATTATGACAGAAACAAGTGCGGGTGCAGTGGGAACCCAGAGAAAGAGCTCTTCACTTTGAGTGGGCAGGTCAAGGATGCATTACCAGCTGATACAGCCCCAGATTGACTTCTCTCTTTGCTGCTGCTGAGTTAGTTCTACTGGTTCTTCCTCTGCAGTAGCTCTCACACTGGCTCCCTCATTACCCAGTCCCACCCCAATGCCCGCACTCTGGCATTTAGTGTCATTTATTTGAACTATTAGCTTCTTCTCTAGGTCTTCTGCTTCCATTTTTCCCCCTCTATTCATCCTTTCTATACACAGCTATCAGAGTACCTGTTGTGAAAAAACAACTCTGGTTGGATTCTTGGGTTAATCTGCATTACCTCTAGAATCGAGTCTGGATTTTAGGGGTGGCATCCGTGGTCTCATCCCGGCCTGTCTGCATGTTTGCCCATATCTCTCTTACTTCACCCATTCCTTATTGTGTCCCCTTCTCAGCTAAACCAGAACGACTTGGCATTCTCCTCACACGCTGTGGACTTTCCTGCCTGTGTACTTATGCCGATTGCTCACTTCTAGCCCAAATGTCTCCCCACCCTCGCCTCACCCTGTCTAGCTGTCAAAACCTTGTCTGCCACTTCTTCCCTGAAACTATCTTGCTTCCCTCTTCCTCTCTGCTCTCAAAGCACTTTTTCCCCCTCATTGCCATAATACTAAATTTGTTTGTGAGTATGTTTTGTTTCAATCTTTACTGGCGCCTTCAGGACATGGTTGTTAGCTTCATTTTTGCATCTCCTTACCATCATGAAATGTGCTTGCAGTTGGTGCTTGACAATGTTTATTGAATTAAATTGGAGAGAAAAAGTTGGCAGCTGAGAAGGATTCCCTCTGGACTCTGATTCTGCTGTTGGCCTGGGTTCATGAACTTGACTGATGTTTTCATTATTCCTAGATTTTCTTTATACATGGCCCACTCCATTTCCTTTGCAGCAGAACCCATGTGGTAAATTCATTTTTTGATAGTACTAGAAGAAATTATCTCTTGAGGATGCAATAATAAAAAAACATATGACCTATCCTTCCTTCTTTTCTTTGGTTTCCAGGTAGCTTAATAGCTCTGTTTGCTTTCTTATTTGTCTCTTAATTTACTTATCCTTCCATCCCATTATTTTAAAAATATCTATTTCTGTTTTCAAGTTTTTGTGTTATATGTGTCTTTTTGTTGTAATCCCTTTTAAATCATTTTTGGAAGACACAATTTATTAAATAAAAATATACAGATGCTAGTGGATAGTTAGCTGTTCATGGAGTTCATGACTAAGCTTCAGCCACATGTTTAAGACTTGCATATTCAGTTGAAGTTATGTATATAAACATGCTGCTTTATAGAACTTTTACAGTTTTTTGATAACATTTTGTAAATACTCCTTATAAAATATTTATATTATAAATACTCCTTATAAAAGTATTGAAGAGATGTGGGCTTCTGCCATATCACACATCTTCTACCTTTAGGCCAGTTTTTTTTTTTTTTTTTTAATCACTTTTAACCTCCTTAATTCCATGTCTTCTAACAGCTGTTTGGGTATAGCCATACCAGTGCCTGAGGCTTAGGTGAGAAAAATGATCAAAGCTATTTTTTCAAGCCTCTAAGTGAAAGTAGCACAGTGGAACATACTGTGTATTGTCCTGACTTTATTTCACAAAGCAAAAGCATTATTGTAAAGTGCCCGAGTAGTTCTTAGATGGCTGGGGATGAGTAATTAAGAGAAAGCCCAACAGATCTATTAAGGAAAGGCTCAAGTGTCCTTTAATGATTGATTTAGTGGGAACAAAATGTTCCCTGGGCAGAAGAGATCAGGACAGTTATAGTTAGACAAGGAACAAATCTCAGATTGGTAGACTAGGACAATCAGTGTCAGATACTAAAAAAGAAAAAGAAAACATGTCCAGAATAGTAAAATGGTATAGCTATATGAGGGCTGTCGGAACAAATCCAGCCATAAATGCCTCTATTTTTCTTATTGCATAGCTGGATACTTTCTGGACAGCCCTCGTATGTATACTCAAGTGGCAGTTACTACCTACCTCAAAAGTGTTTAAAAGTGGCTTGAAAAGTGGGATTTTTGTCTCAGCAGATGTTTTCTAAGAAATGTCATCCTTAATAATTGTTCCGGTAACATGGAGACTCTAAGCGTTTATTCAGGTCACTTGCCATAGTCCAGCTGGTCATAGCTCTTTGGGTGGTGAACTGGTATGACCTGGCTCAGGCAGCTATTAGTCCTGCTGTCACTAGACTGCCACCAGACTCTTTATTTAGCATTCGAGGGGTAGGTAATCAGTGAATGTGGGAAATAGGCAACTTGTTGCCGAACTATATAAACATAAATATTAATGTTAATATATGTGTATGGTATTACCTTCCTTGGTACATGCTTGCTCTAATAGATGTGATTTGTCTCTGTTCATGTCCTCAGGGTATGAATAAATGTTGTAGTGTTTATTTTTTAGTTGAATGTCTCACTTTTTCAATGGCTGTTCTTAGGTTAAGAATGTATCGTGAAGCAGAAAAACAATTTAAATCAGCCCTGAGGCAGCAGGAAATGGTAGATACATTTCTCTACTTGGCAAAAGTAAGTAAGTATTCTTAATCTGAGTGAAATCTGTCTTTTCAGATTCCAGCCAATGCATGGGGTGAGTTGCGTTTCTTTAGGAATATTTTGGCAAGTTAATGTGTTTAGATTTAACATATTATTATTATTTTTTTAGCAAGGGGAAAAGTAAGACCATCTGGAGAATAACTGTTTCAGGAGAAACTGATTACATGAAAAATAAGAAAACCCCTTCGAAAGATTGCCCATTAAAGCAGGAGAAATACCACAGGCTTAAGCATCCCCATGAGTCACAGACCCCAGAAAGGCCCTTTTTTGACAACACACTTGTCTCCCACAGAAGCAGGCCGTGGAGAGCTGGGATTGTTTTTATGTAGGTCCTTTATTTCTTGGCTCTGCCATAATAGCAAAAACAATGTTCCTCCTTTGTTTTTTTAAAATTTATTTTTATTGTTAGACTTATTGGGGTGACATCTGTTAGTGACCATTACATAGATTTCAGGCATACAGTTCTACAGTGCGTTGTCAGCTTGTTGTATAATAACATCACCACCTAGTTTGACTTCTCTTTCCATCACCTTATATTTGGCTTCCCCTCCCTCCTCTCCCACCCCCTCCCCACTCATCCCCAATAAACATTAAACTATTGATAATGTTTCCCCTTTATTGAGCACCTACTCACTATAAGGTATTATAGCAGGTCTGTTCCATATGCAGTTTAACCCTCATAGCACACTCGTTGGTAGGCCTTAATATTTCCTTTGTATGCTTAAGTAAAAGGAGACTAAAAGAGGGTAAGATTTTCGGGCTCACTTGGCTGTTAAGAGCCAGCATTCAAACCCAGGACCCACTCACTGCCTCTTAGTGCCACCCACAGCCACAGCAGAAGTGAAGGGCCACCTAGAGTTTTCAGTGGTGGAATTGAGTTAGTTCTTCACCCTCATCAAATCTACTTGAAAAGAAACATCTGATGAAATAGTGGTTATGACATCATCTTTCTATATATTTAAGAATTTTTTAAATTAAAAAAATCTAAAAGGTTAAAAAGAAGATGAGGTACAAAAAGAAGTGCTCCTAGTTTCTAAATATGGTATTAAAAATTAGCACACTAAAAGGATACAAAGTGAAACTTATGCTATATAACTTTCCAATCTGTGCTAATCTTAGTACGCATACAGTGTTTTTCAAAAATGTTTGAAACTATCTGGTATCTAAATCTGTCTTCTATACATTATATATTAAACTGAAATTCTTGAAGAAGTTTCTGTGTATCACAGTAGACTTTTAAACTTCTTTTTTACTTTTAAACATTTTTGACAGTTTGAAACTAAAATTCTGATTACACGATCTGACTGTCATCTTAATGATAATCACTGTCACATGTTTTAAAATGTACTTTTAGTTTTAAGTATTGTTAAATGCACGGTTTGACCTATTTTTCTATAAAGTGATTTGTTTAAGTCTGTTACTAACCTGCATGACTGTATATAGGTAAAATTTACTTACTTTCTTCAGTAATATTAAGGAATGATTGCTAAGTAATAGAGATCAAGCAGATTGTAGGAACAACATTATGTTTTAAAATTTTCGATGGCTAATTAAAAGTTATGAAATATTTTATAATACCTCTCCTTCTAATCTTACGCTTTAGCAATAAATAGTGTAAACAGTTTTCTTTGTATCCATTTGGGCCATTCTTGAAAGCACAGTCTAGCTGCTCAGGAAGAAATAGAGGATCCGTGATCATGAAGAAAAGATTGTCATAATCATGTTTCTCTACATACAATAATTCTATTTGAAAGATTTCTCCTAGTGTATGGATTATTCATTTAGATGTCCAAATTGCTAATTAGGTAGGTGCCATCGAGTGCTAACTCTCTCAGCCCCCGGTTCCCGCGCCTCACACATCTGCTTCCCCTCTGTTTCCGAGGGTCTTTATTCAACCCTTCCTCCCCCCAAACTCTCCCTGCAGCTCTTTCTCAGACCTCGCTTCAGGCGGCATCCCTTCTTCCTCCTGCATCTTTGGCTTTCATCTCATAATTGATTCCTTGGTGCCAGCCTATGGACATACTCCCGTCTGTTCTATCCTAAAGAGATCGTCCCTTGGTCCTTCCCTGTCCCGTTAGCGGCTCCGTCTCTATGACAGTGGTAAGCCCACAGTAAGCATTTGTTGAAGGAGTAAGTAGATGAATGCTTCATGTACAACATGTGCAGATAAATCCATAACATTATGGGAAATTAATCCTACATGATTAGAAAAAATGTTACTGTAATATCTAGGAGGTGATTTGTTACTAAGCAATTATTACAAATTTGTCATAACAAATACTGTATTATTTTAAGAGCCAGTACTTCTTCTGAAATGTATCTTGGTTTTAGGTTTACATCTCATTGGATCAACCTATGACTGCTTTAAATCTTTTCAAACAAGGCTTATTTACATTTCCAGGAGAAGTAAGCCTACTTTGTGGAATTGCCAGGATCTGTGAGGTAGGGGTCATGATATTCAAAAAGTTGACTTCAAATTAAGACTGCTTCTTCAGTCAGCCCATAGCCCCTTGGGGTCCTAGCAAGGAGAACAATTCATGAAACGCTGGTGGATGACCTGTGGTTTACCAAAAGAATAAAAGATTTAAGTGTATGCATTCAGCCAGGCTGAGTTTTTATTATGAAATATTTCAAACATACCGAAGAGGATAGAAAAAGGTATGAGATAGAGAGTTAAATTAGTCTCTCCTATAGATAGCTCATTGTCCCAATACATTTACTGATCCTTTTTCCAAGGTTTATAAGATCAAATATAAAATTTTTTATATATGATAGATACGTTTTGTGGCCTTCTATTCTGTTCTATTGGTCTAACCTTATACCAATATTAGACCTTCTTAATTACCGTACTCTTATCAAACTTAGTATTTGACAGGGCACTTTGTTCATCTTCATCAGGAATGTCTTGGATATTTTGGACTTTTGCTTATTCTTACAAATTTTAGAGTCATGTTGTCAAATTCCATGAAAAGCCCCATTGAGATATCCCCCCTGCTGCCAATTAACTTCAGCTTTACAGTAAGTCCTGGCACCAGGTTGGGCAAATTCGACCACCCAGAAGACCGGAAGGGGCTGCTCCATTTGCCTCATGGGGATATGTGAGTAGGAGTGGGAAGAAAGGCCCCAAATGTCTTTCTGACATCTCTCAAAGTGTGGTCCAGGGGTTCCTGGGGGCACCCAAAACCCTTTGCAAGCGGTCCATGAGGTCAATACTGTTTTCATAATACAAGCATTGATGAGATTGTCGATCATTTTAATGGGTATTTTTTTATATTGAATGATGAAATGCATTAATCTCTGAACTGTCTGCTCAGTTTTGCGGTGAACCTAAAACTACTCTAAAAAAAAGTAAAGTCCTTAAAAAAAAACAACAAAACACAACGGAAGTCCATGGAGTTAAAAAAATTTTTCTGTGTGATAAAAAATATTGTGTGGTACTTCTTACAATTGGTAGAGTCTCTTACATTTGATGAAATATGTTATGATTAAAATGTAACAAAAATGAGTCCTCATGTGATAAGGAGTGAGTGGTTCACGCAGTAAGTGCCATGTAAGTTGAGAGGCAAAAATAGTGTTACGTGAAGTGAGGGCATTTGGGTAATTTCCATGAGGGCTAGCTATGGAGCCTGAACTGGCCTTCAAGGTGAACTTGAGAGAGAAGATGTTCATTAATAACATTAAATGCATTTATTTGTGATTATCAAGGAGACTCCTGGTCTTCCTGCTACCTACCATTCTTCCCCACTTTGGTGTATGCTGTGTGTAACCACCGAGTTATTCTCTAAAATACGTGAACTGGATCACATTACTCCTGTGCTCTTAACTCCCTAATGACTCTCCATGAATTTAGAAAAAAACCCTGAAGTTCTTGCCATGACTAACGAAGCCCCTGGCTGCCTCTCTGACCCCCTTGTGTGCCAGTCTTCCCCTTTGCAGCCTCACCCATGTTGGTGAGGTTCTTCGTAGGCGACCAGTGCGTTCCCCTCTGGGGCCCTCAGAGTTGCTGTGCCCGCTGCCCAGATTTCGCTTCCCCGGATGTGCTCAGGCCTCAGCCCTTCACTTCATTCCAGACTCTGTCCCAAGTCGCCTCCTCCAGAACCGCCCCTGCGGCAGCACCCACGCTCTGTCCTTACTCTGCTCTGTTTTTCTGTACATCACTTACCCTTGCCGACATCAGATGACACATCGGGTCATTTGTCTCTCCTACCAGATGTAACTCCCTCGTGGATAGTAACTTCATGTTTTTGTTCATATTATGTCCCCTGGGGCTTAGAACAGTCTGGCACGTGGCAGGCTCTTAGTAAATACTCCTTGAATGAAAGAATGTAAACCAGTCAGAAAAAAATAATTTATTGGCAGTATTAATAAAGCATTGCTCTTTTTCTTGATGGAGAATAGGAAATGAACAATATTTCAGCAGCAGCTGAATACTACAAAGAAGTTTTGAAACAGGACAATACTCATGTGGAAGCCATCGCATGCATTGGAAGTAACCACTTTTATTCCGATCAGCCGGAAATAGCTCTCCGGTTCTACAGGTGTGCTGTACCTCCAATTTCTAGAACTACTCTCCTGTGAAATATTGGTGAAACAACAATAACAATGGAATGGAAATGTAGAGAGATAATGTATAGGCCATGTCTGCCTGAGGCTAAAAATTCAAACACTCAAATGTTTTATGAGCATCTAATAATGTGGAAATGCACAGATATTTGGCATCTTGTAGAAACGTACCCGGATAATCGACTGATTTTTTTAACACCATGTCATTGCGTGATGTAGCCACTTTGCCATCAACTAATACCAATTTCATAGTCACTGCCTTCATTAATACCCCTATGTATAATATAAAGACCTTGAAGCTGAAATAGTGATGAGATTTGAGAAGAGCAGCTGGCCTCCCGGTTCTGAGCCCTGAGGGGGACCTGAGACAAGATGCCCTGTTCTGTGAAGTATTGTCAACTCTCGTCCAAGTAGTTTTTCAGTTTAAGTGAATTCTGTTCTCTGCTTCTCTTTTGAGCACATGCTTATTTTATGCTATAGATGGTTTGTGAGATTAAGTTTTAAATTTTGATTCCTTCTTCAGCCCTTAGGTAATATACAAGGAGATAACTGGCACCTGACAAGAGTTCTTTCCCAATATATGTTGGAAGTGCAAAACATGATACTCTGAATGCTGTTCTGTCACATGCAGCTGTGACTCCATTCCCCCGTCCCCAAAGTGGGTCATGGGTTCCTCAGGGCAGCTGGGGTGGATTTTCATTTGCTTATTTGAACTCGCTTACCCTTTGTCCTTTGGGATTCATGATCCGTAGAAGCAGAACAGGCTTCTCGAACGGTGGCGTGAAAGCTAAGTGGATAACATAGAGATCCACCAACAGTCTTACCTTCCTTGGTGGAGGCCACTGGAGGCCAGTAGATGCAGCTCTCCCACAAAATACAGATAATCCACAACAGGCTCCCACTCAGCTGAAAGCATAGAGGTAAACGCTGAACACAGTCCTCAAATTAGATTAGAAGGTCTTAGGAATTTATCTGTGGGCATCAAAGCGTTATGAAGCCAAAATGTGTAAGTTTTACTTTATGTGACTATTTATTTCTTATTTTGGTTTTCTAACAAAGCTTTTGGGGGAAGTCTTTTCTGACCTTGCCTCCAGACACATTTCTCATGGCTAGTATACCATGTAAAAAGACCTGCTTTTGTATTGGCTTTAACATTTTTTTCATTTACTGTAATGCTTTCTATTCTTCGGGTGTGTTAAAAATTATAAAATGACTTCATGTCTAACTTTGTAAAAAATATACGAGGGCTGTCTAGAAAGTATCCAGCCATGTAATAGGAAAAATAGAGGCACCTATGCCCGGATGTTTTTTCAGACAGCCCCCATATATGTCTTAATATTTCTAATGTTGGTCTGACAACCAAATACACGTGCTCTTTTTCAAAAAGGCGACTCCTGCAGATGGGGGTTTATAACTGCCAGCTGTTCAACAACCTGGGGCTCTGCTGCTTCTACGCCCAGCAGTACGACATGACTCTGACGTCCTTTGAACGTGCCCTTTCTCTGGCTGAAAACGAAGAAGAGGCAGCTGATGTCTGGTACAACCTGGGACATGTAGCCGTGGTAGGCTGTTTCTCTAATGTAATTTCTGTTAGGGAAACAGTAGTCTGAAGACATTTTCAGGTATCTTCAACCCAGGTTTGGTCACAGTCTCATGTGGCAATTTGGAAATTTCCAGGAGTCACCGTAACTCATTTTATAGTCCCAGATTAAATCCTCTGTCATACAGTTCATACCTGACTCGTATGATTGGTTCTTGCTGCTTTTCCTGCGGTAGCAGGAAAGATGTATCTGAAGATGGGTAGGGACAGTGGGAGGAAGCGAGGGGACAGCGGGAGGAAGCGTGTGGATGTGTGCGTGCAGGTACGTGCTTTCCTTTCGTAGGGAATAGGAGATATGAACCTGGCCCAGCAGTGCCTCAGACTCGCTCTGGTCAACAACCACCACCACGCCGAGGCCTACAACAACCTGGCTGTGCTGGAGATGCGGAAGGGCCATGTGGAGCAGGTCGGGCACGGTGGACAGTGCTTTCCCCAAAGAAAAGCGGTCGTGGGTAGCATGTTTACATGTCACAGTTGAATAGTGAGCTCTCAAGTCTGGCCAGCCTGCTTGTGAATCCCAGCCCTGTCACGTATTAGTGATAGGACCTTGGACAAGTTACTTAACCTCTCTGTAGCTAAAATAGAACACTTGATTTTATGAGGACACCTGCACCTCCCCAGCCTTCTCTGTCTTAGCAATCTGTTCCACCGTTCCCAGTTCCCCCTCCACCATCTAGCTGCTCAAGCCCACGTCCTGGGAACCACCCTTGAAACCTTTCTTCCGACTGCCCCTCCCTGCCGCCCCGCACCCCTGTCCTGTTCCGGAAGCCCTGTCGTCCTGCCTCGAGCCACATCCCGCAGCTGGCCCTCCCCTCCACCTCTGCCCCCATCTCCAGATTGCTCCCATCTCGTGCCCCGACTGCTACAAGTTCCTCCTTGCTGGTCTTTTTGTTTCCACTCGTATCAGCAAGTAAGTGTACCCCATAATACATCCTCCTCCGAACAGCTGACGGGACTTTAAGGAAAGCAAGATTGCTGCTTCATTACTACTTGGCTTAGCGTCCGCCGAAAGCTTTCTGCCTTCACTTTGTTCTCATATTGGTGATTTTCCTTCCCACTTACTGTAGTTTCTCTAGTATACCATTGATTTGAAATGTTGTGGTTAAAGATTTCAGGATACTAACCCCATTTTATTATTAATTATACCTCAGCTTAAAAAGAAAATATCTAATCATAACATAAATAGATTAAAATTCACCATCCCATATGAACTGTCATTTTATTTTCCATTAAAAAAAGATACATGACTTTGTCTTTAGGGTCATGAATAGAGGTTAGCTACAAGTTGGGAGGTAGTTTAGCAGCTTGGAATGCTGAGTTTATAGTCTTAACGGTGAATGTGTGAACATCTCGTGTCACTCAGTGATCCTTGTAATGTATGATCATTTGAACCTACAGAGGCAGCAAAATAATGTGAATTTTGGTTTTTTTAATGTGTACTTTATAGAACAGAAGGCTTGTCATTTTCAATTTCATTCAGTTGTCATTTTCAGGTCAGCAATATATGAATGTTTTCGTGCTGTCATCCAGCACAGAACTTGGGACTTTGAAATTTACTGTGGTTTTTTTGGTTGTTTTTCTTTTTGCATTGGAGAACAGATAATTAGAAGCCCACTCAATCAATCAACAGCAACAAAAACTAAATTAATGGGACTTTCTTTATTTTAGAATCTTGAGAGGATTATATTTTGAGTTGTATGTCATATTGAGGTATAAACTTTACAAGACCAGTGGTTCTCAATAACTAAATCTATTCTGTTTTCAATTCTCTAATTTTCTCCATATTTTGAAACATTTTATTATTAATATAATTTTGGCAAGATATAAGCAGTGAGTTGTATATCAGTATATTGTATTTCATGAGGAACGTCATCTGTATTTATCACAGGATCATATTTATTAAGGTCCTATCTGGGTCAAGGCTTTTTTTTTTTTTTACCAAAAATAAAAATAAAAATCACAAATATAATGCTGATATATGCTCATATACCTTTGATTTTTCTTTTTCTTTTTTTTTGCACAGGCAAGAGCACTGTTACAAACCGCGTCGTCTTTAGCACCCCACATGTACGAGCCGCACTTTAATTTTGCAACAGTCTCTGATAAGGTATTCAGTTTATCATCTCATCTGTTTTTCTTTTCTTCTTGGTTTTTATAAAAGTACAGGTTCTTAAGGAAATTCTAACAGTAACTTTCTGAAAGAAATTATTTTTTTAAACATAATTATTATATATACATATGTCTTCCCTTGAAGGGACAGTCCAATAAACTTTAAAGAACTTATCACTGAATATTGACTAAACAACACCATTATAGATTGCAGAGGAATGATTTTATGTTTTAAAACATGACAGTCATTGAAAAAATACTCATTGAGCAACTCGGTTTGGGAAGGACTTAGTAATTGACTTTCACATCAAGGAAATCTTATATATTTATGGATCATATTGCCACCACGTCTCTAGCACGAATGCTATAAAATTAAGGATATTTGTGAAAGCTGTTTCAGCTATAAACAGTCTGGGGAAAATGCAGCTGATAATACTGTGTTACAAGTCAGCTAATAGGAATCCTGTGTCATTTTTAATAACAAGAAGATAACAAACAAAAGGCATTTGATAACTAACTTTGGCTTGGAAACCCCTTACCATGGAAGGTGAGTTTTGAGAATAAGGAAAAATGTTTGCTGATGTAAACACTATTTATAGACCAGAAGACCTTATAAAAATGTGTCACTTTTCATAGCACAAGCATGAAACCATCCACACTCTCATTTCGGTTTTGAAAAGACGATAAGCTGTCATTCCTAAGTTGTCCGTTCTGAGTGCTTGTTAAGAGCCAGCCACCGTTCCAGGTGCTCTGGACACTTTCTCTCATTCTCCCAACGGCCCTGCAATGTCAGAGTCCCTTACCTTCCTTCCTCATGTTTTTTTCTACCTGATACTGTCTTTATTGAGCCTCTGCTGTGTACCAGGCACTGTTGTCGGTACAGAAGATGTTGCGGTGAATAAAACAGACAAAACCCTCTGCCTTGTGCAGCTGACGTTCTTCCAGTGGAACCCGAGGCTTAGGGAGCTGAACGGACCTTCCTAGAGTCACACAGCAGTGGCAGGTTCAGAATTCACACCCAGCCCCCAGGGACACACAGGTGTTCTCACTGCACTGTGCTGCCACTTAGGTAAACTGCAGAGAAGGCTCGATTACTTTCTTTCAGGAATACTATCACATTTTAACAACATAAAACTCAGACGAGATAATTTTTTAAGGAAAAGGCCGTACTTCTATTAGAGAAAATAGTATGTTGAAAAGAAATGCTATGATTTTAAAAAGGAAACTTACGTTTTTTAATACATATGCATGTTACCAAAAAACTACCAGCATTGAATTATCTAGGTATTTTTGTGTGCACACACTGAAAAGTGCTCTCTTTTTAGAAATGTGTGCATGAATAAAGATACGTTCAGGTGGATTCAGATACTCTGTGTTTTTCTTTAGGACTGGATTTTAATACATAGTTGATTGAAAATCAGAGACACCCTTTGTAAACTTTTAAAAGGAGATGTTTTTCCGACATTAATGTGCTAGCACCATTTAAAACCTCCCAGAGCACGTTTTCATATCTTTTTTTTTTTTTTTTTTGCTTTTTGGTATGTGGGTAGCTCCCTGACTGGGGATCAAACCCAGGCCGCAGCGCTGACAGTGCCAGCACCGAAGCCTTAAGCCACTACACCATCAGGGAACTCCCTCGTATCTTAAATACAATAGTTTCAGCTTGAATTTCTGTCTAAATGATAATACCCTAATCAAAATATGTCTGTGTAGTACATCACAAATAGCTGTGTCCTAAGGCTTCCTGAAACTGTAATACACAGGGCTGGCTGTTTTAGCATGCAAACGTTATTTTAGTTTTACAACACTGTCAGTGACGGGAAAAGAAAACACAGGTTTGTGGATTTATAACTAGACAACTGTAATGGAGCAGACATTATTTATATAATTGGTTATTGAGGTTTTTCTCATACGTTTTTCAAGATTGAATTGTTAAGTGAAAGAATTCTAAGACCAAAGTAGCCTAATCAAGCAATATACCCTCAAGAACCTTTTGTGTTTCTCCAGTATGCGGAGAGTCTGTCTTATTTTGACTTCCTTACTCTTGTTTTCATGTCTCATTCTGTAGTTTCACTTTGGTGTTTCTTACAGATTGGAGATCTGCAGCGAAGTTATGTCGCTGCTCAGAAGTCTGAAGCAGCATTTCCAGATCACGTGGACACCCAGCATCTAATTAAACAGTTAAGGCAGCACTTTGCCATGCTCTGATTGTTCCTGAGACCAAACATGCCCTCATGATGGGGCACTACAGAAGGGAAAAGCAGTGTGTTTATATATACATAATATAAACCTGTGCTTGCTATTAGTGAAGATGACGTAAGGATGTTTAAACAAGAATGTATAATGAAAATTTTATAATATTATAAAAGATAGGATTTCAGCATCTGTAAGAAGCCTTCTCCCACATTATATGGTAGATGTTTGTTTATGTTTATAAAACATTTTCGTGAACTTCCACAAATTTTTATAAATACACATTTTTCATGCCCTTAAGCTTGCCATTAGCTATAGGTAAAAGGTCTGAAATCTACCTTTAAAATTGCACTTACATGGCTAAAAGTGTGTATATCTATCCTAATTAGAAACTTTATTTAAAGTTTAAAGATTGTATTTAAAACTATATGTCAAATGCTTTGGAAGACACTACATTTTCTTATATATTACACTTTAAAATAAATCAGTGTGTAAAACACTATCATTCTGTTATTTTTCATGAGTTTTTATTTTAGGCATCTTAGATAAAACAAGTACAGTAATCTTAGAATATTGTACAGTAATCATTATTTTAATTTTATTTGATGTACCACCAATTTGAATTTCTCCTGCAAAGCTGCTTCTGGGATATCACATTGTTAATAGGATTAGAAACGGAGGCACAGGCCAGGCGTCTGACCTGTGATCATCCCGGCGAGGGCTGGACTAGATTCCCTCCACTGTGCATTGTAAACTCCTGCAAGGGCTCTGGAGCTCTCTCTCCCATATTTAGAGAAATTCTCATTAAAATATTCATACAGGGAAATGTGTCAAAGAGACAGGGCCACTCAAATGTGTTGAAGGGACAGGGCCACTCACATTTCTACTTTGAACTTTGGGGTCTGTCCATGTTATTTTTCAGTTTTGAACTTAATGGAAACTATTTTACAGATAAGCTGCCAGAACAAAAGAATATGAGTTCAAGGTACCATAGATTGTTAGAGGCTGGAAGTAACTTCTGAGAATCTGTAGATGACTCTTTTCATGGCCCAGATGAAAAGAGCAGGGCCCAGGGCTGCACAGGTTGGCTGCAATTACAATTAGGACCCAAGGTCTTGGAGAACCTTTCCTGGTTCTCCAGGGTAAGTGAGTACTGGTGCAGCACACAAAAATTTCCTCGCACACCATCAAATTTTTTAATACTGTATTTACTATTTAGATTGAAATTTTGTAATGTGAATCATTTTCTTAGTTAAAGTAAAAGCTAATAACAGTGGCTAGCATTGACTGAGGCTGTTGTATATACCCAGCACTGCTATAAGCACTTGATGTGACTTACCTCCTCTGATTCCCACTGTAGTCCTATGAGGTGCTATTATTCTCATTTTACTTATGAGAAAAATGAGTGAGGCACAGAGAGATCAAGTCACTTGCCCAAGGTTGCAAAGCTAGGAAGTGGCAGAACAGGGATTTAAATATAGGCAGTGTGGCTCCCAAATGAGTATGTGTTCCTTACCACTAAGTTAAATCACCTCTCATTGTTTCTCCTATAAATAAAGCTACTATCACTTAAATGTTATAGGCATTAGTAAAGTCGAATAGTAAGGAAATATTAACACAACAACAAAATAATAATGAGTCAGTATTCCTAAGGTGTTAGGGAGAGATTTTTATCTTAAATTTATGTTAATTCAATGTGAACACCAATGCAAAGAGTGCATCAGGATGGCTAAGGGCAGAATGATGACATAACACTGTGCACCAGGAGTTATATCCATCTTTGTAACAAAACTATTTCTGCACGGCATGAATCTAGCTTCTGTGCCAACATCTCTATGGAAGGTTAACGACTGTGTTCTACCATGGCTAAAAGCGTATTCAATCCATATGCAAATTGTTCAACGAAAATTAACACTATCGAGCTTCCAGCTGATGAAAATGAGGTATGGCAAGAAGACTGCCTGAACTGAGTAACTGCTGAGGTCAGAAGTTCTTCCCAAATGTGTCACATCTGAGCCAGTGCCCTATGGGACTAATTGTTCTGTCACATTTCTGAATGGTATTTCCCAGGATCAGAGCACCCACCAGGATATAAGTTATGGCCTAGAGATTGGAAAATGAATAAAGATAACACACCACTACACTTTTAATGTAGTTTCCCCCACCAACTTCTTATTTATTCAAGGGATTTTAGTAAAAAATGTTTCATTGGGACTGAGTTTAAGCATTTGGGGGGAAAAAAGATTATAGAAATACAAGGACTCAACCTTGGAAAATAATGAATCTAGAAACTGAGTTTGGGTAAAAAGCCATTACTGGATTGTTTTAAATTCTAGGGAGTAGTAAATTGGAATGGTCTATGAATAGTTCCAGAGTTCCAAAATGGTTATCCAGGCTCAAATATTAGGGGGGAAAGTATTTAATTTGAAAATAACTGCACTTCTATATCCTTCCATATGGAGTGGCATTGTTCCTACTTTCGGCTGAACATAACTGAACATTTCTGAGAGATACTGTCATTTTACTTCCTTGATATCAATGCCCAATTATTGAGATTAAAGAATAAAGATTAAATAGACTAATTTCTAATCCTTGGAGACTATAGTATTTCTTGCAATGTGATCCTTTCCCTTATCTGAATCCAAACTGATCAATTGTAATTGGTTGGTAAAATGTAAATGGTTGGCACTCTTGGAGAAAGCAACCACGTTATGTTAGGAAAGAAAAGGCCAACCTAGACAGATTTTAGGAAGAAAGATTTTTTTTTTTCCTGTTTAAATCAGAGAAAGGGTAGATCCTCGTCCAGTGTTTGAAACTCAAGTTTCTATGGGCTCCAGGACTTCACAACTGTCACTGCCCCCTGCTCTCATCTAATAGCCTCTACTAGATTATCTCTGTCTCTCTCTTTTAAAAAAAATCCTGGTCCCTTTAAGCCTTCCCCTTCCCTAGTGCCTTTGCCACAGCATCTGCAAATGGTGGTGCCGACCTCCCCATCTCCCGTTCATTCCTGGACCCTCTTCAATCTGGCTTCAGCCCCCACCGCCACAGAAACTGCTCTCATCGAGGTCACTAAAAACTCCCAATTAGCAAATCCAGACGTTCCTTTAAAAAAAAATCATACTAGCACTTTTGAGATAGTATTCATATACCCTAAAATTCTCTCTAGTACCTTTCAGTGGTTTTTAATACATTCACAGTTGGGCAAAGATCACTATAATCAATTTAAAACCATTTTTACCATCCCCTCCCAACCTCATTCTCATTAGCAGATTATGTGGAACATGTAGATCTATGTGGGGAATATTACCATTTTAACAGTGCTTAGTCTGCTCATGAACGTGGATATCTCAGTGGTTAATCTTTAATCTTTATCTTGCTTGACCTTGAAGTTCACTTTTCAGCTTTCCAGGAAAATGAGTGTATACAATCAGTCAGATAGTTCCTGCCATATTTCTGCTTGGTTACACCCTTTTCTCTTTCCCATCTGTGCTAAAAAGCATGAAAATTTGCCTAGATAGTCACAGCTCATGCGAAGAACACTGAATGTCCCATGTGGTGCTTTATGAATTATGGTTTGTGACAAATAGTTTTCTTAACAAGATTGCTGTCTTTTTACAAATGCAGGGCTACTTAGTTATATAATATGTTTATATTTCACAGGGATTTCAGGGAAAGAAAAACATTAATACTTATACAGTGTTCTCCATTATAATACTGGGGTGCCAAAAATGTGTACACATTTTAAGAGATGTTATCTATGTATTACTTTTCAAAGTCGAATTGAATTATTGTAGCAATGTGTAGTATGACTTAGCTCAAAAGATGGCATTAATCAAATAAATGCTAGCTAGCATCAGCATGTGACAGGCAGGACAGTCAAAGAAAATGGCAGAAGCAAGGTTGTCGTTAGAGGAATACAAGACCATTTTGAAGTGGTATTGGAAATTCGAGAATGTTGTCCAAGTATAACAACAATGGAGGTGTGAGTGTAGGGGACCTTAAAGGATGTGGTGTACTATAGAAAACCAGCTACACTGGTGGTTCTTTAGGAAGAAACTGAAATGGCATGCACAGTGACACAAGTGGACACGGGTCAGTGATGCTCAAGCAATAGTTCGCTGTGATCAGAAGTGTCTGGATGCTGATGGGAACCACTTTGAGCACTTCTTGTAATTGCAGAAGTCAAATGTGACTTATATTCATCTTTTGTTATCAGTATATATTGAGTATTACAATCGATACAGTTTTTTCTTTTCTTAAAGTGTATATACATAGTTTTGACACTCTCTGTATTTGTTACATTAGAATTTGTAATTGGGGGGAGGCTGTGGTGATGCTGATGTCCCTAAAGTTTGAGAACCACTTTGCTGGGTGGTTTCTAAGAGCACTTTCCACTCTAAGTTATCAAAAGACACAAACTATCAAAGTTCCCTCAAGAAGAAATAGGTAACCTACATGTCCCTCTATCTATTAAAGAGTTTACCTATTAATGCAGCTTGAACAGGATATGTCCAGTGCAGTGCCAATGCGAGGTGTCTCAGGTTCTTTAAGAGAGAGGGATTTAAGCTGAAGGGTCCAGGCCATCTTTTGAGACCCTCATGAAGTACTGTAAATGGGTTGGGGGAGAGAGCATCAAAATAATAAGTATTATATATCAAGTGCCTGCTGCTTGTAATGTTTACAACTCTACAAGTTAACTATTGTGATCCCCATCTTCCTGGTGATAACCAGGAAGGTTACACCACTCACACGAGGTTACCCAGTATGACATTTGCTCAAAAGAACAGACACACTAGCAAAAGTAGGAGATGAGGCGGTAGCTTCCCCACACGTTAGATAAGCATTGAGAGGTAGCGGGAAACATGGTTCCCAAACGATGAGATGTGTCCCATCAGAATGGGTCTTACTATTTGCATGAGGTCTACTGGTCACAACATGAAAACCTCTGACTTTGAGCAGCCCTGTGGGGCTCGCAGTCTAGTGGTTTGTATCCCCATCTTATAGATGAGAACAACAGAATTCAGCGAGGTAAAATGATCCACTCACGGTCATGCAGCTAGCTGGTAGGAGACAGGTTAGGGACTCACATACAGGTCTGCGATTCCCCACGACACCAGTGCATCTGCACTTTACTGACCACGCAGCCTTGTTAATAATACAGAGACTGGATTGAAAGGCAAAGCTGAATGTGTTAGACGTCCCGGGCCAGGGACAGCTGGTCACCTCAAAGAGTAACACCAAGCGCCTCTTAGGTGGATTATGCTGGGTAAAGCAGGAGGCTGCTCGTGGAGTCTGAAAGACGCAGACGATGCAATGGCTCTGCCAGAAGAGGCCTGCATCACGTCCCTGCATTCTGACCCGTCCGCGCTTACCCTGAGCTCGTTCGTGGTTTTACAATCCCTGGGAAGATTTCCACAAAGATATGTATATATTCCCAGAAACTTTGATTTGAAAGAACGTGTTCTCAGTACTGTTTGTACTGTGTTCTCGACACTGATCTTCCCGGGTTCATGCCCGTGAAGTTCATTAGCAAGCAGCTTTCCCAGGGATGCTCTTGGGCCAGAGCAGGCCATGTGACTGAGCTGAGATCTGAGTCCGGGTCCCCGCCCCAGAGGCCCACTGTAAACACGATCCTTGAAGTTGTAGCCTTCTAGGTTTTCTTTCCTCTTTAAAAACAGCCACGGGATCTTCCAGTTACTTAACCCCAGAGCAAGTCTGTATTCGTTTGAATATAAAACATGATACATCCCTCACATCTTCACGTAAACCAGCTGTTCCAATGTAAAGGTGTGTAATCTAGCCCGTGGTTTCCTCAGCACTATCCACACTCTGTCCTGCTTCCTTGGCTCCTGGTACAAGAATTAAGTGGGCGAAGTTTGCCTTGTTTAGTGCCTTCCTCGCCCGCCTCCCTCCCTGCCCACCCAGCCTCCTTCCCCGCGCTCGGGCCCGTGGGCTCAGCCACCCCTGCTGTTGCGGACCCGTGGGTCCCTTCCCCAAAACTTGCCACTCCCGTGTCTTCTTCCCTCAAGATTACGCCCAACCGTGGACAGGTGGACAGGTGTGTGTGTTTCTCCCTTCTAAAGTAAAATACGTGCAGTTTCACGTGGGATTTCAGGCATCATGGCAGACACGTAGGAGAGAGAATGGGGGACCAGAGGGGCTTCACAGTCTTCTCAACTCACACCATGAAAGCGGCCACCTCGGCAGGACTCTGCGTCTGAAGGCCCGAAGCTGAGAGTGACTGGTGCAGTTACAGCAGAAAGCCTGAGGTTTAGGTCTTACTTATCCAAGCAGCTTTTCTGGGCTTTCGCCATGGTATGGCTGGACCTGCACTCGGTGGGGTTTAATTTTCAAATCTGATGGAGGTAGGTGACAAGGACAGCAGGATTCAGGGAAAATTTGACCTAAGCCTATGTTGGTCTCTAGGCTCCTAGGAGACGGGAGAATTGTGGTTATACTTAGTTTATCTTTCGGGTAAACCGTTGCTCGTTGAGATTGGAATCTGTTTCCAGTACGTCCTGCTAAAATTCCCAGGACCTATTCCCTGCTGAGTAAAAGCATTAATTACATTTTCAAAGCTGTAAACACAGCACAATGGTTTTGGGAGGTGGTGGGAGGATGAGTAAGTATTTGGAGACACTTTCTATGCTGGCCTGGGTCATGCATCCATTTCTGCCCACATGGTGCCACACAGATTACACCTTTGGGGTTCTGTGGGGTGCTGCTTTCTTTGTGCTTGTGTGTGTGTGTGTGTGTGTGTGTGTGTGTGTGGTAGAGGAGATCATATTCTCTCTCTCTCTCTCTCGATAGCAAGCTAATCTGATCCTGCAAGTTGTGATGTAGACACCATTTGGGAAATCAAAATCTTCCAATACTTGTTTCTAATCCAGAGACAATCTTCATAATCATGGGGTCTCATGTTAGCTGCACCAGTCTACCACATGGGATAGACATATCTTCATGGTACTGGCAGAGCACGTTGGTCTGCCTTGGAAGTATCTGCTTTCTGTCAACAGACACTTTAAACAAACTCCTGTCCCCTTGGGC
Organism: Lyroderma lyra; assembly: GCA_004026885.1. Taxonomy (NCBI): domain Eukaryota; kingdom Metazoa; phylum Chordata; class Mammalia; order Chiroptera; family Megadermatidae; genus Lyroderma; species Lyroderma lyra. The sequence goes on along the minus strand of PVJL010000598.1, from coordinate 15,714 downwards.
CACAGCTGGTGGAACCAGGGGCAGCAAATTCATTGGCTGGGCAGCACTCACCTGGTTCCCTCCCCTGGTGATGTGCACTAGGAATGAAAGGTGCAGTTGAGTTGAGGTGGCCCAGAGAAAAGTCAGAGAACATTTCCTTTTGCTTCTCTTTACTGATTTGGAAGTTTGACTCTCTCTTTCTATGTCTTTTTAGTAGTTATTCTTAGTATTAAGAGACATAACATTTAAGTCTATATTTAATTCAATATTTCTACCCTTTTCCTGCATGATTCAAAACCCTCCAATCTTACATATTAACATGTTATGTGTCCGGTACTTTAATTTCACCTTGTTTCTGCATCTCTCAATGTAGTCATTTGTTACTTTTGTTGCTAACCCTTCTTTAGATTTACCTGTATGATTACCCATTTCTTTGTTCACCATACTTCTTGAGACTAATGACATCTGGTTATAAAATCTCAGGGGGACTTACTTTACATTTGGTTTGTGTGCCACGGACATAAAAATGTGTATTCTCTGTATGATTTGTCTCTTTTTCTAATATACAACTCACTTAAACTATCTTGTTTATTTTATTATTCAATATACCTGTGTCCTTACTGCCTTTTTAATCTATTCACCTTTACTGAGGCCAGCCCTCTCTGAAGAAGGGCTTGAAGGGAACCTCGGGAGTCCAAATCTCGTTAGATTGGTTGGGGGAGGATGCTGCTCTGGGCACAGTGGGCCATGACAGGAAAGGAAATCTAATAGAAGAGAGACCGAAGGTCCCTTCTGCAGATCAGACATGCGCTGTCTGCAACCCTGCAGGGCCTCCTCCTCACCCTCTCTTTTCTATCTCTGTGGAAGAGCTCTGACTCAAAGGAAGAATACGCTGCCAGCCACGTGTTGAAGTCCACGTGGGAACAACAAAAACCTGTGGGAGGGATAAGGCCTGTTACATGTACGGCAGAATGAGTGTGCAATTGGGCCCACAGCTCGTGGTGAACACATGGACTCAAAGATCTGGGGAAGGAATGGCTGGCAAGCAAAGGGGCATTAGCAGGCGGTGGGGAAAGGTTTATCTTGGGAAGAATGTTTAGATGGCAGTTATTTATTCATTCAACAAACCCTCACTGAAGGTAGGCTATAGTGCAGGCACAGTATTACGTTTGTGCAGCTCTTCTTCAGTATAATTCAAATACCACATATAGGCATATTTCTTATGGTTATGTGGGAAAAGCTCATCTGAAGATGACAGCATCGCTTCAAAGTGAGTTAACTAAAGCATGGAGTTTTGATATAGAATAAAATAGCTAGATGGGCTCAGAGTTAAAAGGGAGATGTCAGGGTTTGTAAGAAGTTCAGAGAGTCAGAAAAGATCAACATGAGGTGCAGGGAAGATGACACGCAAAGCTACCAACTTAAGATGGTACCTTAGCCAGGGTACCATAGTAGATATTGTACAAAGGTCAAGAGAAAAGAAAAAATAAATTTTATCAGATATTTAGGAAACTGTGTTGCCCTTTGGGTTAATGTAAAAAACAGTTCCTAAAAGGGAAAAAGTTAAGGTATCTCCCACGGAAACAATTTTGTACACACACCTCAACAGCTGTGCTTCTCAACTGGGTGATTTCTTTCACCTCCAATGTGTGTCTTTCGATAAAGGGTCCAGGAAGCTCACAGAGGCCAGAGGATTCCCTTCTATCCACAGGCCTCTAACCCAGGTACTCATTCATTCTGTCACATTTTGGGAGGAAGTGCCCTCTGGGAGCCAGGCACTAGCTATGACATGGAGTCACAGCATTTTGAAGTCAGAAGAGCTTGCATTAAATGTTGAATGCAAGCTTGTCTAGCCCGCAGCCCACAGGCCACATGTGAACTTTCTTATAACATTATGAGATTTTTTTGTGTGTGACTTTTTTTTTCTTTCTTTAGCTCATCAGCTATCATTAGTGTTTGTGTATTTTATGTGTGGCCCAAGATAATTCTTCTTCCAATGTGGCCCAGGGAGGCCAAAAGGTTGGATACCCCTGTAATCCTTCCTATATATGTTTCAAATGATGAAATTGCCCACAATGTTGAAAGACTTGGTTCTAGATCACCACTAGTCAAAGCAACCAGGTTTTCAGAGCCATATCGAATGCATTTTCTTCAAGGCCACTGTCATGGACTGAAATTCATATGTTGAAGCCCTATCCTTCAATGTGATGGCATTTGAAGGTAGGGCCTTTGGGAGGTGAAATGGTTTAGATGAGGTCACAAGGGTGGGGCCCTTATGATGGGATTAGTGCACTTAATAAGAAGAGACACCAGGGTTCTTTCTCTCTCTGCCATGTGAGGACACAGCAAGATGGGGACCCCATGCAAGCCAGAAAGAGGACTCTCACCTGTAATGGAACCTGCTGGCACGCTGATCTTAGACTACTGAGCCTCAAGGGCCATGAGAAGTAAATATCTGTCACTAAACCACCCAGTCTATGACATTTTGTTATAGTAGAGCAAACTGAATAAGATGGCCTTATTATCCCTTAAAATTTTTTTATTTGCGTTGAAGTCAGCTTCTTTTTCTGTTATTTCAAACAACTTCCTTCATCTGACTTTATTCTTGAAAGCAAAACAAAACAAAAAAGCAAAGTGGAGTTTGAAATGTATTTATAGAAGTCAAATCTAAACATAAATAAATACAATCTGAATGACAAAGGTATTGGAATCCCAGTGCACCTATTCAAGGTATAGCAGCATGATAAAAGTCTAGTACACTACAACATCTTAGGTAGTTTTGAGAATTTTGCCTAAATGTGACAATCGGAATCTGTGAATGTAAATAATAGGTAAAATTCCACAATTCGATAGTTTTTTGTTGTTGGAAACCCATAATTTTGTCTATAAGGTGTAACTGACCTATAAGGTAGCTCCTTTTCCATGGAGAATTAGCAACAGATTTAATTCAATACCAATAATTAATTCAATTTGATCCACTGCTCTGCAGCCCAACATAAACATATACGAAGGCTGTCTGGAAAGTATCCAGCCATGAAATATGAAAAATAGAGGCATTTATCACTGGATTTTTTTGTGGGCAGCCCTCATATACAATGGTTTTATGTCTTCCACACAATATGTGTACACATATACCCATAAGGCAGAGTTTGCATAAAACTTACATTACTTCTTATTACGATAGCCTTATAGACCAGGAGATATAAAATCCATGACGTTTGCAATCTCAACATCAAGCGAGGATGTTGGGTTTCCCTTTCACGTGAGAATGGTTGTCATTATTTCAAGGTTTTAAAAAAAGTAATGTCTATTTTAATATAAGCCTTCCTGTAATAAACTCTCCTTGCTTGCTTGTGCATATGTGTGATATTCGGGAGTTTGTAAATTTGTATCAGTTATTCATTCCTAAGCATTCTAGGTATACCCCTGCACAAAGGAGAGATGGATGAGGAAACCAAGGTCATGTAACTAGCTCAAGGGCACATAAGCAGCAGACCCTACCGCAGCCAGGTCTTTCCACTTCAGAGTCAGCTGGTACTCATTGCCACGTCACCAGATCTGTACAAATAGAGCCTACCTTCACTCACGGAGAAAGCTTTTGGGGGTTCTGCATTTCTCGTAGTATGGTGTGAAGACTGAGTGAAAATCAGCGTACAGAGGGGGTGTTGTTTAAAAATACAACTTCCTAGGTCCTGCATTCATCCCCCATGAAATCAGATCCTGGGGAAGGGTCTCAGGCACAAACATTAGACGTGCTCTGTAGCCGATTCTTAAGCTAATTAAGGTGGTAGAACTGTTTTTAGAAGAAATGTTGACTCATAGCAGAGAAATCACCATGGCAACCAAAGAACCCATCATCTGAACCATATTCTATATGATTTCATGTTTACTGTCTTCTACTTTAAGTGATAGATCAGAGAAAAAAGAAACCCACAAAAATCTGGTCAGTAAGTCTTCATTTACTCCATGTCTAGAGACAGCCGGACATGACAATTTTCTATCTGGTTGCAGTCCCTGCCAGACAACAGAGTGACAGGGTCATGAATCCCCTTCAACAGACCTGAGATGTGCCTGCCCCAGGGTGGCCTCTTCAGGGACACACCGTCAGCCTGCCAGCCTTGCCAACATATGACACAGGCGGTGATCCCCAAAGGAACTGCTCTGTGTAATTTCATCCCAACCCCTCACCTCATCAAGCGAGGGGACCCATGAATGAGACGGGAAATCAGAGAAAGAAAGAAAAACGCATTCAGAATAATTTTAGGGATGGACCACTTTTAGAACTCCAGTATCAAAACATGAGAAAGGAGGAGAAAGAGTGAGAGAATGCAAATTTCCCATCTTCCATTTTCTGAGATTGTTTGCAATTCACTCCTGATCAAGTAGTTGGGAATAAAGCTCAGGTGATGGGCCTTCGGTTGCCATAGCAATTACTCAGCTGTGTGCACTCGCCTCTAATTTCCCTGCAAATGGGGATACAAGGTCAGCAGAGGATACAGAGTGTCTGTCCCAGAATCCTGGGGACAAAGTTAGTCTCTGCCTAGCGCATGAGCAAACTGTCTTTAAAATTCATGCCATTCTTTACAACATCAGTGATTGTTTTGACATGAAATAAAATGAGGCAGGTAGGAACCTGGGCATGCAGGAAATAGAATTTTATTTTTACATAACTCGACTGAGTTATAATTTCTATGTTTATCCCAATGGGCCAGTGGGGCAATTTTATCCGTCTTTAGGAATCACTCCACTTACTTGGAGTTGTGTGAAGGTTTTGCAGGGAGGGGTTGGTCACATACTGACAGGTTTTGGTAGGGGACATCTGGGCACACAGGTTGTCACTGAGACTTCCCTGCTTTCTGTGCATGTGGCTGTCTCTGGTCCTGTACCCCTCTCTGCTGCTGTACTCCCTCTCAGGTGTGTACTGCTCTGAGGTGGGTTCTGGGACCTGTCTGCATGGGTGCAGCACCCAGACACCCTCACTGAGGGGGCTTGGAGCTCCCTTGGGGCTCCATCCATGAGTTTATGTGTAGATTTCACCCTCCAGAAGTGCTTTAACCACCTTCCTTCAATCCCCTCAAACAGTCTTCTAGTCTGTGGGTAGCGCGGAATCTGTCTCCTATCCAGCTTCTTCCCAGTCATTTGTCTGAACCCTAAACTCTCTCCTGCTCATCTGTGTTTCTCCTCTGAGATGTTCATTTCTTCAACAAATATTTATTATCGACTTAATGCTAGGTGCTGTTACAGCCCATGGGGGTACAGCAGTGGGGAAATACACAAAAATCCTGGTGATTATGGGGCTTGGGTGCTAGCAGGAGAGACAGACAATAATCCATAAATGTAATAGTAAGCAAAGTATGCATATATAGTGTGTTAGGGGAGGACACATGCTAGGGAAAAACAGAACCTGTGAAGAAAGATCGAGAAGGTGCAGGGGAGCAGTAATTTCAAACAGAGAAGATAGGGTTCATCTTGTATTTGAGCACGGACTTAAGGAAGGTTGAGGGAGTCAGCTAAGTGGGTGTGTTGGAGAAGAGTGTTCTAGGCAGAGGGAACAGCTCTAGCAAAGGCCTGAAGACGAGAACATGGTTGGGACTGTTCAATGACCAGCAAGTAGGCCAGTGTGACTGGAGGCGAGAGATGGGGAGAGTGGCACAAGGTGAGGTCAGAGAGGTGTGCATGTGGGAGGAAGGGTGTGCATGCCTGTGTGTGTGTGTGTCTGTGTGCATGTGTGTGCATGTATGTGTGTGGTGTGTATGCCTGTGTGTGCTGTGTATGTATGTGTGGGTGCTCTGTGTGTGTGTGTCTATGTATGTGTGTGTCTATATGTGTATGCCTTGTGTGTGCGTGTATGTGTGTGGTGTGTATGCCTGTTTGTGCTGTGTGTGTATGTGTATGTATGTGCATGTGTCTGTGTGTGTGCTGTGTGTGTGTGTATGCATGTGTGAGTGTGTCTGTCTCTCTGTGTGTGTATGTGTGAAGGCATGTGTGTGTGCCTGTGTGCGTGAGTGTATGCATGTGTACATGTATGTGTGTCTGTGGACATGTGTATGCATGTGTGTCTCTCTGTGTGTGGGGGCATGTGTGTGTGTGTGTACCTGTGGATATGTGTGTCTGTGTGTATGTGCATATGCATGTATGTGTGCCTGTGGGCATATATGTTCATGTGTGTTTTCTATGAGTGTGTGTGAGTGTGTGTGTGTGTGTGTGTGTGTGTGTGTGTGGTGTGTGTGCCTGCAGGTGTGGAGGGGGATACTGACAGCTCATTAGGGTCTTGTAAGCCATTGTGAGGACTATTTTTTTTTTTCTGAGTGAGGTGGGGAACCATTGGAGAGTATTGATTAGGAACATAAACTGACAGATTTTGAAAGGATCACTCTTGCTGTTGTGATGAGAATAGACCATAAGGGATAAGGGCGAAAACAGAGACAAATTAGGAAACCATCGCAGAAATCTAGGCATGAGATGGACCAGGAGGTGATGAGAAGCGGTCAGATGCTGGGGTAAAAGGTTATAACCCTCTTCTACCTCTACCTCCACCTGCTTTTCTAAAATGTTCAGGAAGTTTCTTCTCCCCGCCCCCGCACTAGAGGTGTCGCCACAAACCGGTACTTTTTATATGATCTGTTTTCCCAGAGCTCCGCTTCCCGACGGTGGAAGCCCCTTCGGGGACAGTGCAGGCCCTGCTGCCGCTATAGCCCTTCCGGCTAACATGAGTCATTCCAAAAAAGCTAGCTGGTAACTTGATTTTGCAAATGGCCTCGCAATTTGATTCAGGTAATCGAAACTTTATTAAATCCTGGAGGACATGTTCCATCACATGCTGCACCAATTAAGCACTGACATTTTTTTTTACTTCCATGTTCTTGGCAATTTGTCTCTTCTAGCAGCTATGTAACAGCCCAGCTTTTATCTCTGGGGGCCGCCTATGACTTTGGAATTAAATCTCAGCTATTTCCTGAGCGTGTGCCCACATCCATTCTACGTGATGACCGGGATGTACTGTTGCTCTAGTTTAAACCACAGGAATATGGGGAGGATTGGGGCAGGACGTGCGCGGGATGGGCTGGCGTCTTACTATGATTCCAGCTGTTTTTTGTGGGATTTTTATTGTTGTTAACAATATAGAGATTTTTGTTTGCTTGGGAGCCATTTGAAGTGTAGTTGCAACTACTATATCCTTGGAAGAAAGTTTATCTCTTTATTCCCACTACTTCACATTCTCCAACTAACAAGTCAAAGTTTTGAGTTTTAGTCTGTTTTGTAAGTCTCTTTAGTCCATTAGGTGCCGAGCCAACACGATTGCTGGTTGAGAACAACAGAAATCAAGTCAGGACAGAGGATGTGAGCTAGACCACAGAAATGGTGAGATGGCAGGGGGACCAGGCTCCAAGGATAGGTGGGAGCCAGGGGAGGAAGGGGAGGTCAAGGCTGATGCAATAGACTGAGAGTTTGTGTCCCCCAAGTCCACATGTCAAAACCCCAATCCCAGTGTGATGCTACTAGGAGGTGGGGTCTTTGGGAGGTGATTATTAGGTTGGGAGGTGCAGCCCTCATGAATCATTCTAGAACCTTTATAAAGAGACCCCAGCGAGCTCTCCAGCCCTCTTTCTGCCACATGAGGACACAACCAGACGTCAGCCGTCCGTAATCTGGTAGAGGGCTCTCAGCAGCAACTGACCGTCTTCTTAAACTCAATGGCCAATCTGTCACCAAGTCCTTTCGATTATATTGTCTCTTGGTCCCTCATTTGTCATTGTCAATTACGTCGTCTTTGTTCAGCTGCTGTGACGCATCACCTGGGTTGTAAGAAGACCCCTAATCAGTTCCCCTGGCTCTAGTCCCTCTGCCTCACGTCCCCTGCCAGTGTTTGCGAAGCTCACGCAGCGACCTGGCTTTTGGAAAGTGCCGCTAGCAGATTCGAAACCAGGTCTTCAGCCCGATGCTGAGTACCCGCTCCGGTCACCTTGACCTCCGCAGGTTGGTGTACACACGTCATATCCTGTCTCAGTACCTTGGGTTAGAACCTTTCAATCACGCCTCACTCCCGGCAGGAAGACGGTTCCGCGCTGGAGCCTGGCGCACGTGGCTGTCCTGACCTGGGCTTGCCTCCTCCAAGCGTCGTGCTCTGTCATTGCTTAGTGCTGACTGCATGTGGTCTTCCGCTCTCCCAGACGGTAATGCCTGGCCCTGTTTTCCTTCTTTACAAACTCTTATTTATCCTTTACGATTTATCTTATGCATTGAGTCCATAGCTATTTACCACCTAATGTACGCCACACACTGTCTTGGATGCCATGAGCTTGGTGTTCAGAGAAAGTTCTCTTGGAGAAAGTGCCATTTGATCTGTGACCCCAGGAGGGAGGGAAGTAGCTGTGCAGAGATCGGGGGAGACGATCATTCTGGGTAGAAGGAGCAGCAGGTGCTAAGGGCCTGAGGCAGAGAAAGTTAGTGCATTAGAGGAGCAGAGAGAAACCCAGAAGGGCCGAAGCATAGGGAATGAAGAGGAGCGTAATACAGACGATGTCGGAGAATGGACAAAGACTAGATTACACATTTTTTTTGGTAATCTGTGGAAAGGAATTTGGGTTTTTGCTTCTTGTATTAACACTTCCCCAAACACACGGCTGTTTTCATGGGAGGTGATTCTTAAGTCTCTACTTTCACTGTGAAAATCTTTGCTTACACTGACAGAAAGATCGTATAAACATGGCGTGTAGTAGATAATGGTCATGTTATTACCATTCAGTATTTTGAAGGGACTTTTCCAAGATAAAATTCCCTCTCAGCACCAACCCAGGCGAAGGCCAGCGTTCCTTTCTCAGCCTCCCTGGCACGCGGGGTTCAGACGTGTGATCGTGCCTTCTCCAATCAGATGCACCGATGCGCCACTTTAATTTGGAAGAAAACAATATGGGGAAACAGCTGTTTCCCAGAACCCAGTTTTCAGGTGGGGGGACAGCAAGACATCCAGCCTTGAGTAACAGAGAGGGGGGAGGTGGGGCATCTAGAGCCTGGGGTCAGTGGCGACAGCTGCAGTGACAGTGACCATGGCTTTGTTGGAGCTGCCCTGCAGCCTGGCTTTCGTGTTCATTGATTCCTAAGTCTGACTTCAGCATTCCAGGAATTTCTGTCAGTGACCTCATACCCTTTAATCAATTCCTTTTCTGTGTAAACTGCAAGAATGCCTTCTCTTGTTCTCAGTTAAGAACTCTGGCTGATGGAGGCAGGGTAGAGAAGACAGGGACAATTTCAACTAAGTGTTAGGGTTGAAAATGAATCAAGAATTAAAAACAAAACCTCCGCCAGTAATCATTTAAGCCAGTGGGAGCACATAGCTGATTTATAAAAATTCAATGTGCTCACCAACTCTTGGAGAGCAAAACTATCAAAATAAGATTGCTTTAAAATCGAAGGCTGCTCTTTGGCAACTAGAGACTTGTAAAGATTGTTCCTTAAAGCACCCAGTGAGCTGATACATAGGCATTTAAAATAAGGCTACTCTCTCCCTTACACGTACACTGAGGTACTGCTGAGCAGCATTATGTCCTTTTCCAAGACGAGCTATTATTTTCCACTCACCCTCAGGCTCCCCAAGCCTGCATAATGCCAGGGGAGTGTTGTAACACTGAGTTCCTGGCATCGGAAGGGGAGGCTTTAAGCTACTTGGAAGAGCTGGTGTTCTCTTATGATAAACAGTTTAGGTTTCCCCCCTGTTGGACTGTTTTCATACCTTATTGTTTATTTTTATTGTGATCCTGGTACTAGATATGATCTATTAATAGTTCTGCTACTGGGGTTCTAGGGAGTCAGCCTCAACCCTGAGCTAAACCCGGAGCTGGAATGAATCTTTACTTAATTCTATCAGTAAGCCTCTAAAGGAAGTATTATTCCTCACATTTTACAGGTGATGAAACAGGAAGCTAATGTTACTGGCCCAAGTACCCGGGTTGTGAAATGAGGTCAGCAGAACGCTTAGTCTGTCCGGGCTGCAGAGACTGGGCAGCTTAAACAATAGAAATGGTTTTCTTGCAACTCTAGAGGCTGGAAGTCTGAGATCGGGGTGCCAGCATGGTTGTATTCTGGTGAGAACGTTGTGGGTTACACATGCCAGCTTCTTGCTGTAACCCCACCTGGTAGAAAGAGCGAGAAACAGAGTTCCTTGGGGTCTCTTATGAAGGCACTAAGCCCATTCACAAGGGCTTCATCCACTCGACCTAACCACCTCCCAGATATTCCCACCTTCAAATATATCACATTGGGGATTAGGATTTCTACATACAAATTTGGGGGGAAGGCACACATTCTGTCCATAATAATTACCAAGAGCATTTAAAAAAAAAATAGAATAAATAGAAAAAAAAATCAGAGTACATTTTACTTGTCAGGGGTCTTTGTTTGTTTGTTTGTTTGTTTTTTTATAGACATGCAGGTATGAATACTGGTAATAATGTAAAATTTATTTCTTAGAGTGAGTTGAAGTAAAAACTGAATGCTAATGATTTCAGTCCAATCATTTCATGCTACAGGAGAGGAAACTGAGGCATGGAAGGATTAAGTAAGTGGGCCAAAATTCCTCAGCTGTGTAGCAGGAAAGGCAAGGCCAGCGATGAGCGCTGATCCAACCTGGCTGGTGTCCTCGTAAGAAGAGCAGATTTGGGCACAGACGTGCGCACGCACGCACACAACTGTGTGCAGACACGGGGAGAAGGCAGCCGTCTGTGAGCCAAGGGCAGAGGCCTCGGAAGACACCGGACCTGCTGAGAGAACTCGATCTTGGACGTCCAGCCTCCAGGACTGTGAGAAGGTAATTTTCTGTTGTGTAGGCTGCGCGGTGTGTGCTAGTTTGTCGTGACAGCCTGAGCTGACTAAGGCGGGAGGGAAGCATGGCAACATGGTGAGGACACACAAGTCCCCGGGCCCAGGTGGGGCAGGGCCTTGAAGGTCACAGTAAAGGTTTTAGATTCTATCTGAGAGAGGTAGAAAGTGGTCTGAGGGTTATGAGAAGAATGACATGATCTGACCTGACTTTTAAAGTCTCCTTCTGGCCGTCAGGGGCCAAGCGGGGCATCATAGGGTGGAGTGGATGACAGGACCCAGGCGAAGGGTGGAGGTGACTCGGGTCAGGGCGGTAGCCGTGGAGTCAAGGCAGAGTGAACAGGTCCTGGGGGCATTTTGGAAGTGGAGCTGCCAGGGATTGGCTGGTGGATTGGATGGAGTGTGTGAGACAGCCACGGGAGTTACCCACACCTCCAGGGCTTTTTGGTCTCACCTGATGGAGGGGAAAAATCCAGAGTGAAAATGAAGCTTGAACTTCCCATTAGTTATCCGAATACAGAAGCTGAGGGGGCAGGTGGGGACAAGAGTTGGGGTTCAGTCTGGAAGAGTTGGGAGTTGTCAGTGACTAGAGGGTGCTGAAAGCTGTTACACTGGGTAATATTACTAGGAAACAAATGTAGACACTAAGAAAAGATACCCTCCGAACTTTGATCCTGGGAAAGTCATGGGGCGGCAGCAGAGGGGGCTGAGGAGTGGCCGGTGGGTGAGAAGGAAGCCAGGACACGGAGGGACGTGCGGGAGGCCCAGTGAGGGTGCTGCCAGCAGCACTGTGCTCGGCAGTGTCACATGCGCCTTCCGATGGGGTCCGAGGGGGCTCACATTTGACCGTTGGACTCAGAGCTCTTTCACTGGAGTGCTAGGGATGAAAACCTGAGCTCGGTGGGATCAGGAAGGACTGGAAGGAGGGGCTGGAGGCCAGTGAGAGCAGATAGTCCCTTCCGGCCACGTTTCCGAAAAAGGGAGCGAGAAGTGGGCGGGATGGGGATTGGAGCTGCGAGGTCGAAGGAGGTTTTGTTTCTGTTTGTCTTGCTCCGTTTGCATGCCATCGTGCTTGTGCACGGATGGGAATAATCCGGCACAGAGCGGGACACTTGGTGACAGAGGAAGGCGAGGGGCCCCTGCAGGAGGGAAGAGGCCAAGTGTTCCTGTGAGGGGTTTCCTGAAGTGTAGACAGCCGCACCCATAGCAGCAGGAGGGGACACAGCCCAGGGGCCCAGGCACTGCTACCTGGCCGGGCGTGTGACTTTCTCTTCTAATCGTTCCCATTGTTCCAGGGCAATAAACCAGGGCATCACGGGCTGGGTGTGAGAAGGGAGGAGGCACTGGAGAGGTGAGGAAGGAAGAGCCAGTACGATTATTCAGGTGAGTGCAGGGTAGGATTGCCACCCAGCTGTCAGAGCCCCCCGTGGGGCACAGGGGGAAGCGGACGCGGCCTTGGGCTTTTCTCCAGCCATGTCCCAAGCAGAATACGGAGAGGACTGGGGTTTGTCAGGAGGGCACAACGGAGAAAGGCAGAATGGAAAAGGCAGCGGGGTGACACTGGCGGTCCTCCGTGGGACGTGAGCCTGGATGCGGAGCTGTGAGGGGCAGCGCAGGAGGGGCAGGGACAGAGGGGGAAAGCAGCGTGTAGTCATCCTCACCCCGTCACTGGGGTCAGGTGATGGGACCAGGCTCACGATCCAGGCTTCTGGTGTCCCCACAGAATGACTTAGTTTTCAAGAGCCTGGGACCCCTCATGCACACAGAGTCCTGGCACTCCCTCCCCACCAGACCTGGGGTGCCTCTGGGATCCCCAGTCCATATTTCGAAACGTAGTAGTGTATCAACTTGGAATTTCTGGGTGACATGCCACGTCTGGACCTACCTGCAAGTGGGCCACCTTATGAAGACGTTTCCCCCCACCCCAACCCCTCATCCGAAGCCCTAAATGCCTCCTTATAAGCAAGGTGATTCACCTTAGTTGGCTGACTTAGTTCACCGAGCTATTAAAAGCCAAAGTGCAGTGTGAAAATGCAGGCTCAATTTAGGTGCCACCTCATTGAAAACTTGGCCCTTAGAGGCTGCAATTAGGTGAAAATAAAGGAGCAGGAGCGTGCGTTGGGGGCCAAGGGGACGGAGAATTTCCCTCCACAGAAGCTACCTCTCAGAGATGCTTCTTTTCCTTCTCTCCCTCTTGTCTCAGCCAGTGGCAGGACCTACTCAGGGGCTACCTCCATCTCGTGACCCCTCCATTGAGGCCTTCGGGTGCAGGGGGCCTTAGGCCGAGCTTCACATCCAGTGCTGGTGTGAGTGGGTGGGCCCGGGACCCCACTGAAACCATACAAAAGTCAGGGAGCCTCTGCTACTCTCTCTCCCTCTCCACCTCCAGGACTTCGACCCAAAGCGAAAGAGGCTGCACCCATGGTCATGGTCTGCCTGCAGAAAATTGGAAGAGGGAAGGGAAAAACACAACAGAGGTGGAGGCAGGAGCCTCTCGTGAGGCTCTGCCCACTGCGATCCTACAGCGCTGACTCCAGCCGCAGTCCCTGACAGTTTTGTCCAAAAGAAATAGAAAGCATTTTCGGTTTTTTGATTTTATAGTCACAGAGGAATCGAAGTCAGCTGGTTTGTTTGATCACCGCACTGAAGGAAGCACCCCCAAAGGCAATGAGTGTCAGGTGCGTGCTGTCAGGAGGGGCGGGGTGTGTGGGGGAGTGCTGGTTCAGGTCTCGTGTCCCTGCTGCCTCTCCCGGCACTGGGCACCGCTCGGCCTTAAGTCATGGAATGGTGTCTTTGAATCGCCAGAGTCGCTGCTTGTCCTGTGTCTTGTCAAGGAGGGTCCCTCTCAGAGAAGGGAGTCAGGTTTCCCAGGTGGGACCCCACAGTAGACAACAAACAGAAAGGAGCATCTGTGGCTACAAAAGAAAAAAAAGTTCTCCAAATAAGTTCAAAATTCCACTGGGTACCCCATCACCTCCCCACAATTTCTATGCCCAAGGGTCAACAATGGGCGCTCTCAGGGGCGTGGGGCGGAGCCCTGATACACAGCACGTGCCCGTTGCTGTGGTGTAAATACTCCCCCCGGGCCAGGGTGATGTCCAATGTGACGTCACTGACAGGAGGAGGTGATCACTGCCGGCTCCTCTAAGTCGTTGTGAGCTGGCACCAGCCTGTCCCCCGTTTCCCTGTGGACCATGTGAGGGCAGGCGGACAGCGCCTCTCACACTGTTAAATCCCTGGAAGGACCCAGAGAAGGAAAAGGTATAGGGACGCAAGCCTTGAGGAGTTGGGCAGAGATAAATTTCTCTGCATGAAAAAGGGGAGACAATGGGGGACATCACTGGAGTGGGTGGTCAGGAAGAGACTTAGGAAGAAGTTGGCGGGATGAGTTTGGTTTTTGTGGGGGAGGGGTGTCAGGGGCAGGTAAAATCTCATTGGCTACTTATTACCTGTATAATTAAAAAAGGAAAAAGAAAAATAATATTGGAAATTCCCAGTCCCCTGCAATACAAACTTCCCTTTATCATGCTTTCGGAAATCGTCAGTGGAACCTTCATATTAATTCTTCGGTTATGGTGACCCGAGTGGCTGTGCTTTGGGGGTTGTAATGAGGTGCTGAGTTCTGCTGTGAGGCTGTCACAGGGTAAAGTTAGGGTCTCCTTATGGAAGAACAGCCTCATCCACAACCACCTGACAGTGATCTTTTGTTTTTTTCAATAATCCCTGGAAGGTAAGCTCCACGAGAGCAAGAATATGTCTCTTTTGCCCATTGCTACAACATTAGTGCCCAGAAAACGGTCCAACGTGTGGAAGGGGTGCAGTACAGCCCGCGTGAGGGTTGTCGGGTGGCTCTCGAACATCTCTGCAGGGCTCTAACACAGCACAGAGTACGTTCCCTATGTGTGCCGTTCGGCATGGTAGCCACTAGTCACAGGTGGCTACTGAACACTTAAAATGTGGCCGCTGCAATTACGACCTGGATTTAAGTTTTTATTTAAGTTAATTCAAGTCTGAATGGCCACATGCGGTCAGTGACTACCATAATGTACATACAGCGTGGCAAATAGCTTTCCACTCGTGATCGGTGGGCCAGCGGCTTTAGTGTTATCTGAGAGCTTGTGAGAGATGCAGACCCTCAGGCTCTGGGCCTGGCCTACAGGATCAGAGTCCGTACTTCGTTGCCATGTTTTTGTACACACAGCAGCGTCTGAGAAGCTCAGCTCTACGTTATTTCACTAGCTCTTCATAAAAAACTTGCCTTGTGGTTATCATTCTTCTCATTTATAGATGAGGTGACTGAGCCTCTGAACAGGTATGTGATTTGCTCATCAGCAGAAAATGGGAGGAAGAGACTGGATCTCCAAGCCCAGCGTCTGTTACTCTCTCTGTTCGTGCTGTTGGGATGGAAGGCAGCAGGCTAGTTCAAGGCCGTTTCACTACCACTGTTTCTTCCAGTACTGCCTTCAAATGCACTAAGATTGCAGCACTTTACTTCTGGAAACAGGAGCTAGAGATGTAAGTGGTAGCGGAGCTGGGTCTGGAAGGGGAGGGAATTGCAGGGGCAGGTAGGGAATTAGCTACTGGCTTCCCATCTCTTCCTCAAGTACTGTTGAGTGAGGAGGAATTAAGACTTGGCCAGATGTAATGCCAGGCTGGCTTTCACCCAGAAAAAGTGGTCCTTGGGTAGCTCAGGGTCTAGTTCTATACCTAAAACAAGCTGCAGCTGTCTTCTTCTGTTTGCTATTTCATCATGTGAAAGGATTGGAGAGATTTTTAATAATTTAGAGATTAAATATTGATTGGCTTGTTTAAAAGTTTCCTTTGGGAAGTCCCAGGGGTATGTGTGTGTGGTGTGTGTGTGTGGTGTGTGTGTGTGTGTGTGGTGCGTGTGTCTGTGGTGTGTGGTGTGTGTGTGTGTGG